>CM076583.1:1045778398-1046157528 GCA_034641835.2 Pinus albicaulis | reverse complement strand
TTATAGTTTAATATTAAAAACTATAATGATAATGATTAATATTAAAAACAATATTAATAATAACAACTTTGTTGTAATTAATATTAAAAAATAATGTGTAACATTAATAATACTGATAACAATATTATTAATAAGATTATTAATAAAAAATTAATTATATTTAATAATTTAACTCATTGATAGTTAATTTGTATTGTTTTAATTTTACTAAATATATTTATTAGATTCAATGTCATCAATGTATAAGATTTATTATATTTTTTTGCATTGTAAAGATTTTATTCAATCAACTTTATTTTATTTAATTGATAATTTTTTTTTGTTTTTACATATTTATTTAATTTATATTATATATATAATTAGTTTTAAATATATTTTGATTATATATATATATATATATGCACAATGAGTTTTGAGTTTGATGATTACCAATATAGTTCCATAATGAGTTGGTATTATTAGAAAAAAAAAGATTTGGTAAAAGATGGCAATAGATAGCTTAATCATCACTTTCTTTATTATTTAGTATATCTAGATAATTTGGAAAATTGATAATCACTATTTGTAAATTTCAGAGGAAGTCAGTTTCAACAAAAAAAAAATGAATATTGAGGAAACAGTGATGATTATAATCAATAGGGAGTCTAGAGTGAATCCATTATTGGTTTAAAATTTGATATGAATGAAAGGAGTCTTGGAAGAGATTTGATATTAGTTGGTAGAATTTAACTAAAACACAACTTAGTGATTTTACATGTGCAAAAATAAAAAATTTATGGAGACTAAAATCCAAAGAAAACCAAGAATTGCTCCAAAGCATTCAATTCAATATAAAGATTTTATCAATTATATATTTGGCCTTTTTGTTTGTATATATATATATATATATATATATATATATATATATATATATGTATATGTATATGTATATGTATATGTATATGTATATGTATATGTATATGTATATGTATATGTATATGTATATGTATATATATATTTAATTTAGTCTATTTAATATACTGTTGTCAACTCTCTAGAAATTTTAATATTTATCTGTGTTATTAAATTCAATATTTATGTTTTTTATTAATATTAATGAACATTGATAAAGATAAATGTTTAAAATTGACATATAAATTATTATTATTATTATTATTTTCTATTGAAACTTTAATATTTATGTGTGTGATTAATTTGAATATTTATGTTTTTTTATGAATATTAATAAACATTAATAAAGATAAATATTTAAAATCGATATATAAATTATTAATATTAATATTATTATTTAAAATTAACTCTAATATTATTAAAATAAATATCTATTGATATTAATGTTAATAATTTAATAATATAGTGATATTAATTTTAATAATAAATATAAATGTTTGAAATTAATAAAGAAGCCATCAATATTAATATTAATATCAATATCTCTTTTAATTTTAATTAATATTAATATTAATAATAAATACAGATGTTAAGGTTAATCATAGAAATTTATATAAAAGTAAATTTTGCATTTATACATTAATGTGTCATTAAACATCAATATAAATATTTCATCAAAGACTAGGATTGATAACTTTAGGTTTATTTAGGTTCATTGACATTAGAATTTAACTTTAGTTTTTTTAGGTTCAATGACATTAGAATTAAAAGAATTTCTATTTTTATATTGTTTGGTTCATATAGAATTAGGTTTTTTTATAACCTCAGGTTTATAACATTAAGTTACTTAATATTAAAAAATATGGGTTTATCTTAATATTTATATTGAACATCAAAACATTAACATAAATATTAAACATAGACATTAATGGAGACATAAAAATATATTTATTAACATTAATAATATTGGATTGTAAACATTAGATTCATAAAATTGTGAGTTATTTTTCACTGTTGTAATAATGTTCTTATCACTTATATGATTTTATAAAATATGTGTGTAATTCTAATTGAGAATTGTTTTGTTGATATCACATGTGTCTTATTTTATGTTAGGTGATCTCCTTGTTAGATTATGGATCTAGCTATTTGGAGTTGTCTTCCATTCCAAATTCTTGAAATTGTCTTCCTCTGGCCCTCTTTATCGATTCCGATAAAGTTTAGCACTGTTTGTAAGCAATGGAAGAATGTTTTACAAACCCTTATTTCTTATTGCGTTGGAAGAACCTCTCTACAAACTAATTTGGATTTATGGTTCCTTTCCTCAATGATGAAGACAATTATTTTGTTGTTGAATACCTTAGTTATAATGGGCACATATTTTATTTTCATTTGCAATTCATAGATTCAAGCTACAAAGTAGAGTCTACTATTGGACCAATGGTAGTTTTATCTTTACGAAAATAATTCTCCCATTCAAACAACTATTTCCTAGTGAATCCATTTACAAAGTCCTTAAAAAACATTGGGCCAATACGAATTGGAGATTGGAGATTCTCTTCGTTATTTGAAAATGTAAGCAGCAAAAAATATGACTCGGTTGTTCTAAAACATATCTATGATACAGTGCAGTCCAAATTTTATGTTTATAGTAGTCTTGATAGGGTCTACTGAAGGGTTGGTCTTCCATTTGGTGGCACTTCACCCCCTCAAAATGGAGTGTTTTATAAAAGTAAATTATTTTGGCTCTATCTCGACAAGGATTATGAAGATTACACTCAATATGCATATACAATATATTGGTTTGATGTAATAAAAAATGAATGGGGTTTTTCATTTGTTCCAGTCACTCACATATGGTGTATGTCATTAGCGATATACATGAACTAGTTGATATGCCTTGTCAATGATGGTGCCACTTCTATATGGTCAATTGAGGAAATATATAATTTCCAATTTGGTCACCCATGTGTTGAACGAAGGATTGAATATAATGAGGATGATTTGGGCTTTATATAAAAATTGTTGGAAGAAATTTCTAGACATATGAATATCAAATGTCCTAGTTATCTCCCATTTCGAACAACCAAGGGTGTGGTTCCTATGTGCAATTGCAGTGAAGTTCCTCTCCTATTATATGAAATGATGATGGGCCTCTATTTTCCAACAGATATTGATATTTCAATTAATCATCATATGTGTGGGTTTTAGTTTCCAATGCTGCAAAACTGCAATGATTTGATTGAGTCTGGAAATGTTTTTGCAATTGCTCCCCTTATGGATTCTATTGATGAGATTCTACCATTAGATATGGACATGGATTCTTAGGCTATTACTCTTGTTGGAATTTATTATATATATTTTCATTTTATAGACTCTTTGTGGTTGTGAAAAATATTTCCATTTTTCTACTTTACATACTTTTGGGTGTATATTCTAATAATTTAATATTACGATTCTATGGGTACTTATATGCCTCCTGCTAAAATTTCTTCTATATGTATATGTCTATCAGATGTTGGATATTTAATCCCATTTAAACTTGCAAAAAAATGTTTCTTATTGACTCCCTTTTGTTCTGTTAATTGCATTTGAATGTCTTTGGATGCTATGCATTTTTTATTTATTTTTATAATTATAATTGCTAAGTTATTTTATACAGGGTGTTTTTATTATTGTTTTCCTCATTGGTTCTCAAGAAATGTTATATGTTTATGTACATTTTGGTATTTACATTCCTATTTTGATAGTAAATAGCTCCAAATATTTAGGTATAATTCCAAGTCATATAATTCATCGAGTATTTTGTTCCAGTTATATGGTTTTCCCATTATTATTCTAATATGAAACATGAAAATTTAGCCTTTTTATTTTAGCCATTTGGAAAATTCCTTTTATGTTTTCATAATTTTATATGGTTGGAAAAAGACGATATATTATTTTAATGTTTTTATATGGTTGCAGAATAAAAACTTGTTCCTTTTTCATTCTTTTGTATTTATTTATATTGGATATATTGTGATTTCCATGTTTATGGTGCGATAATAAATATGTTATTATTCATTGTAGACATGTCATCTGAAGGCACAAACAAGTGCACAAGAAAATAGAATCTGTCAGAAACATCACGTGACAGGTGTAATGAAAGTTTCTGTTTATGGTATCAACAAAATAAGGACACAATAAATGAGAATAGGAGAGCTACATATCATAGAAGAACTAGTGAATCTACTCTTCAAAATTATTTTTTTATTCCTCGTAATTATTGTACTATGGATGATATCATGGAAAGAGCATTTCCCATTGATAGTTAATTGTTATAATATGCTCCTCATCGACATAATTTTGCTGTTCGATGCTCTCCTTAAAATGTTCATAATATTGGCAAAATATCTCGCAATGAGGAAGAACATTATATCGATAACATGGATGTCTCTTCAACTTCATCTTTTGAGAAAGGTCAAAGGTTGCAAAACATCCACGATGGAGGCAATGATGGCATTGTATATGATGATTTGGATGATAGTTTTATTTTCCATTTATTTGATCATTTCGAGCCAATTGCTAGAAACATTAGATCTTCCAATCCCTCTTCTCAAAATAATATTGTCCCACCTAGATAATTAGTCATCCATGATATAATTTCATGTGGAATAATGCAATGATATTTTGATGTTTCCTGTAATAGTGGTTTTTTTTATTACATTCCTCTATTTACAAGTTTTTTTTTTAACTGAAATTGTAAGGTATTTTCTTCCCTTGGAATAGGATACAACACATTTTAATAGAGGTCTCGAAATTAACTCCGCAAGTATTCCATCTAATAATCTGAGAAGTGCAGACGAAGCATGTCATAGCCTTACACTGCATTCTCCTCGACAATCAAGTTGGAAAAATAATGTAAATATTCATTGTATTTGATTTCATTTTTCATTTTTAAAATTTTTATTACGTTGGACATTGAATTTTATTGCATACTTTTTTTTCTTCAAACAGGACACAACTCATTTTAATAGATGCCTACAAATTAACTCTGTAGATGTTCCATCTACTCATTTTAGAATTGAAGAGGATCCATCTCATAGTGTTCATCCAGATCGTCAAAAAAATGTAAATTTTTAATGAATTTCATAGGTTTCTCAATTTTTCATTTGTTGTTAGTTGTGCATTGTATTTTATAATCTTCTAAGGATAATGATCATGTTTTTCATTGTAGTTTAAATTCTATTTTATAAGTTGAATTGAATGACATGATTACTCAGTTGGGATGTCCATCTTTATTTTTTACTTTGAGGGCAGCTGACACAAAGTGGCCATAGTTGCATAACCTCATGCCTGTATATTCACATTCTCATTCTTTAAATGAGCATCGTATGAAAATTGAGAATTTTATCCAATAGCCTCATATTTTTTCGAAATTTATGCATCATAGATTCAATATATTTCAAGAGGAAGTTATCCAAAAATATCTTCAAGTGAAAGACTTTTGGTACAAGTTTGTATTGTTGAATTTATGTTCTATTCATTGTCAATTTTTTATTATGGTTCTATTTAAATTCTTGTAGCAATGATATATTCATTTTCATCATATATGAGTGGCAACATAGAGGTTCAACACATATCCATGGTTTCCTATGGTTGCAAGGCACTCCCAAGATGAAAAGACTTCATTGCTCAACTACTTCTGATGTACAACTTGCAAAGAGATTCTTTGAAAATTATGTAACTGCATGGAATCCAAGTGACATACATCATCACAACATAATGGTTCCAAGAAGCCTCAATGATGACCCTTTATTATTTAATACTGATAAGACTTTCTCTTGCAATCCTCATAATGATTATGAAGAATTGTTAAACTGTGTCCAAAGGCACACAAAGTGTAGTGTAGATTCTTGTTTACGAAAAAGGGCACTATTCTCACATGTCGGTACAATGCTCCATGGGATCTTTCTGAGGTATCAAGATTTTTCATAGATGATCAAGGGATAAAAAAATATGACCCCAAAAGAAATGGTTGTAGGCGTAATGTACATAACATTGACCTTCTAACAATGTCGCATGCAAATGTTGATTTCGAACCAATGTTTTCTCAGTATGTTGTCCTGAAGTATATTGCTAAGTATGCATCAAAAGCAAGAAAAAGGTCTAAAATTTATGATGATATGTTAACTATAATTTAAAATTCTATTGCCTCTGAGGATCATGCTTTTTGTGCTTACAGATGGTTTCTTGCAAAAACGATTATTGACCATCACATTGAAGCATAAGAAACATGCCATATGTTTCTTAAACTACCTCTTGTTGTCTGTAGTCAAAAAATTGTTTCCTTAAATGTTCGAAGAAAGGTTGTCAGGAAAATATTAAGGGATGGCATCAATCTTCATCTTAGAATACTTTTTTTTAACATTACCAAAAGAGACCTTTTATCCTTGTACATTCATATTTACTAGAAATAATAAGATATTGGACATTTGATAGCAAGCGTAAACAAAATCCCTAGAAGCGTAGAGATGTTCATGCTATTGTTCGAGTTTGGCCAATGTTTTATTCTATTCCTAGTGAGAGTTAATATGAATTTGAAACCTTTTGTTGGACATAATTTCTCTTCTACAATCCATTTCATGACATTAATGTGGAAATTGGGCTTTCAACTGAAATTATTATTGAAAATTGAAGGAATTTCCAATATCGAGCATGGAATGTTTATCGAAATCCATCAATTATCAACAATATTGAAGGTGAAGAAGATGGTGATTTTTATAACCAAGAAATAAATCTTGAAGATGATTTTCAAGAATGGTAGTTTCTTTCTCGCTTAGTTCCATCAAAAAATGTTAATGTTTTTTATCTTCACACCCTTGGTTGAATGGATTTTGAGATATCCTTTGACCGGAAAAGTAAAAATATTTCTAATGATGTGGCTAAAGAGCTATTAATTTCAAAAGGAATGGACAGTCAAGGGGTGATATTGTTGACATTTCAAATATAACATTTTCATTTCCATATCCATTGGCAGAAAAACAATGACTTTCCTTTAAAATTGTTTTAAGGCATTTTGTTGAATATGAGATTCATGAAGCTCTTCTTATGACTGTTCAGGGCACTACAGGCACAATAAATTCTTTCCTTATCCATTGTATTTTTGAAGTTCTTTCTAATTTGTCAAGTAATGGAAGAAGTCCTTTGCTTCTTCTTGCCCTAATAGGAATAACTTATTTTAATATACATGCAAAAACAACACACTCGGCTCTAAAAATTCCAATTAAAGATATGAAACCACTATAGGGGAAATTGCTAGCAGTATTCTAAGAAGAAATGAGGCATATTAAATATATATTGATTGCTGAAATGAGCTTTCTAGGATCAAGGTTATTCATACAAATAGTTGTATGATTACGAGAATAATTTCAAGAGAAAGAGAATTGTCCTTTTGGTGGTAGATGCACCATCCTTGTGCATTGGGGGAATTTTGAGGTCTAAAATAGGCCTCTTAAGAAAAATGTACAACCAAAATAAAATTTATGAGAATCAATATTATTCAAGATGATGACGTCAATCATGGGGGATGATTCAACATTTTTGGAATAAAAAAGTAAAAATATTAAAAAATAATAAAATAATAAAACTACTTTTTCAACTTGTATTTTCAACTTATCTCCCTAAGGGTTTACTCAAATTTCGAGTGGAAGTACTCGTTAGATGCAAAATTTAATTCCTCATCCAAGGAGTACTGATGTTGCATACTTTTGATGGACCCTGCTACATAAAAAATGAGAAATACATGAAAACACGTGATTGCAATCACGTTTTTCATGTATTTCTCATTTTTCGTGTAATATAGTACATCAAAAGTATACAATATGGGTACTCCTTGGATTGGAAATTAAATTTTGCATCCACCGAGTATTCCTACTCGAAATTTGAGTAAAACCTTAGGGAGATAAGTTCAAGAAACGAGTTGAAAAAGTAGTTTTTTTCTTTTTTCCCTCTAAAATTTGATGATGTAATCAAATATTATTCTGTTATTTCCACTATTATTTTATAATTTCCTTAGGAGGCCCATTTTAGACCTCAAAATTCCCCTAATGGGTGACCTTGCCCAACTACCTCTTGTGAGAGATAATCCTTTGTATGCAGGTAATACAACAAGGAAAGTCTTGTGGTAAAAATTCAACGTTGTTGTCACTCTTGACAATATATTTCACCAAAAAGGGAATAACGAGAAACAATCTTCTTTTCATAGAGTCCTCAATACCATAATAAATGTATAACATGTTCTTGAATATTGGGAGTTTCTTATGTCGCGAGATGATATGAGATTGCATCCTAGAGAAAGAGAATTATTTAATGCAAAAATTCAAAATTTTCCAACAATTTTGTTTCCTTACATAACAGGCATATGTTAAAAACATTAAATTCTCCAATTGCATGATGTATTGCTAAGAATTCAAGGTGTTATGAAATCTGTGGTGCTGATGATGATCAATTAGATCGTGAAGTTTTGTTGTGTCATGGTCAACGTGTTATGTTGACATGTAATTTGTGGGTCGAGGATGGTTTGGTGAATTGTGCACTTGGGTATGTGAAGGATATATTTTATATGCTTGCCTCTAAGCCACCTCAACTTCCAATGTTTACAACTGATTTTTTTTTTATAAGTGTGTTGGTGTTCCATTTGAGTCAAGAAATCCAAAAATTGTACCTATCACACCACTGGTAAGAGGAAATCAAAAACAAATTCCTTTAAATATGGCATGGGCTCTTACAATCCACAAGTCACAACGTTTGACTTTAGAACGAGCATCCATTGATATCGGGAATAAAGAGTAGCAAGGCCTAACCTTCACATCTATATCAAGAGGGAAATAAATAGATGATTTACATGTAGCACCATCTTTCTCTTTTTAGTGTTATGCCAAGATGAAATATAGTGAATAAGTTACAATTAAGAAGAAAGAAGTGGAGCGATTGAAGTCCATATCGCTATGATATGAAACTATAAATAATTCTAACTATTTATAGATTTTTTTTTGAATTTATTTTATTTTCCTCTTTATTTACTTTTAATTTAATAATCATTTTCAGATATGGATGACATGAATACATTCATCATATTCATAGTAATATTTTGGAAAGTTGTTTGCATTTGTTTTCATGTTGTTCAATTTAATTTTTTTTTTAAAGTGGTTATTGTACTATTGTTTATAATGAACCATTAACTCATAAACAACCAATTATATGAGCTAATCATTAAAACTCAAGATTGAATTCCATATCACTATGACATGCCACTAATAATATTGTGACTTATTTATAGAATGTTTTTTTAATTTCTTTTATTGTCCACTTTATTTATATTTAGTATAATAATGATTTTGGTGTATTAATTAAATGAATACATTCATGATATTCATAGTGATATTTGAGAAAGTTGTTACATCATTTTTCATGTTTTTCAATTTACTTTCATTTTTTAAGTCGTTATTGTTCTTTTGTCTATAATGAACCATTTAGAAATACACAACCGATATGAGCCACGCATTAAAAATCAAGATTTAAGTCCATATCCCTATGACATGCAACTAATAATATACTGAATATTTATAGAATTTTTTTTGAATTTATTTTATTGTCCTCTTTATTTAATTTTAATATAATATTTATTTTTATATATTAATGAGATCAATACATTCATCATGTTCATAGTAATATTTGAGAAGTTGTTTCCATCGTTTTTCATTCATCATATTCATAGTAATATTTGAGAAATTTATTTACATATTTTTTCATGTAATTCAATTTACTTCCTCATTTTAAGTGGCTATTGTTCTTTTCTTTTTTACAATGAACCATTAGACATAAAAAAACCCATTACATAAGGCAACCATTAAAAATCAATTTAATAAATTTTTCACATTGATATTAATATTGTGAATTAATTTTATCTCATGAATTACAAAATTATGGGATAAATGCTATTAATATTATTATTTCCAATGATATCCAATAGTAATTTCTCCACCATACTGAAAATTAGCATTATTAATGTTGGTAATTAGTATGGCTATTTGTTAATGCTAATGTTGTTTACTATTAATATTAAACAAATATTGTGTCTATACATTAATATCAACATCAACATTAAACATCCATGTAAATATTTTGATTAAAGATTAGCTTTAATAACTTTAAGTTTATTTTGGTTCAAAGAAAATATATCTATATTTGATATTAATATTAAAATAAAAATAATATATCCATTAACAATAATTTAAATACAAATATAGAATTACTAACATTATTAATATTTGATTTTAAACATAAAGTTTACAAAATTGTGAATTCTTGTTGACTATTGTAATAAGGGTCATATCGGTCATTTAACTTTATCACTCCTTTCATGTGTACAATATGTATTGCTAATGAGGTTTATATTTGTAGGAATTTTTATACCATTTGGTTCATGTGGGGTTAGGTTATTTTATAGCATGACATTTTTAAGATATTTTTTTTTAACAATAATAAAAGTGGGGCATTATGTTATATATGTCTGTGTATGTCTGTGTATAGATTTTTGTGTCTATGTGTATTAATTTTGACTTTTCCTTTTTTCCTTTCAAATGAAGATATGAATAATAATTATGGCATATATTATAATCAAGCGGTGGAAAATATTTCTAGAGTGCTAAGTTCTCTTTCATATCTTCGGAACAAGTTCAATAGAAAACATCACATCCATCCTACATTTATTGATGAGAATATTTGTGTGCTAGATGAAATGAAAATGAATGTAAAATACTTATTTCATGTGCACATGAGGGAGGCTCAGAGGAAAACAAGAAGGGATTGGTTGGAAAGCGTTAAGTATCTTGATCATTATCCTGTTGATTTGAATTGGTGTTCCTTTGGTCGTCCCTCTAGTTGTGTTTTCGAAGAGGCTATTTGATACATGACTTTCAGTGGAGTTTTTCAAGTCCATTTTTGTACTGGAAATTTTTTATGTGAAGACAAAAAAAAATCAATGTTAATTTCAATGTTCTTTCTTTGGTTGCAATGATGGTGAAATTTAATATCCCTTTATTTTATTAATTTGTTCGGTTTATATTATTAACAATTAATAAGCCTGATTGATCACTTGGGGTATATAATATTAATAATCATGTGAATTTATCAATCCTTTATGTTTAAAATATTAAGTCGCATTAATATCTTATGTTTTTAATATTGAACCCTTGGCCTTATTCTTTTTTTGCGTAATTCAGCTAAGATATATTAAGTAGAAGAAAAATTGATAGTACATATGGTTACAAAATGGTCTGTCTGATCCAGATGGACATGAGGAAGCACAAGCTAGCTGAACATAACGTCATGCAAACCCCTCCGAGGGCTAACTGAATACCTAAAAACTGTTGCAGACTAACTGACCAGCATAGACATAAAATCGGCTAACCACGCAGGGTTGCCAGACTGCGTGAAGCATCTAAAGAAAGCAAAACTATCTATAATTTTACTTAACCTACAAACATACTTACACGACCAACCAAACAGAGAAGACATGAAAAAAAGATAAAAAAAGATGAAAAACAGCCCAGGCGAAATCACAAGACTGGATTGGAAGCACCCGAATGACCAGCAACACTAGGAGTAGCAGCCTCAGCACCTTTGGGAATGAAGCACGACTTGTAGCGACGAATGATCGTTTTTTGGGAGTAATCCTCTGACACCTCAATAGAAATGTTCAGAACGTGCCTCAGGTATAGTTCAAACATTTAGACGAAGCCGTCCAACCTCTTAGAAAGAATTTTCAATTCTTTCGTTAGAGAATTCAGGGAGACCTCCAACTTGTCCAAGCGAGCAGAGTTTCTAGTAGAGGCGAGGGAGGTGGCCACGAAAGCATCTTTGACAGCTGCACCTCGCATGCCCATGGCTTTGGCAAGCATATTTTTCATCTACCAAACCATAGTTTGAGTCTATAGAAACGGCGTAGCTCTGGTAGAAGGAGTGCCAGGGTCAGAAATCGAATCTATCTCCTCACTGATGACCCATCTGTCAATGGTTGTTTGGGCTTTTTGAACCTCCTCCTGTAGCCTCTCAATGGTTTTCTTGCCTTTTTTAGAAACTGCTGCCTCATAGCCTTCCTTAGCTCGCTTGATCTCTCTGACCGCCTTAGCACTTCGAAGATTATGGTCTGCCATAGCTAGGATGTAGCCACCTGGAATAGGAGACCAAAAGATAAGAGAAAAAGATAGAGATACAATACAAAGCACAACAAAGGGATTGAAAAAGATGAAAATTGTCCAGAGCGTGAGAAGATTTGTAATAATAGGAGCCTAGAGGGGGCACGAAACTTCACCAGTAACCCACTTACTACCATCGTTGCCAGCCTCCTGAAGTCTAATTAGGGTGTTGATGCCAGTTCCCTGAAAACGAGTCCACTTCTTAGTTCTAGTATTGTCACATGCTTGAGGAGGCCACGCACACCGCCATTTGTATCGATGGATCCTGCCATCATCCTTTCCGATGATCCTCCATCTTTCACACGACTCCTCATAGGATAGCTCCCAGTGGTGCCAACTCTTGTCATTAAGAAAATAGTTAATCCTCATCAATGATTGATTATCCATAGTCTACAGGCCGTCCTCCTCACTTGATCCTTCGGTGAGGTCTTGTATCGAAATGTGAGCGCACTAATTCCGAAGATCATCACTTGTGATGTCTTTCCAACAGGTGTCAATGATTTCCCTTGGATGATCCACAGCGTAGTTAGCAAGACAGTCTGCAAGAGCATTAGCCTTCCGCCTAACTGCCTGAAGAATGATGTTGTCGAGGGAGGCGAGATGGTTCGCAATGAGCTCCGTTACCATGGCTAGTCACCAATGCTTGATTTTTTTCCCTGGTTTCGTGCCATTTTGAATTCTTCTAATTGGAGTGATGGCCAGGAGGGAATCCCCTTCAACAATAACCGAGCTTTTTCCCAGAAGGATGAGGATCTGCAGGCCCTGTTCTAGGGCAGCGAACTCCACCTCATTGTTGGCAGCCTCCCCCAAAGTTCTACTTAAGATGTGAAGGACTTCCCCTTTGTAATTTCTAATAACCCCTCCAAGCCGATCCGGACCAGGGTTACCTCGAGATGCCCCATTAAAGTTTAATTTGCAGAAACCCAAGACAGGGCACTGCCAGGAATTAGGAGAAGGAGATGGCCTAGGCTGGTTCTTAGGGACATTATGATCCAAAAAGCTGGTCAAGACAAACATCATCAAAATTCGTGAATCCTTCCTGGAGTTCGAGGCTGACTTCTCAGCTTAATAATTGGTAAGGACCATCTCTCTTAAATTTTGAATGATGGAGGTTTTGATAATGTCAATCTTCCTAGTTTCCTTTTGAAAAATGCATCTGTTCCTCTCATTCCAAGTTGACCAGATAATGAAACCAGGGCTTAGCTGCCAGAGGGTGTTAACCATGTCACAACTAGATAAATTTGTGCACTAGTTCGCAATACATTCCTGAATGGAATTCCTTGTTCTGTCGGTTTGAGTGAAAATATCCTTCAACCACTCCCACAGGTTGTTAGTGCAATCATAGTCATTAAGTAAATGGTTCATGTTCCCCTCATCCTTTTCATAGAGGGGACATTGGGAAGGGCCAAAAAAGCCATGCTTTAATAAATTTTCCCAGGTGAGGATTTTGCGATGCATGAGCATCCAAAGAAATTTTTTTATTTTCAGCCACATAGTTTTGTCCCAGACATTGGGGTACCAAGCCACTTTTTCTTCGAGGTCCCTATTTTTGATGTGCAGTCTGGCTTCCTTGAGGTTGAAAGTGCCTCTGTCGAGCTTTCGCCATCTAATTTGGTCCTTCTCCTGAGTGAATCAGATCATTCTCTTAGCAAGAGTTGAATTGAGGGTGTGGAGGAGTTCAATGAAGTTATACTCCAATGGAGGAGGAAATAGATTCCATTCCCTCGATTGCTAGTTTTCATTATGGTCTGAACAATAGTGATGGACTTGTATGTTGCCTGCATTCTGAAACCATCTTTGAAGAGGGAGAAAATTAGGGCTTTCTAACTTGGGCATTTGTTACCAAGCGTCCTCCCATAAGAGCACATTGGTGCTATCACGAAGTTCCTAGAAGTAGGAATCCTGAATGATATTTCTATTATCTTTGGCCAAGTTCCAAATTGGAGACCCTGCAGGGGGATCTGCCATTCTTATTAGCTCCTCCGGTCGCCAATTCTCAGCATATTTAGCCTTCCATAATTTAGCCCATGGCCTATGAGGTTCCTTGAGCCAGCGCCACCAAAGCTTCACACCACAAGCTTTTTTGATCATGTTTGGGTCTTGTAGCCCCAAACCCCCCAGGTGTTTACATTTGCATAACTTATCCCAGGCAACAAGATCCCACTTGGGTTTCTGCGCTTTACCCGACCAGAGAAAGGTTCTTTGAATGTTCCTGATTTTCTGGATGACTCCTTTTGGAGCTTGGAGAATAGAGAGCATGTACTGAGGGATGGCCTAAAGAATAGCCTTAGTCATAACCAATCTACTAGCAAAGTTCAAGACTCTGTTAGTCCAATATTTGCCCCTATCTTCTAGTCTGGAGAGCAGGTGTTCCCAGTGAATCCTCTACCAAGGCTTATCGGTGAGAGGAATACCTAGATACTTAGAGGGGAGGCTGCGTATTTTGAAGCCAAGAATATCCGTGAGGTTTCTTTGGACCTCTATGTGCGTATTGAAGAAAAAACTAGAGGACTTGTCCGGGTTAAGATCCATACCTAAAGCATTGCTGAATAGGTTCAAAATTGCTTTGAAACCCTTGGCTTCCTTAGCTGAGGGGGTACCATCCAACATGGTATCGTCAAATAATTTTTGATGAGTGGTAGCAAGATAGTGATTTAGGGGCTAGAGACCCTTGATGAGATTTCTATCCTTAGCTGATTTGATGATTCGACTCAAACCTTCCATTAAGATGACAAAAAGAAAAGGTGAAATTGGGTCACCTTGTCTAATGCCCCTTGAGGGGAAGAAGGGGGGAGAAGGGCCTCCATTAACAAGAATAGAGAAGCTAGGAGATTTAACCATGGCTAAGATCCAATTTATCCAACACTGAACAAAACCAAATGCATTCAAGTCAAGCATAACTTCATCAGGTGGATTGCCATCAAGGACAACACATGTCAACAGTCACATGTCTTCATCTTCATTCAGTGGGTTGTCATCAAGGACAACACTCTGCATCATATTTCCAACATGTAGCATTGCTTCCAGGTAACTCCAACTGACCTTATCATAGGCATTAGAGAGGTGCAGTTATATGATCATGCCTGCCTTCTTTTGAGACTGAAAGGAGTGGATCATTTCCTGAGCTAAAAGGATATTGTCCATGATGTACCTGCCTTCCACGTAACCCAATTGTTCTTTAGATATAATCAAGGGCAGAATGGGCTTTAATATGTTGGCCATTACTTTGGAGATGATTTTGTACAACACATTGCAGAGAGCAATAACTTTGAACTTTGAAGGAGTGCAAGCATCCTCTTCCTTGGGAATGAGGGCAATGAAAGTGGAATTAAGGGATTTGAGAATAGAGGGGGACCTCCTCGAGTCCTCAACCACCTCCCAAACATAAATCTTCACCAGATCCTAGCAAGCTTTAAAGAAGTCAATGGTGAAACCATCAGGTCTCGGAGCCTTGCCATTGGCCATATCTTTGACAGCCTCTTCCACCTCCTGAAGAGTAATCGGGCAGTATAAGGTTTTATTCTTCTCTTCAGTGATCATATTGGGAATGGAAGTAATGACTTCTTTGAAAGCCTCCCTTCTATCAATGTCGGGTTCAGTTACAATCATACTGAAGTGGTTTCTAAGGATGGATGTAATCTCTTGATGGGACTAGACAGAAGTGCCGTGCTCATCCTTGAGTTTGGTTATTTTGTTGTTGCATCTGTAATCCATTGCTGATCGATGGAAAAATTTGGTGTTTTTCTCCCCTTCCTTTAGCCATTGAATGTGGGATTTTTTTCCCCATAGAATTTCTTCCTAGTGACACCGCTCATTCCACTTTTTCCCGAGATTATGCTCTGTATTAATGGAGTCTTGGGAAATTTCCTCCTTAATCCAGTTGTTGTGTATTAGTTCCATCTGATCCTCCAGGGCTTGTTTCTCCTCAAAAATATTGCCAAAGACCTCTTGGTTCCATGTGCGAAGCCTAGCCTTTATGTGCTTCAATCTGGCTTGGAACCGAAACATTTTGGTTCCTCTAGTGTCTAAGTGTTCATTCCACCAGAGTTTGATGTTGGTGAAAAAATGCGGGTGACTGAGCCAGAATTTCTCAAAGCGAAAAGGCATGTTCTTAGGAGTGTCGAGGATTGTAGCATCTAGAGAGATAGGCCAATGATCTGAGCCCCCAGATGGAATGATATTTGATTCCATCGTGACTTCCCCTAGGAGAATGGAATCAGAGATCAGAAACCAATCAAGCCTAGAAGCGATGTGTCTTTCGCCTCCTCTTCTATTGGTCCAGGTGAAAAAGCCATTTCTGGTCAAAATGTCCACCAAGTTGGCTGTTCTGATGAAATATGTGAAGGCCTCAGCATCTCTGTTTAGGGTTCTTATTCCTCCCTTCTTCTCCCCTAGAGATGTTATCATGTTGAAGTCACCTCCATAGATGAATTTAGTGTTAGGGTATTTGTGCTGCAGACTGGAAAGATTGTTCAGCATCTGTAGCTTGTCTTCCAACCGTTGGGGACCATAAACATTTGTGAACAGATAAGTGCCATTCTCTCCCAGGATTTGCATTTCAAGGGAGATGAAATATCTGGAGGCCTCTGACTTCAGAAGGTGAAGGGAAAGGGGATTCCAGAAGATGGATAAACTGCCTTCCATACCATTACCCTCAACCTCCAGGTACTCCAATCTCTTTTCCATGCTTCTACCTATTGTTTCCAACTTCTATCTGGTACACTTTGTTTCCTGTAGGAAAATAATGTCTGGTTTTTCCATCGTAACTTTTTTCCTCAACAGTCTATGTTTAGTTTTGTTGTTAAGACCTCTTATGTTCCATGAGAGTAACTTCATAATTAAACAAGGTTAAGAGGAGAACAGGAAAGCCTCAAGGGCTTTCATTTTACCTGAGTTGATGAGCATTTGGAAAATCTCTTGTAGTGCTTCCGTATTGGTTCTTCTGCCTCTTTTATTCTTGTATTTTGTACTGGAATGCGTGTGGTGGAAGGTCTGCACCTTTATACCCAGCCCTTTAGTCATGCCCAGATTCCTTTTCTACCCTCTTAAGGCAGCATCCTACCTAGAGAGGAAAAGGAAGTTGACTATATCAATCTCTTCCTCTGGGATGTGGTCAACCCCTTTTTCTTTCCATTGCTCAACTATGGTGTTAAGATCCATTCCTTCTTTGTCAAGTATGTCACTCAAGTCCTGATATTCTATGCCTATTTCACTCAAATCCATTTCCTCATCCCCTTTAGCATCTTTCTCGAGATCAGGATCTAGGAGGAAGTCATCGATCGAGTCAAGAATCCGTGGCTGGTTGTTTTGATCATTTTCCTGGAGGATATCCTACTTCGCAGCTGAAGTTTAGGTATTCTCCTCAATAGCAGTTTCCTCTCCAAGCACCTCAAATGAATTCATGGATCCTTTGTTGGGGTTTCCTGACTTCGGTGGGCTTCTTCTGTTGGTCCTGTGTTTTCTCGAAGGTCGAAGAAAGCCATCTTGATTCTTATCTGAGTTGTCCTTAGCCTTCTCAGTGGGTTTGTTTAGGGGGCATTCTCGGATCAAATGACCATGTTCATGGCATTTCATACACCTGAAGGGTATCTATTCATAGTCTATGGCCTAGAAGAAAACTTCATCTTTGTATTCTAACCATAGAGCATCATGACGAGCACCTGGAACGTCCATTTCAACACAAATATGAGCATAGGAAGTGTACCTTTTTTGGATAGTTTCTTCAAAATCCTGGATAAAGGTACCCATTTTGTTGCTGATTTTTTCCAGCGCTGTCGGTCTCCAGTAGTCAATTGGGAGAGAAAACAGGCGAATCCAAATAGGGACATGCATGAATGTTTCCTGTTCAGGAGAAAATTTAGGCTTCCAAGGTCTCATGTAGAGACCTGCAAAACCATAGAAGTAAGGGCCTCCATCAAAGATGTGGTCCCTATCTTCCAGGTTAGCAAAGAAAAACGTGAAGAAACCCTTGGCCCCCAGGTGGAGTTTCACGTCTCCTTTCAGCTTCCAAGTCTGTTTTATCCATTGGCATAGGCATTTTCTGTGGGCCAAAAGCCCATAAACTTGCAAATCACAGCATGAATAGCCATGTGATCCCGGTAATCTTGCAGTTCTGGGTCCATAATGATGACCCTTAGGCTTTCTATAGTCTTAGGCTTACATCTCCCTTGGGTTTTTGGCTATTCATTTCCCGTTGTTGAGCCTTCTGGAGCAGATCCATTCAGGGTGGAAGTATCATTAATCTCAGCTCCTTTGGAGTTCGTTCCTCCATCTTGTAGATTCTTCACTTGAATGGAATCCGTTGTGCCTTTATCTACTAGAGTTTTAATTATCTACTAGAGTTTTAATGCCTTGAGTTTGGTTGTGAGGCTAGTTTTCCTTAGCATTGCTGTCCTTCTTTGTCTTTTTGCTGAGGTTGTTTTTTCCAGTCGTTTCAAAACCCGTGATCTGCACTCCTTCGAAAGGACCTTTTCCTTTGTCCATCATTATTTGTTTGAAAGAAGGAGCCCCAGAGGCCCCCAGTTTGCCCATCCGCTGGGCTAGGGCAAGCCCCCTCTGTCATAGGTCAATGAATAGGAAACTGCCCCCTGTCAGAGTTGGCAACAGTGTGCAGAAAATGATCCAAACCCTAGGTCAGAAATTCACTTCCCCCTTCGAAAAATCGTTCGCTCTCGAGCATGTATGAGGCCTTTCACCTTAGTTCCTCATCGAATTCAAAAATTCATCCCTTAGGTTATTAATATTTATCCCTTGGGCTCAGTCATTACTTTTTTTTTTAATATTAAAACCTTGGGTTTATTAGTTATTTAGGTTTGTAATATCAATAATCCCTTGGCTTTATTAATCTATTGAGTTTAAAATATTAATACTTAGTGATTATTAATTTCTTCAGTTTTTAGTTTAAAATATTAATTATTAGGGTTTATTAATCTCTTGAGTTTAAAATATTAACTCACAGCCTTTATTAATTTCTTAGTTTATAATATTAATATTTATCTCTTAGGTTTATAATATTTTTTCTTTAGGTTTACTATTTTCTTGGGTTTACAATATTAAATTATTGGGTTTATTGTTCATTAACTTTATAATATTAAAAATTCATTTAATCCCTTGGGTTTATTAATCCCTTCAGCTTAAATTATTAATGTTTTTTTCATGGTTAGTATTTATCTTTAAGGGTTTATAATATTAATCTCTTGGGTTTCAGGTTATTCCCTTAGGTTTATAAACCCTTGGGTTTTTAGTATTAATTCGCTAGTTTTATTATCTCATTGGGTTTATTAATCCTTTAGTTTATTAATTTGTTGCGTTTATAATATTAACAATAACTAAGGTTGATTGATCATTTCAATTTATTATATTAATAATCATGAGAGTTTATCATTCATTTGTATTTAAAATGGTAGTTCCTACACTTTATTAATCTCCTATGTTTTCAATATTCATCCATTCGCCTTGTTGATCCCTTAGGTTTTTAATATTTTTCCCTTGAGTTCACCAATTCCTTTGGTCTATTCGTTCCTTTCGTTTATAATATTAATAATTCCTTTCGTTTATAATATTAAACCCTTGGATTTATTAATTATTTTGGTTTTACATATTAATAATCCCTTGTGTTTATTAATATCTTGAGTCAAAAATATTAATTCTTAGGCTTATTAAATTCTTAGGTTTTTGAGTTTAAAATATCAATTCTTAGTGTTTATTAATCTCATGTGTTTTTATATTGATCCCTTCACATTATTAATCCCTTAGGTTTTTAATATTTATCCTTTGGGTTCACCAATTCATTTGGTTTGTAATATTAAACCCTTGGGTTTATTAGTTCTTTTGGATTATAATATTAATAGTCCCTTGTGTTTATTATTCTCTTGAGTTTAAAATATTAATTTTTAGGGTTTATTAATTTCTTAGGTTTTTTATTTTAAAATTTTGATTATTACGGTTTATTAATCTCTTCAGTTTAAAATATTAATTCTTATGGTTTATTAATTTCTTGGTTTATAATATTAATATTTATCCATTGCGTTCACCAATTCCTTTGGTTTATAATATTAAACCCTTTAGTTTATTAATTTTTTTTGTTTATAATATTAATAATGTTAATGATGTTTAATATTAATATTAAATAAATATTGTGTCTATACATTTATATGAACATCAACATTACGATGTAAATATTTTGATTGAAAATTATTTTTAACAACTTTAGGTTTATTTTGGTTCAATGAGGACACATTTATATTTGACATTAATATTAAACTAAAATTAATATATACATTAACATTAATTTAAATACGAATATATAAATGCTAAAATTATTAATATTTGATTTGAAACTTAAAGTTTACAAAATTGTGAATTCTTTTTACTATTGTAATAAGGGGCATATCACTCATTTAATTTTATTGGTCATTTCATGTGTACAATATGTATTACTAATGATTTTTATATTTGTAGAAATGATTATATCATTTGGTTCATGTACAGTCAGGTTATTTTATAGCCTCATATTTTTAAGATAATGGTTTTTTAACAATAATGAAAAAGGGGTGTTCTGTTATATATATAAATATATGTGTGTGTGTTTTCTAATTTTGATTTTTTTGTTTTTCTTTTCAAATGCAAATATGTATAATAATGATGACATCTTTTATAATCAATCGGTGGTGAATATTTCTACAGTGATAATTTCTCTTTCGTATCTTTGTAACAAGTTCGATAGAGAACGTGGATTCCATCCTTCATTTATTGATGAGCATCTTCGTGTGCTTGATGAAATGAAAACGAATGTAAAATACTTGTTGGATGTGTTCATGAGGGAGGCTGGGAGGAAAACAAGAAGGGATAGGTTGGAAAGCGTTAAGTATTGTGATCATTATCTTGTTGATTTGAATTGATGTTCCTTTTGTCATCGGTATAGTTGTGTTTTGGAAGAGGCTATTTGAGAAATGACTTTTAAAGGAGTGTTTCAAATTCCATTTTTTTAGTGGAATTTTTTGATGTAAAGACAACAAAAAATATATTTTAATTTCAATGTTCTTTATTTGGTTGCAATTGTTGAGCCTTGCAATAGGTATGTATTTACTCTTGATTAATGTCCTTTTTCCTCTTCCTTACCCATCTTGTGCCATGATATAATAATATAATGAAATTATTTTGATGAATAATGAATGAAAAATGATCTTGATACGATTTAACCATCCAAACAAATTCCCATTGCTTTTTATGTTAAAAATGAAAGAAAGAACAACAAGACTTAATCACGGGAAAGAAGATGTGTTAAATGTGGTCGAATCAAAGATAAATAAGACAGGATTAGTGCAAGAACGAATGGACTGTTTGAGGATAGAATTTTTTCATGGATCCCTCAGGATCTCCTGATCCTGTAGGATCACATTTATTTTTCCTTTTAGCTATAAAGGGACAGGGACAGCTAGTTCTCAAGGAGGATGTATCTTTCACTTCTGCATAATTCATAATTGTAATACATAAAACGTAGTTTTGAACAACAAGATCGTATTGTGATGTCAATTGACTGCAATGATTAATATATAATTCTCATTGCTATTCATTCAAATATTCTGGAGTAATTAAGCAATATTTTCCAGTGGCAAAGGGCCCTATCTCTGGTGGATCTCACTACTGTTCATTGTGCTATACTTTTCCATTTATTGCAAGTGTATTCCACTTTTCCATTTTGCAGTTGGAGTACTTTTGATAATTTATATTTCTGGTATTTATTCCTTTGAGTACGCATTTCCAATTTAATTCCTTAAAGAATTAGTTTCTAGTTAAAATAATTGGTTTTGATTATTTAAAGAATAGACAGTTATTTCCAATAATTTCCTTCTGTTGAATAGTTTAGATCCAGCTGAAAGAGCTCGGTTAATGCTTCAGTGCTCTCAGTTGATTATCATTTGAGTTAGTTGAATTAAGAATGAATCACAGTTTTGGGTCATAATGTTTAGATGAATCACTTCCTTTAAAGTTTCAATATTTATGATTGCATCTATATTAAATGATTGGCTTTAGGATTACTCTTTGTATGAATAGCTTGCACATATTGTGTACACGCTTGAGATAAAAGGACTTACCCTGGTTGATAATTAATGTGAGGCAATTAGGAGTTTTTAAAGACACCTGTTAGCACCCAAAATTTTGGCGCCGTTGCCGGGGAGTGTGTTGCCACTCTGTAAAAAGACTAATGTATGATTGATGTTTTTTTTCTGTTGAGGGAGAATTGGGTATTAAAAACGGAAGGTAAGAACTTGCGTAGCGAACGAGTAAAATGCTCGCTCATCCACCTGCTTTCTAGTAGAATTGCATAATATTTTAAGGTAGGAATGGATGTTTGTATTTATGCATGAATGAATAAGAGCGAAAGACTTGAAAAATAAAAAATTCCTCCTTCTAAACTTGAAAATCCTAAGGGACCAGTGACCCTTGGACGATCAGATTTTATCGATGAAATCTTAAGAAAAGATGAGTCTCAGTCATCAGTAGGACCCTGAATTGTTGTTGCCAGACATCCTGCTAACTTCCTTCAAGCCACATGATCACCATCTGTAGCTAACGCTGACATTCACAACAAGACTGAAGGGATTGAGAAGAGTTTTCAAGATACTAAAAATTCACAAATTTTCCCTTCACAAGAAGGAAATTCTTGCAACCTCCATGATGGAGAAGGAGAGGCCGACAATCTTGAAATTAAATTATCAGAACCTAGATCTCCTGAAGTAGTGACTGAGAAGAGGACACCCAGTGTTCTAGATCAAGGTAGTGCTATTAGAACCATTCCAGCCTCTTGCACACATCCTAGGAATAACTCTCCAGCTCCGGAAATCCCTGAATAATATTGGCATATTTTTTACCAAATGGATAATAACCAGCAACCTCAAACTTCTACGTTGTAATACCTTGTTGTTGACACAGCTGTCAATGCCCCCATGAAGGCTATCCCATTACAGAACATTCCTACCTTTCATGGGCTAACTTCAGAAAATCTCGATGCATTCCTTTTCAAATTTGATGTCTTATGCAGGGGTTATGACTACACTACAGACCCCCAGAAGCTGAATATATTCCCCTCTACTCAGAAAGGAGCAGCAATGCGTTGGTTTATGGGACTCGGTGGAGGCACCATCAATGATTGGGACCAAATGAAAACATATTTCCTTAAAAAATACCAAGATTATTACCAAAATAGAGAACTAAAAGATGAAAATTTTCAAATGGTAGCTAAGCCTAGCAAGACTCTGGAAGAATATGTAGAGTGTTTCCAATATAATTTGAAAAGATTTCCTTACAAAAATCTTCCTGATAATGTTCTAAAAACCACAATGATTAGAGGTATGAAAGACCAATGGGTAGAGACACTCAATATAATGGGTAAAGGTGACATTTATCAAGAAAACTATAAAATATTATAGATTTGTTCATCAAGTGTTCCAGGGGTAGTACAAGGCTGAAACCAGTCGAATGCGATGCAAGCCCCAAAGATAGCAAAACCTCAGGAGGAAGCATTACAGGAAGAAAAATTGGCAATCTGTTGGAGGATTTCAAGACTGATATGCTGGGGACCCTGGCGACACAATTGGATGTCATGCAAGCTAAGAAAAAGTAGGCTATAATAGAAAAAAACTTGGCTATTTTCTGTCCCCATTGCAGATAGAAGCACAATCATAAAGAATGCCCCCTATATATGATACGAAAATGTGCCATATGCACTAAAGAGCACACCACAGAAAGTTGTCCATCACTCCCAGGATTAAAAGAAGTCTTCAAGGAAGCAGAAGAAGAAGTGGAACCAGTATATCTGTTGAACTAGCATTGCCAATGGAAAGCACGTTAGACAGGTATGCCTACCGATCCATCTTCGTTATTTCCTCCCTTGCAATATAATTCTCAGCAATATTTAGGGGAAGCATGGCAGAATTAGCCAATGTTTTTGCCACCTCAAGCATTTTTTATGCCACCATGGCCCAATCAGTTAAATCCAAGCAATAATAATTGGTGAAATTCCCCTTACTCGCCACCATTCTGGAAAAACAACCCTTATTCCTCCCAATGGTCCCCTTCCACCTCAAAAAACCAGAACTAGCAATCAAATTGGCAAATATCTACAAACCAGTCTATGGGGACAACTCCTCTACCTCAACTAACTTTACCAGCACCTTACACATTGTAGCAGAATCCTCAATCTAATATACGACCGCAACTTCCAGCTCAACCGAATGCAAATCCTAACAATAGACCAGTTCCGTCAATACAAATCATCGAGGGTCTGGACCCTGAATATTAGTTGAAAGAATGTAACGAACTTAAGTTGAGATATGGATGCATAATCACTCTAGAAAAGGATTAAGATTTGAAACCTGAAGAACCACACACAAAAAAGCCTCTAACTATAGATGATAAATAAATAAAACAAGGGGAAGGTACAGTGAGACAAAAAATCCTAAGAAAATCATAAAAACTTCCCCCCCATTCCCAGAAATATTGTTGATACCACGCCCAATTGAATATCCTGACTTTGATCTTCTGGGTGAACTTAAGAACATTTGTATAAAAATTCCCCTCCTCCAGGCTATCCAAGATATTCCAATATATGCCAAAACTATTAAAGAATTGTGTATAAAGAAGGTTGTGAGGAAAACAAAAACAACCACTACTGTCCATGTTGTTGGGAATTTTTCTGATTTATGACTAGGCAAAGAGAATCCTTTAAAATATGAGGATCCCAGAAACCCCATTGTCATAGTCCAGATAAATGGCCATTATTTTCCCAATGCATTAGTTGACTTAGGGGCAGCCATTAATATTCTCACAACTACAACTTGTAACATTCTTGGCATCACAGCCTTGGAACCAACAACTACCTTACTAGAACTAGCTGATCGCTCAGTCATTAGACCAGAAGGAACATTACAAGATGTGATGGTTTCTATAGACACTTGGGAATACCCGGTGGATTTTTTATTATTATTAACCTTAGGAACCAGCTAGATGGACATCCCTTAATATTAGGAAGGCCTTGGCTAGTGACTGCTAATGCTTATATTAGCTACCAGACAGGCAGTATGACTATAACCAGGGGGAATGATGTGAAAAAATTAGCTTTATATGCTCCTGCTCAGCCAAGCTTGACTATTATGAAAACCAAAAAGTAACCTCCAACATAATTAACAGAAAATATTCAGTCACCATTGACTGTGGTAAATTCTCTTGAATTCAAAAACCAAGCTGAAGATGATGTCATTAATATTTTTATCAATCATCCTACCACAGTATCAAGTTCGAAACGCCACATGATTAAAGAAGTCCTTGACAATAAAATCAAAGAAGATCCCCTGAGTGATATCAATGACCAAAAAATACCAACAACCACTATTTATTATAGCAATTCTATCAAAATTGAGCCAGGAAAGATCCTGAACATTAACAGTAATCAGAGTGATGACCAGCAATAGAAACTTATTCAAATCCTTAGGAAAAATAAATGGGATTTTGCTTGGGATTACTCAGATATGAAAGGGATTGACCCTTACCTATGCATGAATCAAATATACACTGAAAAAGATGCAAAAACCATTCGACAACCTAAGCGTAGATTAAATCCTCACCGAAAATATATTGTTAAAGAAAAACTTCAAAAACTATTAGATGTGAATTGTATCTATCCTATATCTGATAATAAATGGGTTTCTCCATTAGTTGTGGTTCCCAAAAAGAATGGGAGATGGTGAATATGTGTTGAATATATAGAATTCAACAAGGGAACACAAAAAGACCATTTTCCCCTTCCATTTATTGATGAGGTCATAGATACACTGGCAAGGAAGAAATTTTTTTCTTTCTTGGATGGCTTCAGTGGCTAGAACCAAAATCAGATTACCCCTAATGACCAGGATAATACTACCTTTACATCTCCGTGGGGAACATTCGCTTACAAGGTATTACCTTTTGGATTGTCTAACACACCCACCACATTCTGAAGAGCCATACTCAGTATTTTTGCAGGCTTGATAAATGAAGGATTGGAAGTATACATGGATGATTTCACACCCTATGGATATGACTTCGAGAAAGCATTACAGACATTGGAAAAAGTTCTGGAATGATGTATTTCTACCAGCCTATGTTTAAGTCACGAAAAGTGCAATATGAAGTGTTAGGTCTCTGTAATTTAGTAGAGTGGCAAGACTAAACGCTGCAGAGCCTACATCAAAAACCACTTTGGGATTCTAGGATCTAGCCCTCCTGAATTTAGAGAGGGATCTCTCTATAAGTTTCAAAGATTGATTTATATTTTAAGGTTTTAGTATGATATTTGGCTAGTTAATAAGAACAAGGGTTTTTGTTTGTTTGGTTGGTTGGGTATGATATTTAATTGGATGGAAAGTCCTGAAAATGAAAGAGTTTCAGAGTGGTGAAGGTGTGAATAATCCAAACAAGGTTCAGCCGATAGGATAGGTATGAAACAACACTTAATCCATTGGGCTATGGAGTCACAAAAGGTTTTAATTACACAACAGTTTTCAAGAGTGGTCCATGGGGCAAGTAATCTATAACAAAGGATCTCTTTAGATTAAATGATGGGATGGAACATTAAGGTGTTGAGAACAAAGTAAAGCTAACAACTCAATCAAGAATTAATTAATTCTTCTGAGCAAGAAAAAGCCTTTAAGTAACTGTTTTGAAGTAAACCAAAGGACAGGGCTAACCATATACTTCTTTGGACAAACTTGTACTAAAGCCAACTTATCAGACAAACAATCCAGTAATCCCCGTGACTACTTTCAAAAAGGATGAAAACATATAAGAAAAAAAAGTGTAGCTTAAGATCAGGAAAAGACTTTTAACTTAGCCTGCTTTCAGCATACTCTTAGGGAAACTTTCAAACAACCTTTGGAGAAAGAACTAGAAGACAGGGCAAAATATAAACTTTCCTAGTCCAACTCTACTTAGTAAGTAATGAAAAAATCATTCAAGAACAATGTTTAAAGTTTTAAACAGTAAGACATGGGCTCACCAACATTTCTTGAATGGTTTAGACTGTACTAAATCATTCTTAAATACACAATTGGAGGAAAACATAAAGATAAAGCTTATCAGTGAGAGTAGGGTACTTCTAAAAGTAAATCCTAGCTCTATATTTGTTGTTCTTTATCAGAGAAAAATGGAAAATTTTATGGAAAACATAAGAAGGAAAAAACAAGTACAATGAGAGGTACATCACCAATGGTATAGACTAGGATCCCATGAATCAACTTGTATATTGATGTCAGTCCAGTTACATACTTCAAGTCTAATGTTTTAGTACAGCAAAAATTTATCTTTTCAGCCTAACTCCTTTGATTACAAACAGAGCTTCAACAGCTTCTGAGAACTATTTACATGCAAAGAGTTTCGAGCAGCAAGTATTACATCAACAGTCCAATAACCAACAACTTCTCATCTTATTTAGAATTATTTATAAAAGAAATGAGGAGGTGGAAGAGTTCTATGGTTGAGTATAATTAATTCCATACTAAATGCAACTCCTAGCCTTGAAAACCATGCAAGGCATAAGGCAAGAAAGCATTGAATTACAACTCAGTCTTATTTACTCTGTTTATGCTTTTTAGGCGTAGTGGGTAAAAAGATTTACTTTAAGGCACTTTCTTATCTTTACAATAACTTTACTGCCAGTTTAAAATTTGTTCTTTTGTTTGTAATAACTGTTCAGTTGTCTTTATTCTCAAATTTAACTAACTGAGCTTTAATCTGTGTATTCCTTTGAGGCAGAAGGGTTATAGGTGTCAATTTGGTAGCTAGGGGATTCAATTAGCCCTTGTGATGTGGCTCTAACGTGTCCTTCGTTGTTTTTTTCTTCTTTCACTTAAACACTGATTTACTTTTAAACACTGTGTTTATGCCTGATTTCAGGCTTTGAGACTTTATCCTTAATCATCCTCAAACGACTGACTGTGTTTGTTGTTTTGCAGGTGTGCAGAGGGTTTGCTTGAGTGGAGTGTTTCTTCGAGGGTCGGGGATCATGATCTGCCGATTTAAATGTTGAATTTGCAACCCACTGGTTCCTTTCTTCATTGATTTAAGCCACAGAATGGTCGCCCTGTGCTCATTTGGTCACTTTTCTGTGACTGTGGATGTATACAGAACAACTCCATTAAACCCTGCAAAACACAGAAACTAATTATAAAAGCCCTGCGAATTGTAGTAAAACTGCATTCGAGGTTTTATGGAAGTGGTCTGGAGCTATGAGGATGAATTGATGCAGTAGTGTAAGGAGAAAAATCGTGGCGGAAAATGAAACAGGGTTTTAAATTTGAATTAGGGCGCAAATTGAGAAGAAGCAGTTTCGGGAAAACCATTAATGGTTTTCGCGCGGGTTCTGAGGGGGTAAGTGGTATTAGCTTTTGGAATGTGATATGATACATCAGTTGACAAGTGGATTTTCAATACCACTTATTTCGCAAAAAAATTGAGCATTAAAATTTAGGCTCAAAGATTTTGCGATACGCATCGTCAACCGTAGGATTGGAGGATCCAGATCCAACGATGCGAAAAGAATGCGATATGAAAGGTGTGCGAGCAGAGTGATAGTGGAATACAGGTGGCAGCATACAATTGGACAGGTGATTTATGCGGTGGAAGGTAGGTCCCAAGGGAGTCGGGTTTATTGGGTTAAGTCCCGATCGTAGGATCTCTTTTATGGATGGTTATGATTAAGAGAAGAAGAGGATATGTTCGAAAGGGAAAAGGAACGGACGAAAGGAAAAGGCCAGATGGTCATTGATCTGTAGAGATCATTGGTCCAGATCTGCTTAAAATTATAGTGTCGGGGTGGAAAAATAGAAGGCACATAGAGGTTTTGGAGGAGTTTTAAGGCCCTCTGGCACCTGATTGCAGGGCTTTAGGTCACATGAAGGAAAGGGTTTAAAGGGAATAAGCCCTTGAGGGCTTAATTTCGTTATAGTGTAAAAGCACTATTTTTTAGGCCAAAACAAAGGGTTTTTAAAGCCAAATAAGGGTTTTGATAGGAAAAAGGAGGGATTTTTAAACCAAATAAAGGGAAATCTAAGGTTTAATAGGGGGTTTTGAAATGATTTGGAGGTTAAAATGAAAGGCTTTAGAAGGATTTGTGAAAGGGAAAAAGGGTGAAAAGGGAGAATTGAAATGATGGAAAATGGAGTCTTTAGAAGGAGTTTTCTCTTGGTGAATAACAGGTACTTTAGGACTAATAGTGAAACATCAGTGAAGATTAACTCAAAGGGTAATTATCATCAAAATTCTTCAAGAACTCACAATTTAGATATGTAATTGTTTCTTGAAGTCCTAAAAATATTTAGCCACCATTTGGTATGAAAATTTTTTATAGGTGGCTAACAGTGGCTCCACATGGGGAGGACAACTGGTTCTTTAGGTGTCCAGAACCTCAGTTATTGATCTCTGGATTTTCAATAAACTAGTGCCTTATCCATTTTGCAGCAACTTTATTTTCCTTTAGCTGACCTTTCTTTGATTTGATAATTTCTGCAGCAATCTGAAACAATGGAATTCTATCAAAACAACATCTCTACCTACCCATTCCTAATGATCCTAACATTTTTTCTTCTTTCAGAGTGTAGTTGGACTAGCAAAATCTCTTCATCAACATTTTATTATTTTGAAAACAGGAAACTAATCTATTTCTACTCTTATTCCTCCATGAACTCAGTTTAAACAGTTGAGTTCATAAATTTCACTACCTAACTACTATCTATTAGGATTAGACTATCTGACAGAACTTTATTCTCTAAATTCTAAAACAGAAAATTTAACAGTATCCAAGCCAAGATTAAGCAATTTGACTTGCTGCAGATCTATGGCATTAAAACAAGATGCACATAGATTTTATTTGCAGAAACGTAAAACAAAATTGTGAAGGCTTAAGATCTGAAAACTAAAACATCCTTCATTATTTCTTTAGCTCTGGTTTTAGTCTTGTTTGAGTTGTTTCCTCTTTCTTTTTGGTTCAAGTTTTGAGCTTTTTAGAACCATTGTTTCTCTATCCTAATATACCTTACTGATAAGCCAAGATTAAGCTGTTTTCCTGATCAAATTCACTAACCTATCAATGGTAAATTGAAAAGCTAATTAGTCATGATTAGGCTGTATGAATAACTATAAGTATGTTTTTAGGAGTGGCATTTGAGCTTGCACACTTTCAAACTTTGTCTCTCTTTTTTAGTACGGGGCTGTACCTTTCTTGTTTTTATCTGCCCTCTTTTCTATTTTTATTGTTTTTGTATTTTTATTTTTCTAACTTTGAATGCAAATGTCCAGACAATGATAATTTACAATGGAAAGTAAAAAGTTTTGAAACTCATGATTCTTGACAGAAGTAATGTTTAAGCATCCTTCCATTGACAGGACCTCCTAGAAGTTTAGTTCCATTCAATTCCTACAAGTAATAATAATTTTTACCAACAGTAGAATGAATGATATAAGGGCCTAGGCATAAGTTATCAAGTTTTCCATGTTTTCCCTTATCTTCTCTCCTGGAATCCCACTTCAAAGCTTTGTCACCAATGCTGAAATCACTGGCTTTGGTTCTTTTATCAAATAGCTTCTTGATGTTTTCTTTCTTATGTAGTGCTCTATTTTAGACTTCTTCCCTGGTTTGTTGAACATGTATAGTCTGATGTATTCTCCTTGTCATATCATTTTCTTCAGACTGTACTTCTTGGATCAAATTCATGACTGGCACTCCTAGATTGGTTGGAAAAATTGCATTTGCTCCATAAACTAGCTGGTAGGGTGACATTCCAATTGATTTCTTAATTGTTAATCTATTAGCCCATAGTGCATGTACTAGCTTTGTGTGGCATGATTTCTTATTGTCTTCCAACAGATTTTTGATTATATTCACCAAACTCTTGTTTGAGGTTTCTACCAACCCATTACCTTGAGGGTAATAAGCAGTAGAATTGCCCAATGTAATCTGATATTTATGAAAAAATTCAACCATCTTTTTGGATCCAAATGCAGCAACATTGTTAGTGATAATCTTTCTAGGACAGCCAAATCTGGATAGGATGTGATTTTCAAGGAATTTTATGATGACAGAATCAGTGGCTTGCCTAGAAGGGATGGCTTCTATCCATTTGGTAAAATAGTCTTTTGCAGTGAGAGTCCATTTATGTTGGGTAGATGAAGGAGGATGGATTTCCCCAATGAAGTCTAGACCCCACTACTGAAAATGAGCTTCAACAGTGATTGGTTGTAGAGGCAAGGGAAGAAATTTTCTTTTGCCTTCAAAGAGTTGGCATTTATGATAGGCAATAATCATTTTATGGACATCTTGAAAGAGGGTGGGCCAGTAATAACCAACTCTAAGGATTTTATTTGAAGTTGTCTTCCAATAGATGTGGCCTCCACATTCTCCTTCATGGAACTCATGCTTGATCTTATCTACATCATTCTCAAGCAAACATTTAAGCAATAATCCACTAGCATTTTTCCAATATGGAATTTTATCCAATATGCACTAATTAATAGCTTTCAACTTTAAACAAACCAGGAGGTGTATTTAAATTGAGCAAAACATACAAAATATCATCATACCAAGATGAAAACAAAAAATGATCTTCAACAATGGGAGTTGGCAACTCCTCCTGTTCATCTAATGCATCTATCATGTTTATATCAAGAGCTTCAAAATTAGACTCAGCCATTAATCTTGCTAGTCCTTGGCCTTTTATGAGCTTAGTGGGCTTGATCTCTAAATCATATTCAAGTATCATAGTAATACACTTTCCTCTTTTGCCATCTGGATCTTGTGTTAAAATGTCTCTTACAATTAAATTTGGCACAAATGCAATTATGTGGGAATGTCTAATGTAAACTCTGAAGTCTTTTAAGGCTTTGACTAAGGCGAAGGCTTGTTTTTTGATGATATTATACTTCAAAGGTGAATCTCTTAATGCCTTACTAAAGAATGCAATTGGCTGCTCTTGTCCCTTCAAATTTTTCTGTAATAAGACAACAGCCACTGTGTGTTCTGATGCAAAAGAAAAAATAAAGAAATCCTTTGTAAAATCAGGACTAATGAGAATTGGTGTTTTGGTTAATGCTTGTTTTACCAGTTCAAATGATTTCTTTGCTTCTAAGGTCCATTTAACTCCTTGTTCTCTTTTAAGCATATTGGTCATGTTCCTAAGGAGTTCAGCTAGATTGGGTATGAACCTTCTCAAGAAATTAATCTTCCCAATGAAAGATTGAAGTTCCTTGATGTTTCTAGGATGGTTGATTTGCAATATACCATCAATCATATTTGGGTCTATCTTTATCCCCTCTTCTGATATGATGTGTCCAAGTAGTTTGCCTTCTTGAAGACCAAACATTGTTTTCTTTGGATTTAAAGATAACCCATATCTTCTGCATTTCTCAAAGACTTTCCTCAAGCGTTCTAGGTGTTATTCATCTATTTTGGAAAAAATAATGATGGCATCAAGGTAAATAATGATGAAGGATCCTAATTCTTCTGAGAATGCAATATCCATGATTCTCTGAAATGTAGCACCAATGTTCATTAAAACAAAGGGCATTTTCACATACATGAAAGTACCCCAAGGTGTGATAAAGGCTGTTTTGAGTTGATCATCAGGATGTACTAATATTTGATTGTAACCTGAGAATCCATCTAGCAAAGAAATTCTTCTATAACCAACTACCTTTTGTAAAATGTGATCCATTTTGGGTAAGGGATAGTTGTCCTTTAATGAGGCTCTGTTTAAATTTCTAAAATCAATACAAAGCCTTATTTCTCCTGTTTTCTTCTTCACTGACACAAGATTAGATACCCACTCTGAGTATCTAATAGGGACAATAATTCCAGCTTCATACATTTTCTTGATTTATTTCTCAACCAAAGGTAATTTAACAGGGTTGATTCTGTGCAATTTTTGTTTAAAAGGTTTCTGGTTTCCTTTGAGGGGTATCTTATGCTGAATTATCTTTGTGGCATATGATTTAAGATCTTCATAACTCCATGCAGACAGATTAGAAAATTCCTTAAAAAGTTCAATATATTTCAGTTTAATGCGAGATGGCAAGGTTTTAAATAGTTTAATCATTTTTGGCTTTTGTTCACTACCTATGTTACATTCTTCTACTTCAGTTTCAATAGGTTCTAGTTTGATTTTTTGGCAACATCATTGAAATCAAACAATTCTTCTAATGGGACCAGTCCTTTTGGAAATATTTGAGTGCTAGATTGCAGCATTTCTAAGTCTTATTTTCCTAAATTTGCACTAAATTCTATTGTATGTTCAAGTTTATTAGACAATAGATTTATATCAACAATATATGGAGACTTTACTTCTTCATCAAGTGGGTTTTCTTCAATAGGACATTCATTTTCATAATCTGAATCTGAAATTTGTGGCTCAAATTCATTTATGGACTGTAGGAAGTTTTCTATTTGTTTATCTCCATCAAACACTTGCCAGTATTTTTCATTGTCTGGAATAACTGGTCTAAATTTGAATTGGGTGGTACATTGCTTGGTTTCATAAGGTGTTAGACAAGTTCTAGCTGCAAAGGCTAAACCATTGGCAAGGATATTTTGGTTTCTTGGGACAAATTTAAGTTGGAATTCATCAAATGTTTTTAATAAGTCCATGAAATCATTTCTATAGGCTCTAATTCTGGGGTGTTTGGCACTATATTCCCCATTCACTTTCCTAATAATCAACTTTGAATCCCCATGAAATTTTATCCTTTTTGCCACTAATTTTTTCAATAAGGGTAGGCCTAAAAGGAGGGCTTCATACTTAGCTATGTTATTTGAACATTGAAAACTTAACCTGTAGGAATGCCCATCAGCATGATTTTTTTCAGTGTTGTGTATCCATATGCCTGCTCCGGCATTATTCTTAGTGCAGGACCCATCAAAATTCATTTTCCAGAGAGGACTGTTTTCAGAATTACTAGTTTGGCTACCCTCCTCTTTATCTTGTGTGCTTTTATATTATTCTTGTAAGCCATCACTATGTAAAATTTCGTTTAGCTCCTCATGATTTCAATTATGTTGAGGATTTTTCTCTTGACCCTCAAGGTTAACAAACAATGGATGACTGTATTGTAGCTCTAGACCTGTGATTTGTTTGCTGTAATTTTCTGATTTGGAAAATTGTTTTGATACTTCTATCTTGTCTTCCTCCTTTTCTATGTCTGCCACTATGTTATAGTGAGGGGTGGCCACTAAGTCATTTAATGTTTCTTGCTCATTGAATGTTTCATTATTGAAGAGAATAAATGAGTCAAGGAATGTATGTATAGAATAAAGAGGAAAGTTTTTCAGTCTCTCTTGGCTACTGACCATGTATTGCATGTGAGATTCCATATAAAGTCTTCTAGTTTGATTAAAACCGGGGATGGTAGCATATGAAATATCCATTTGCATTGTTCCTTGTAACTTAGCTCCCCATGATCTTGATAACAACATACCATATTTGGGGGGTACATCAGCCACTACAATATCCATCACTAAACACATGGCTAGTATTTGGGCTAAGTTCACACAAAGGTCCTTGATCAAACCTAAAAATTTCACTCTATTGGAGTCAAAGGAGTATAGATCTTTGTATGGTCTGCTGATTTCAAGGCCTAGACTCTCCATTACTACTTTGGGCATTAAGTTATGAGAAGCCCTTGAGTCATGCATAGAATTGTGTAAAATTTTGTCATGAATTCTCAAACTAACATAAAATGGAGGAACTAGCCCTTCTTGGTATCTTTCTTCAATCTTAGGACCGAATAAGAGCTCTAGTTGGTCATCGTTGAGGTTGACAGTGTCATTATTTTTTGTTGTGTTGAAATCTTTCAAAATTTGTGATCTATATACATCTTGGGTGACTAATTCAGTGAGGGGAACAGAGATTTTAATCTTGGCAATTTCTTGTTCCAAACTAAAAGGAAGATGATTTTTTACAATGTTTGTTTCAGCCTTGTTAATCATTACTTTATCAGCAAAATCAGTTTGTTGATTTCCCCTATTTACATTAGTCAAAATTGTTTTAATAGGAGCACTAGCTGAAGTACTAATGCTGCTAATTTCTGCACTCTACTTTTCATTAATTTGAGTGCCTTTCTCTTTGTTTTGATCAGAATTTACAACCACTATTTTGTCCTTTTGTTTAATGTTTTTGGTTTTGCTCGCAGGGCTGTTTTTTGTAGAATTGTCATAGGTTTTGTTCTTGGGAGATTCTTTATTCTTTTTACTCCTAAGGTCATATTCTTTTGGAGTTTCTATGATGACATTTACCAGCTCTTGATAATAATGTTCATCCTCTGTTCTTTTATCATCATAGGGTGTGTATAGACCTTGTTTTCTATTAATAGGAATATCAAAGTGGTCACTACCTACTCCCAACATGTTTATGTCATCTTCCTCTATTTGTTCAATTGTTTCTTCAACCTCACTTACATAGTTTTCTAGGAAAGGAGGTCTGATTTGTTGATCATCCTCTCTTTGTTTTTTTTGAGGTTGATTTCTCCTAAAGTTTTGATTTTTATTTTGAGATTGATTTCTATTTTGGGGAGCTGATTGGTTTTCTCTAAATTGTGCTCTTTCAAGTATACCAATCTTTTTCATCATTTCCTCCATCATCATTTCCATTTTCGAGGTAGATGTGGAGGGTGCAGATTCCTCCCTAAATGATACTTTCTTCTCATTCCTCATCCTCGCTCTTTTCTCAATAAGATTCACTTCCACAGCAAGGGATCCCTTTTGCATGTCTTCTAAAGTCAAGGGGTCTCTTTCTCTTAATTGATGGGCCATTTTAGGATAAAATCCTTCTGGAAATTTGGCTAAGGCTGAACCTTGTGGAGGTTTTAATTCTGGAGGCAGGGCATTATAAACACTATTAAATTTAGTGCAATAATTTTGAACACTTTCTCCAGTGTTTCTTTTGGGGTTGTTGTAGTTTGAAAGTATTTGGAGAGGGTTTTTTCTAACTTCCCATTTTTTTAGGAATGACTGATGGAGAGCTTGGAGATCATTAATACTGTTAGGGGTTAAGCTTTTGAACCATTTTCTTTCTTCTCCCCCTAGACTTTGAGCAAATAATCTGAGTTTGACAATTTCATCATCTATCTCATTTCTATCAAAATATTCATTCATATTGTCCACATGTTGTGAAGTAGTAGTAGCACCACTGGCATCATACAATGGTATCTTGGACTGATAGTCACGTGGCAGATTGACTAGAGGTAAAGGAAGGACTAGGGGAGCATACCATGTTGCCATGATAGGAGGCTATGGAAAAAGTGGGGGTTTTATAGGTGGAGGATGTAAAATGGGAGGGGGTTGATGGAATGGTGTGGTATGAATAGTGGGTGTGTGAAGAACAGATGTTGATGGACCAGCTAGAGATTCTTGAGCAGATCTTGGATGAGAGAAACCAAAATTATGAAGGAGATGTAAATCAAGTGGAGTAGTTTCTCTGCTACCAGGATGTTCACCTCTATCTTGGGATGAGGATGGAGACTCAAAATATATCTCATCTATATCATCAAGTGACCTAGTTCTGAATGGGTTTCTTAAGTCAACTTGTGAATCTTGTAGAGTTTTAAGATCTTCAGGAAAGGAATTAGCTCTGACAATTGGTCTGACTATAGTTTGATTTTTAACTTTAGGAGATTTCCTAAGAATTATTTCAGGATTATCAACTATCTCAGGAGGGTTTGGGTCGGGATGGATCCTAGTATGAATTATTTTAGAAGCCACTATGTTATGTTTTCAGACCTAATAACAAGAAAATTTAACCAAATATGACAATCTTTAATAGGCTAACTGGTCTATTGACAACGAAAAATTAATCCTCAAAGTTTCTTTACTGAGTTTAAAGGATGTTATGATAAAGGGTTTCCCAGTGGAGTCTTTGGAAAACCAAGGAAAATCAAAATGCCTACTGATCTTTAGTGGAGTCACCAGGTGAAGGATTTTTATTTGATTTCAAGGCTTGAAAGTTGTTCACCATCAAAAATCAAAACCACTCTAGGCCGACATTTGATTCATTAGTTAAAAATGGGATTACCTGAGTTGTAAAGCTATCTATTACTTCAGAAAGTCCCCAGTATGGTCGCCAGGAAATGTTCGGTCTCTGTAATTTAGTAGAGTGGCAAGACTAAATGCTGCAAAGCCTACATCAAAAACCACTTTGGGATTCTAGGATCTAGCCCTCCTGAATCCAAAGTGGGATCTCTCTATAAGTTTCAAAAATTGATTTATCTTTTAAGGGTTTAGTATGATATTAGGCTAGTTATTAAGAAAAATGGTTTTTGTTAGTTTGATTGGTCAGGTATGATCTTTAATTGGATGGAAAGTCTTGAAAATGAAAGAGTTTCAGAGTGGTGAAGGTGTGAATAATCCAAGAAAGGTTCAGCTGATAGGATGGGTATGAAACAACACTTAATCCATTGGGCTATGGAGTCACAAAAGGTTTTAATTACACAACAGTTTTCAAGAGTAGTCCATGGGGCAAGTCATCTATAATAAAGGATCTCTTTAGATTAAATTATGGGATGGAACATTAAGGTGTTGAGAACAAAGTAAAGCAAACAACTCAATCAAGAATCAATTAACTCTGCTGAACAAGAAAAAGCCTTTAAGTAACTTTTTTGAAGTAAACCAAAGGATAGGGCTAACCATAGACTTCTTTGGACAAAATTGTACTAAAGCCAACTTATGAGACAAGAAATCCAATAATCCCCATGACTACCTTTACAAAAGGATGAAAACATATAAGAAAACAAAGTGTAGCTTAAGATCAGGAAAAGACTTTTAACTTAGCCTACTTTCAGCATACTCTTAGGGAAACTTTCAAACAACCTTTGGAGAAAGAACTAGAAGATAGGGTGAATCACACTATGAAAAAAATTGTCTCAATATGAAAATCAGCCATGGGCGACCACTATTAATCATAGTTAGTTGTAGTCAATCGAGGTATTCCATGGTCTAATGTCACATTGTGATAAATATTGTCTCAATATGAAAATCAACCATGGCAAACCATGGTCATTCTTCGTCCAACGTCGCATTGTGACAAAAAATGTCTCAATGTTTAAATAAATCATGTTCAACCATGCTTATTTTACGGTTTATAGTATTTATCTAAAGTTTTTTTATATACTTGAGGTTTATAATATTAATATCTTAGGTTTAATAGTATTCCCTTCGGTTTATAATAATAATAATCATGTGAGTTTATTAAAACTTGTTGTTCAAGATATTAATTTGTAGGATTTATTAATCTCTTATGTTTTTCATATTGATCCCTTCGCCTAATTGATGCCTTAGGTTTTTAATATTTATCCCTTGGGTTCACCAATTCCTTGGGTTTATAATATAAAACGTTTGCGTTTATTAGTTCTTTTCATTCATAATATTAAACTACCGTTGGGTCTTAGAATCTATTGAGTTAAAAATATTAAACTCTTAGGGTTTATTAATTTCTCAGGTTTTTGAGTAAAAAATATTAATTCTTAGGTTTTATTTATCTCTTGTGTTTCTAATATTGATCCCTTTCCCTTACTGACCCCTTAGGTATTTAATATTTATCCCATGGGTTCACCAATTCCTTTGGTTTGTAATATTAAACCCTTAGGTTTATTAGTTCTTTTTTTTATAATATTTATAACCCTTTGGGTTTATTAATCTCTTGAGTTTAAATATCAATTCTTAGGCTTTATTAATTTCTTGGTTTATAATATTAATATTTATCCCTTGGGTTCACCAATTACTTTGGTTTATAATATTAAACCCTTGGGTATTACTTCTTTTGGTTGATAATATTAATATTATCTCGGGTTTATTAATCTATTTAATTTAAAATATGAATTATTAGGGTTTATTAATTTCTTAGTTTTTTTAGTTTAAAAATGTTATTCTTGGGGTTTATTAGTCTCTTGTGTTTTTAATATTGATCCCTTGGTCTTATTGATCCTGTAGGTATTTAATATTTATCCCTTGGGTTCACTGATTCCTCTGGTTTATAATATTAAACCCTTTGGTTTATTATTTCTTTTGGTTTATAATATTGGTAATCCCTTGGGTTTATTAATATCTTGAGTTTAAAATATCGATTCTTATGGTTTATTAATATCCTAGTTTTTTTAGTTTAAAATATGAATTCTAAGGGTTGATTAATTTTTTTTTGTAATATTAATCCATTGGCATTATTGATATCTTGGGTTTTTAATATCAATCCATTGGGTTTATTATTCCTTTAGTTTTTTAATTCATTGGGTTTATAATATTGATAATCATGTGAGCTTATCGCTCATTTGTATTTAAAATATTTATTCCTAGGCTTTATAAATGTCTTCTCTTTTTAATAAGGATCCCTTGGGCTTCTTGATCTCTTAGGTTTTTAATATTTTTCCCTTGGGCTCACCAATTCCTTGGGTTTATAATATTATACCCTTGGGCTTATTAATTCTTTTGACTTATAATATTAATAATCCCTTGGTATATTAGTAAGAGATACATACTTATTATAAATTGTAATAAAATACTATTATTATGTTATATTTTAATTTTAGTATAGTTTAAGCAATAACTATTAATGTATTTAAAAAATATAATAATATTCTATTATTATATATTTATTATCAAATAATAAAATATTATATATATATAAATAGTTTATATTATGAATATATTAGAAGTACATATATAAAGTATATTGGTAGTTATATTTATAAATATATAATAATTATTTTGGTAAAATACATTTGGTGGGTAGTGGATATAGGTCTATCCGTATATAAAACACATTAGTGAATGCGGTTGTAAATCTATTTCATATAGGCCTATCTGTGTATATAAACCACATTGGTAAATGTGATTGTGCTAGTTAAACATATTATATACAATTTTAAGGTGACTTCATTGCATCATATGAGTTGAGTACGGAGAAATCTTCCACTACCATAGACTGACATACTAGTATTCCCCGTAAAGTTGTATTTCTGAAAGTTTATGCTGAAATTTTAAAAACTAGTAAAATCTTGATTTGTGTTGTTTCAACCATTTTTCATTGTATATATGGATTCAACACCTTGAAAATTTGTGGAGAATTTCTATTGTGAAAAGTTCACCAAAGAGACTTTTTATTTCAATGAATAGATATTAGATTCTATTAAAAAAACCACACTTAAAAACAAATCGATTTAACAAAGTAAGCTTTTAATTTATGTTAACACATTTTTGAAAATTTTTACAATCAAAATTGTAGTTTCAAAAAGTTGCCCTAAATTCTATGCAAATTAAATGGAAAAATAAACCTAATTTTTTTTGAAAAGAATCACATTTAAAAACAACTCTATTTAATACACACTTTATTTTAATGCAAAACTCTATTTAATACAAAATTTAGTTGAATAGTAAGTACAACGATCACGCACATCATGCAATATTGAACGATTAATATCAACATTGCAACAAAATAAATAATGCGGCGTATTGAAATCGAAATGGAAATCTAGATAATACTAAACCTCAAATTCTGGGATTATTGAAATGGAAATCCTCAAATCATTTAGGAGGAATGTTTCCAAAAGCACATTGGAGCACAAGAGAGTTTTAATTTTAACATGGAGTGGCAATGGTGGACAGGCTATGGTAGGAATCTAAGGCTTTTAGGCCCCCTGCCCTTAGAACGTACGGGTGGTATGTAGCAATTTCAACAACTCAAACAAGGGGACTGGCCAAGAAAATCCACTGCCATACAAGCATTAGCCCAATCAACTAATACACTACTCACACAAACAAATCCAATCAGATCCATGTTGGAAATTGTAAATAAAACACAAAGGGATGTGTTTCCCCCACAACACATAGAATGAAAATATGCAGAAATAAAATTACACACAGACAAAGTGAGAAACACAGGAGAGGAATTATTTTTCATTTATTCAACTCTTCTCTCTGAAACATATGAAAATTACAATAATTTAATAAAAAATTTGCTAGGGATTGTAAGTTAATGAAATTCAATGCTAGACGAGACAAAAATCCACAAAATTGTCCTTTTGACTATTCTGTTGTTTTCTACACGAAACACCGTACAAAACACAAACTGTCAGACCTGAAATTTTATGGGTTTTGGCTATGAAACCACATCGCATCCGAGCTTTCATCAAAAATCGCAAATCGGTGATTTTAACTTTTAACTTGGGTGCTAATGGGAAAACTTAAATCCTTGTGATTTCGATGTGTGATGGCATGTGGCATCGCAACTTAAAAATTTTATTTTGCAGGTGCTATCCATTGAGCTTTGCGATACAAAACTGTGATCACATCGCAACTTAAAAAAAATTATTTGCCGGCGATACCCTCCTGAGCTTATGACGTGCGATTGTGATCACATCGCAACATAAATAAAATAACTTGCGTGCAGCGTGCAACATGTGAAGTGAAATTTTGTGGGCACTCAAAGAGGTAAAAAATAAAATATGCGAAGTGTGGGTGCGCTAAAAGGTAAATGGTGAGTTGTGCGATGTGCGATGATGATGTTGCATGGTAACATCACAAGGTTTCGGTGTAGGGTTTAAGAGTTAGAACATAAAATTTGTGAAGTGCGATATGTGGGGTATATACATCAAACAAAATCTATATATAGAAAACAGAGATTATAGGGTCCCACAGTACCTTCAAACAATCCTAATGCATTACAAGTACTTGCCCGCAAGTTTCTCATTCTACCGATAGCGCTAAACCATAAAGAATGTGATCTGCAATATGCACTCATGCATGATGATGATGCGTGGAATCCCTTAATCACATCACATGATTTGATTCTTACCGCATCCCAACCAAAAGACCATTCTTTGCAACGTCTTGAAGTTACAACCTATTTCTTGCAGGATGCGATGTTGTGCAAGGTTGACATGTGTCTCGCAATTTAGCATCGCAAAAAATTTAACTTAAATTTCAGTCACCTTCCTACTATCCCTTAAGAATTGTGATGTGTGGTATACTGGCAAGGTCCATGTCATCACCCCACATCACACTGCCATGTCACCACCACGTCATCCTAAATTCCTCTAATATATGGGGTCAGGGCCATGTCATCCACCACGTTAGCTTGCCACGTCATTGGCACGACATCTTTACGTCACTACCACGTCATATTTACATCACTCCCACGTCATCATTATGTCATTACCCATACTTCACAGTTCGCAACTTATAATCATTTAACTTAGTGGTTACCTCTATTTCAAGTGATTTATGATATTGTGCCATGCCACCATGTGTCCCTACTCCACTTCACATCGCAACTATAATAACATACCTTGTGACGGCCTTAATACTTAGTTTCTAAACTTTGAGATTTGTGCTTTCGATCTCCGCCGGTCTGATTGTCAACGTTGATCTGCCCAGATCTATGGTCCTCGCTGTTGTTGGAACTTCTGATTGGTTTCTGCCTCGCTTACCTTGTGATGAATCTTATCCATTCATTTCTTGCCTTCCCTTCTATGATCTAATCCTGACCATCTATTCGCCCGCTTTGGAATTCTTGAAATAATTCTCTGCCTTAGTCATTTTTCTATTTGTTTGCATTGTCCCACTCTGTAACTCTGGTTCATATTGATTAAGGTCTTCTCTTCTTGCAGAGCCTTCTATTGTTGGAGAGCCCTCTCTGTCTCTCAGCTCTTGTATTAATCATCTTTGTTTAATTGGCATCTTCCTCTCGGCTCTCGCCTCTTCCTGTTTCTGTTATGTGTAAGGTCTCTGGTCCTCGTCGTGTCATGCAAATATGATTGCCTTCTATTGTGCACTAAAGCAATTCATTGCGTCTGCTAAATTTGATGCCTCTCTACATTTGCTACTTCTTTTCTCTCTCTACTTCATTCAATGCCTCTGCTATCTCTGCTACCTTTCAAGACTTGACCCACTTTGTTGCCTTTCGTTGCCTTCCTTTCCTTTCACGACTTGACTGACTTTGCTGCCTTTGCCTTATAACCGATGCTTCTCTGCTCCTTTGCCATGAACGATAATTTTGGTGTTACTCCTTTCTGTTCCTTTTCCATAGATGAAAATATTTCCAACAGTGTCCTCCTTTGGCATTGGTAGCAAAAAATCCACCAATATCCAATACTTCCTCTAGGACTTCCTCCCCCTTTTATTCTGAGAAGTGTGATTCCTCCTGTGCTTGCTTTTCAGAATAGACTTTCTTCTTCTGCTTAATTTTCCTCCCTCTTTGAAATCAATGGAAAATGGTTGCACATATCCCAGTGTAGATTCTATCTTTGCATTTCCTCTCTCTAAGATGTGTTTAGGCCTTATTCTTTTGACTTTATACCTTGCTTCTCTACACTGGTGTATAAGAGTTGTTACGAGAACACTTTTGAGAATCATTGAACCTACAGACACACAGTAAGCTGATACCATCCCAAAGCACAAAATCCTTCCAATTGTATACAACTGAAAGTGATGATAAGGAAACTTCATAGAACAAAATTATATAATCAGAATTATATGATCAGATATGAATCATTGGAATAGTACTAAAATACTGAGAATGATCCATGTGATATATCAGGTCTGCTCCAACTATACTTCAGACTATGCAATTTTCCTTATGACATAAAGGAGTGTGTATGTCAACGATCAACCTCTCTTCAATGGTGAAATACTGACAATTCCTTTATGCTAAAGTAGGCTCTAGATCAATCAATAACAAACTCTTGAGCTTCAAATGTAAGATTAACACAACTAGTCCTTCATAATTCAGATCCTTTAATTGTTCTATCATGATGATTTTTAGGAAAACATGTTTAAGTTTTTTAATTTAACTCTCAGCAAATAGACTTCACACAATTTTATGAATGATGTTAAGAAAGAGTCCTTAGAGATATATCTGTACTAACTTGAGGAGGGAATGTAGTTATATCTAGAAATAGATACTTCTTCAATGCTCAATATAATACTTCAAGTGCAAACAAGATATGATGCTTTAGCACTTTTATTGACCTTTTCACGAAGATAAACCTGGGAATACTATCTTGATGTAATTCTGCCATAATACTTTAATCCTGAGGACCTGTACCATACCACTGCTCCACTTATGACACTTGGTATTCTTCTTGTAGGTAGGCTACTTGTTCCAAATACTAATTAATACTTCTTTGATAAACCATGCAGTAATTTCACTTCAGCTCGCACATGCACCCATAGTTAAGACAACCTTCATAGTTTCTACTATTGAGCTCTCCAATGTTCTTAACATCAATCATCAATACACTTAAACTAATCTTGGGATCATTAACCTTTTTCTGATTCTGTCATTTTGTTTTAAAATAATGTCACCGAATCCTCCTTTCTAGGACCGCTCCAGAGTCATTTCTGCTCTATATACACTTCAACTATTCTAACATAATGATCTTTGGGAAGAAATCTTCAATTTCTTTACTTGGAATCTACAAGGGCAGACCACTCATATTTTTATCACTCATTTAACTGATTTCCTCCAAGGCGAGCTTCTATAAATTAAATATGGAATGATATAATGATGATAAACATTTATCTTACTCATCCTTCTTAAATTTGTTTCATTGTTAACTCTTATAGTGCGACGCACAGTGTGATCATCCTTTATGGACCTTTCCAGTTCTATAGCTCAAATCATAATTTTTGTGATTTTAATCATTCGTCACTTAGTGTGTTTTTTCCTTCTTATCTTACATGTTAATGGCCGATGTTCCCTCCACGACCATGGCTGCTTGCTTCCCTTTCTCCTTCCATCAACCTGTTGGCTATTGAATGCTTCAGGTATTCTTCTTCCTCTATAGTTCTCTATTAGAGGAATTTTCCTTTACCTTCCTGAACTTTTACCTATTCGTATTCCATGGGGCTTTTTTAGACTACTTTTATGGGGAATAATTATAAACTGCTCTCCCCCTGGATGTTGTTTGTTATTTATTGTTGGCAAGTCTCCATAGACAAAGCAATGGATATTCGTGTTGCTTCCTAGAGAAGCTCCCCCTGAGACTATGATGGATTCATTATGTTATTGAAGTAATAGGCTCCCCCTTTCTCTTTTCCTTCCATACTTTATCGAGGTTCTTCATAATGTCTGCACTTCTTTTTGATTCATAGTTTTGTCTGATTTCATTGGATTCCATCATCTGTCGGTAGTTCTTTAATGTATATGGCATATTACAGTATTTTGCTTTGCGACCAAGCTTGTGGCATGAATAGCATATTATTTTACCTAAGAAAGGTTCAGGTAATGTATGGAATTTTCTTCCCCTTTTTTAACAAAATTTACATTCAACAAATTTATGTCCAAATTCATTGCATGAAAAATAGTAGCCATGGAATCAATTAGTGTACTTGGTGAAAGGTTTCCACTCCATTTGTTTTCATGAGGTAGTATTTTCATTTTCTGCATCCTTTGCTGGTTGGATTGGATTTTCTTTGTCTTACAATATGCTACAATATGTCCAGGTATGTGGCAGGCAAAGCAAGTGACACTTTTCACAGGAGGAAAGAACCTCCTTTGACAGCTTCTAAATTTATTCAATCCATATCTATAAGTGTATGGAACTTTTGTAGTTGATTTCTTCTTCCTCCCATTATCCGTCCTTTCATGTTGCTTCTTGTTTATCTTAGTTTCTTTACAAATCTTGTTCTTGCTGGCTTCTACTTCTATAGCAATCTTTTGAGCTCCTTCATTATCCTTTACAACTTTTAAAAAAATGTTATTATTGTTATCTTTTACCTTGGACTTACTGGTTTCTCATTCGTAGCCTATCCCAACCTTTATGAGAGGAGATCTTTGAGCATTTAAAATTTTTTCAAACTATTCAGATATTTTCGTTCATGGAGTGTTCATAGATAATTCCCTTTGGGCATTTTCTAGTTTTCTTCTCAGGCATACCACTTCTTATTCCAATTTCTCTTGCTCCTCATGTTTATCTTTAATTTTATTTAGCAAAATGTCTTCCACCTTCTTATCTCCCTCAAGTTAGCTGGGTAAAACCACAAAGGTGTGTTACACTTTTGTGAGAATCGAGGGTGGAAAAGTCATTTTTCTAACAGTTCGACTGAACTTTTATAAAAGTTCGATCGAATTGTTCTAGAGTCTAGCCGAACTTTTGAAATTAGTTGGGCCGAACTAATTCTACCGTTTACATTGACGGTGTACTGATGACGTGGGAAAATAGATTTTTGACCAGAGATGGGAAAACCAACAATAGAAGTTCAGTGGAACTAATAGTTCAGTCGGACTAAAAGTTCGGTTGAAATTTTAAAATAATTTGTCCAAAATTTAGTTTATAAATATGCCAACCCACAAACGTGAAGAGGTTTCGAGCTTATTAGCATTTCCACAACTCGGTCTATTGAGTTTGCTGAGGTTGTTGTGTTTTGATGTATGCCATGTTTTCTGTTTGTTGTTGCAGGGTCTTGGTGATGCGCACAGGTGAGGAGTTGAGAAATTTGTTGGTTTTATGCTATTTATTTTCTTTGTGAACTATTCTTATTGTTGTTCTGCTATTTTAAATTTATTGTTGTGTTTTTTTTTTCTTTTCTGAAGGTAATTTGTAATCTGCGTCCTCCACGACAACCTGGTTGATCTCCTGCTTGTATTCTCATTGTAGCCTTGTCTTCGAATTTCCAGGTTGGTACATGTGTCAAAGAATTTCCACATTTAATATTACAACACCCTGCTATGTTAAAACATGTTAGTGTTCCTTTAGGTTCCTTTTATGCATATTTTCATGAGACAATGTCACCCTCAAGTTTTCTTAAATTGTCTTGAAATTTTTCACGACCACCTTCAAGATATTCCTAAATATGAATGTGGGATACCTTTTATACCTGGATTTAAGAAATTTGCATCTCCTTGGAGAACCAAAGTCATGGATGAGCTGAAAATCAAATATTGTTTTGCTCTTGGATTTTGACTTTTTCTTACCTTCATATTTTTATGTTTATGATCGATCATCTACAGGCATGTCCTTATTTCATTACTTGCTTGGTTGCATATTTCATATTTATTAGGCTTATTTTATTATAAATATTTCAATTTGTTCACTTATAGTGATACTACTTTCTCATTTGTTGAACCAGACTCTTGATTGTTGAGCTATTTTCTATGGATATACACATATGCAAAATGAACATACAAGTAGATGTGTAACGTCATAAAAGGTGAAGGTGATTCATAAATTTTATCAACATCCAATGAATACTTCATTTCATGGTTGGAAAAGGGTGTGAATCAAAGGTTTTTTATCTTTCATTCTGTCATCCATTTAATGGATGTCTCAACAATTGTGATTTTTCAATTTTTTTTTTCTTGAAGAAATTTTACAAAACAATGCAGTTTAAGTTTTCTTTGTTTCAAAATGAAATGATTGACTTCAAATAATTTTCTTGTCATATTTCATTTCATCTTTCAGATTTCTTCAACCACAAATAATAAGGTATCGATTTAGTTTTTAAGATGGATTACTTATTCCCAACTCATATTCTCTTCACACATTCCAACTTTGTAGCTTCCTAACCTATTCTTGGAAGGAAAGGAATGCTCATATTGGAATTATGAATTCCATATCTTCCTGATGGGAAATAGAGGTAAGGTTAGTTCCATTCTCATTAATATACCTTAATTTAACATCTCCATTGGAGTATACTTCTGAAACTCTAAAGAATCGCAACCATATCGTTTGTATTCAAATCATAAAAGAGGGCTCATTGTTTGAAGGAAAGTTACTTTTCCTTTATAAATATATCATGCCATTTTTTCCTTGTTGTTGCACCACTGTATCTTGAAAGAATGTTTATGTTCTCACTTCATCTAATGCATAGAGTTGTATGAATTTCTCTCTCTGCGCTTTGTCCGGATCTATTCTCAATTGAATTATAGTTAGAAAAGTCTTTATTTCTATTCCAATAAGAAAAATTGTCCTTTTTACATATGCTACATCTGAGAAAGATGGAAAATTGGAGTTAAAAACTAAAGGGGGACCCCTTCAGCCATTAACATTTCTGAAATGCAGGACGACTTGCAAGAATTTCTGCATACAATGCATTGAAATTGGTAGTTTGTTCTATATATGTTTGGCATGGAATATAAGATAATACATAGGAATACTTTTTTTTCATCTAATTAATCAACTAGTGATGAAATAAAATAACAGTCATCACTCTGTAAACATCCCTTGAGAAAAAATGAGCAGACATGGAAATACTTATTGTCAATCACAGTCTACAAAGAAAATATCAAACTCCCTTAAATAAATATATTGTTGGTTTCTGTAACTTGAGGGCTAGGGAAGAGATTGGAAAACTTCTTTTAGTGACTTGCAATTATTTCTTTGTCTAAATTGTGACAAGTATAAAAAAATTAAGTAGGACCTACATGCCAACCCTCATCCACAAACCTGCACCTAAAATCATCTTTATTCACCCCTTTAAGGTTGAAGGAAGCAATATGATCATGTATCAATACCTATTTTATTCCATCCAACATGCATCTTAGATGAAAACATATAATAGTCCAAATAGGTGCAGAATTTAAAGGACATTATGTGTACACAACGCATCCTGTACGGCCACATGAAGAATAGTGTAGGAATGAAGATTGAATAACCTAGACCTTTGATTCAGTGAATTTGGATTTAATGAATTTGTAGTTAAGGGCATAATCATAAATCAAACATAGTTGTGGGGGAAAACAGTAAAACACATTATCTAATTTGAATGTATCACACCAACTACATGTTATGGTACATCTTGCATTTGACAACCTGCCAAAAAATGGTAACTCAATGAAAAAAAATACAACCTACCATTCTAGTCATTACAGAATCTAGAATTATCTTGTAAGTATCTCTAAGCAATAAAGAAGTTCCATACTGAACAATATGTTGGAGGATTACAAAGAAATAGCTCATTCACTTGCATAACCAATTACGTGTATCTTCCAAGCAACAAAATGGTGACATGAATTGAGTTGGGGAGAAAAATATATTTGGATACACCCAAATGATACTGGTCAAATGAAAAGGATAAGCAATGGAACTAGAGATATCGGAGTACGTTCATTCTCCCTTTGACACCAGAACAATAATAAACAAAAGTATCCATCGATAACAAATTTTGAATATTATGAAGGATGATATATTTATATGTTTTATTGTTCCATTTCCATTTGAGGCACTTAGACACTGGACAGTGAATGCCCCTACATTGACCAAAACTTATATGACTAAATATAGTATATGTCAGTTTGAGTGGATTGAATTCTACCACCAGATAGTTTTCCTACGTAGCCCACAAGATTCCTAGAGTAGTAATTAATAGGGGTGATGCTATGTCCACTGTGGAAAGCTAAAGTTTGGAGAAAGTGCTCAAATATTTTTGGGATTCGGGTTATAATGCCAATGAATGTATTGGCAAAGAACCTTTGTTGAGAAACACTGAGATGAAATCACACCCTATGACTCTAACTCTGGATTTTATAGAATGAATATCATAAAATAGAATATAATCTATGACAAACAAAGTGCAGGCAACAATAACCACACAAAAATGAACGTTTGTAACTTTGTTATCACGTCTTCATAAACAACTACCACTAGTTTTTTTAGTAAGTGCATAAAATAATTTTGCAAACCATGTACATGTCATTTATCCCACAAACTCATCAAAGTGTGACTTTTGACATAACTTGATCAACCATTACCACTAGTTTTTTAAGTAAATGCAAAACCCTACCACTTTAAGGAAAACCGTGTACATGTGTCATTTCTCACATACATGTGTCATTTCTCCCACAAAGATTTAGGAAAAATTTAAGGCATGTGTCATTTTTATGTCATTTCTACCATAAACTATAAGGCAATGCCATTTCTCCCATATACTATAAGGAAAACTTTAAGGAAAACCATGTACACATTATTTCTCTCCTAAAATCTAGGCAAGGAAAAATTTAAGGTGCATGTCATTTCTAGATGTGATTTCTCCCATAAAATTTAAGGAAAACATTAAGGAAAACCATGCACATGCCATTTATCCCACAAACTAAAGGCTTTCTGCCATTAATTAAAGGAAAAATTTAAGGCCTAGAAACTTAAACTAAAGTGGTTGAACTTCCATAGGATTTTAGTCTTTCTGTTGAGTGTTAACTTCTACAAGTTCTAAAGGCAGAGTCTGTAAAGGGCTAGGTAGCCTCTGGATCTCATATTTTCAGAAAGGTGACATATCCAGTAAATGCCCCTACAGTTAATCTCTAGAACAAATCTAAATAGAATTTCTTCATTTTAGTATCCATAAACCACAACCACTTTAAGGAAAATTGTGTACATGTGTTAATTCTCTCATACATGTTTCATTTCTCACATAAAATTTTAAGGCAGACTTTAAATCATGCGTCATTGACTTTTCCCCATTAAATTTAAAGCATGTTTCATTTCCTAAGGCTTTCTCCCATTAGTTCAAGGAAAAATTTAAAGCCTAAAAACTGAAACTAATGTAGCTGAACTTCCATAGGATAGGACCGCCCAAACACAAGGCTTTCTCCCATAAATTCAAGGAAAACTTTAAGGCCTAAAAATTGAACCTAAAGTGGTTGAACTTCCGTAGGGTTTTATATTTTTTGAACTTCCACAGGATTTTAGTCCGTCTGTTGAGTGTTAAATTCTAAAAGTTTTAAAGGCAGAGTCTGTAAAGGGATGGGTAGCCTCTGGATCTCATCTTTTCTGAAAGGTGAAATATCCAGTAAATTCCCCTACAGTCAATATCTGGAACAAATCTAAATAGAAGTTATTAATATTAATATCCATAAAACACTACCAGATCTAAATATAAGTTCTTCATTTTAATATCCATAAACCTCTACCACTTTAAGGAAAACCGTGTACATGTGTCATTTATCCCATACATATGTCATTTATCCCATGAACTCTTAGGAAAAATTTAAAGCATGTGTCATTGTCTTTCTCCCATTAACTTTAAAGCATGTGTCATTTCTCATGGCTTTCTCCCATTAATTCAAGGAAACATTTAAGGGCTAAAAATTGAACCTAACTTAGTTGAACTTCCATAGGATAGGATCCCCCACTGAAGGCTTTCTCCCATTAATTCAAGGTAAACTTGAAGGCCTAAAAACTAAACCTAGTTTGTTTGAACTTCCATCGGATTTTAGTTTGTTTCAACTTCCATAGGAGTTTAGTTTTCTATAACTTCTATAGGATTTTAGTCTAACTGTTGAGTGTTAGCTTCTACAAGTTCTAAAGGCAGATTTCGTCAAGGGCCAGGTAGCCTCTGGACCTCATATGTTTTGAAAGGTGACATATCTAGTAGATGCCCCTACAGTCAATCTCTGGAAGATCTAAATATAATTTCTTCATTTTAATATCCATAAACCACTACCACTTTAAGGAAAATCATGTACATTTGTCATTTCTCCCATAAAATCTTAGACAAACTTTAAAGCATGTGTCATTTCTCAGAGATTTCTCCCATTAACTTTAAAGCATGTGTCATTTCTCAAGGATTTCTCCCATTAATTCAAGGGAAAATTTCAGGCCTTAAAAGTGAGCCTAAAGTAGTTGAACTTCCATAGGATAGGATCCCCAAAAATCAAGGCTTCATCCCTTTAATTCAAGGAAACATTTAAGGCCTAAAAATTGAACCTAATGTAGTTAAAATTCCATAGGATAGTATCTCCCAAACTCAAGGCTTTCCCCCATTAATTCAAAGCAAACTTCAAGGCCTAAAATCTTAGCCTAAAGTGGCTGAAATTCCATAGGATTTTAGTTTGTTTGTTGAGTCTTAACTTCTACAAGTTCTAGAGGAGTTTGTAAATGGCTAGGTAGCCTCTGGATATCATCCTTTCTTAAGGCATGTCATCTCTATATGTGATTTTTGCCATAAAATTTAAGGCAAACGTTAAGGAAAACCATGCACGAACCATGTATATGTGTCATAGATCTCCCTTAAACTCTAAGCAATGCAATCTTTAATGCATCCCATTTCCAGATGTGAATTCTACCATAAAATTTAAGTCAAACTTTAAGATAAACCATGCACATGTCATTTATCTCATGCACGTGTCATTTATCTAATGCATTTTCAATAAATGTTAATTTAGTATACTTTATTGAATTTGTTTTTTTCAGGGATAAAAAAAAAAACTCAATAATATGGCTGAAAAATGGACATTATGCATAGATGTTTCTTGCTATCCCAATCCAAGGAAAGCATTGATTACATATGTCCTTTGAAATGTTGCGACTAGCAAGGTCCTCCAAAGGAAAGGGAATATACTTGAAAGAACAACAAACAATGAGGCACATTATATTGCATTGATAGAAGGCTTGGGAACAACTGGAGAGTATGGATCAAATGGAATTGTAGTTTTCACCAATGAACTTGTGTGCAAGCAGATGAAAGGTGCGTAACAAGTTAAGAAGGATAGGCTAAAACAACTGCATTGAAAAGAAAACAAATATTGTTAGCCAATTTCATTCTTTTAGTATAAGACATTGTACAAATGTTAATAAGAGGTTTTATGGTCTATTGCATGGAGCAATTCCAATTCAGGATTCATCTATCAAAGATGAATTAATATATGAATTAGAATTATACGGGGAAATGCCAATGCAAGATTCATCTCTCAAAGATGAATTAGATTTTAGACGGTCTTCTTCAAAAATTCAAGATTCATCTCTTAAAGATAAATTAGTGCTGAGACACTCTCCTTCAAAATTTATTGATGGAAATTGTAACATATATTGGATATGTGTGTGTTCTGTACTTATAAATGCGTCTTTTTTAATGACCATGTGTTTTTTGTTGGGAAAAATACTGAGAGGGGGGGGGGGGGTGAATCAATATTTACTGCATAATCAAATCTTTTTACTTTTTCATTCCTCAAAACCCATACGCTACTTTCCTTCAGTAAACTAGCGTATATACGCGGATCCCCTTTATGAAACTAGCGTATACACAGAGATCTAGATCTGTCATTAAATCTTCACTTATATTATTCCATCATTCATTCATCAGATGTTCAATAACCAGTAAACATGTGCAGTAAGAACAGAATAAACCATCACACAAGCATCACACATGAACACCAGGATTTTTAGGTGGAAACCCAAATCGGGAGAAAACCACCGCTGCAGTTGCTCAGCCTTCAATATTTGTCTGGAGAATGAGTGTACAACATATGTCTTGGTACGGACTTGACTGACACGCGAGGCACCCTGGCTGGTTGACCTCTCTGGAGAGGGAGCTCCAACCCTGACTCGTTTACAGGCCACTCTCTGAGAGGGAACTCAACCCACAGTCTCGTTTACCGACCTCTCTGAAGGGGGCTACAACCCAGCGGGCAGCCTCGCTTCCACCTTGGACCACGTTTCATCAATTTTCACACTGGATCCAACCACTTTAATAGAACACAACTTGCAGGCCACAAATCATCATATTTCCAGACCGAACCCTTTCCATACTTTTAAGCACAAACATACATCATCAACAGATACATATCAACACAGATCAGATAGCAGAAACACAGCAGAACAGATCATATATTTCATACCCCTTGCTTCAGCAAACCCTAGTTTGCATACGCGCTTTTACTTCACTGATGTCGCGTATATACGCGCTTCCGTCCACACAAACCAGCGTATACCTCGGTGTATATTTTATTGCGCATACGCGCTTTCTCTTCGCTGAAGCTGCGTATATACGCGCTTCCTCCGCGGCGAAGTAGCGTATAGATCTTCAATCATTACAGATCAGCATACTTCATCAGATCAGATATTCAGTTCAGATCTACCCTTTTTCTTCAGACAGATGTTCGCCTTGATGCTCGCCTCATCACAGATCTAAGCCTTCCATAATCAGATCTAACAAATACAAGAGCAATTCAAGTCTAGATCCCCTTCTTCATCATTGGTGCATCATACAATCAGATTTATCATTCAAGTGTAACCCTTTCCATTCAGATATACTTCAGAGAGAAGTATTCATTCAAGCTCAGACATCTTGCACTCACACTCATGTTGTGCACAATGAATTTCTTCTCCTTTTATATGATTATCCTTTTTCAATACCATGAGCCCCTTTTTCAATACCATGGACCAAACAATACCATAAGCCCAAAACTACCTGGACGGGGTCAATTAGGCGGATCATTACCCAATACTATGGGTCAATACCATGGTGGTTACCCTTGGATTTGCACTTTTTGAGCGCTTTAGCCCATACGCGACTTGTAACGTTCCTTTCCGCGTGCATACGAGACTTCCCCTAGGCCAATCCGTGTATACCAATAGACATGCTCTTTTTCATCATTCTCTGAGTACATTCTGAAATCCTTTCTTCATTTCCTTCTGTAAATACTGTAGATACATCAGATTTCCTTCATCAAGGACATATTCTATCAAACACAACTTCATCAAGTAAGTTTTCAACATCTTCATCAAGTGGGTTTCCTTTCAAGTACAACACTCAACATCATATCATCAACAATCATCATATCACTTCAGATTTACATCATTTAACAAGTCCATCAAGTCAATCATAACTTCATCAGGTGGATTGCCATCAAGGACAATACATGTCAACAGTCGCACGTCTTCATCTTCATTCAGTGGGTTGCCATCAAGGACAACACTCTGCATCATATTTCCAACATTTTTTTCAATCATATACCAAGTGTGCTCCCACCATGTAAAGCACAACTTGGTGAACTTCACATTTGCAACAAGTGGTGAACTTCACATTTTTATAAAATTAAAATGTGAGGACTTCAACAATTTTTTTTTTAAATGGAGTTTCATTGCTTATTTTTTAATGACCATGTGTTTTTTTCAATTTTATACCAAGTGTGCCCCCACCATGTTTTCAATTATATACCAAGGGTGCTCCCACCATGTAAAGCGCAATTTGCCGAACTTAACATTTTTATAAAATTTTGCTTAAATTGAATTTCAGACATCAATTAGTGCTTTGAAAGTTGTATTTTACATAATCTGTGTACACTAAATTACATTATTTTTTAGAAATTTATTTTGAATTTATTTTAAATTGTAATTTACAAAAATAAATGTAAATTTCCACTATATATATATATATATATATATATATATATATATATATATATATATATAGATATATATATATCATTGTGGATGAATGATGAAGATCAACGTAATCCCATATCTCTATGAGAGAGGGGGATCAGGGATAGAGGGATGTTCATGGTATTTAAATATAATCTTAAATCTCCATAGATATACATACATGTGTGTACGTATGGAATTGATTTTTTTATCAATTTTGTGAGTTAACTTAGTTTTTAATCAATTTCATTTTGTATATTTTAGGAGGTAGGAGGATAAGGGTGTCTACTCCATCAATGGAGCATGTCCATGGTTCGCGCATTCGTGGTATGGTTCTTGAAATTTAATCAATGAATATGTACATTTATTTTATATGTATGAAAGTATTTTTGAATTGATTATAAATTCATATTTTTTTATGAAGCTTCCCTCTCGTCTCGTGAGGTTGGTGGTGGTTTACATTCCCTTGGAGGGCCATCAATAGGTGCTGGTGAATTGCATGAAGGTGGTGATATGTATTCCCCCAGAGGCCAACCAATGGATGGTGGTGTTGGTTCTCAACCAATCAGTGGTTATTCTGTCTTAACAGGGTCGTTTTGGTTCTCAACAGTCTCAGGGTGGGTAAGATGCTAGCCAACCATATCAAGGTGGCCATCAATTTGAATATTATTTTTGTTCAATTTGTACAAATTTTTTTACATTTGTTTTTTTAATATACAAGATTTTATATATTGATGTAGAGGCTGAAAATGTTGCTCCAAATGTTGCTTGAAAAAGACTTAGGGAAGAATGCATCATTCAAGAAGAAGGTTTTACACCAACCATGACTTATACATCCAACATTTACGATATATCTTGGGAATCAAACATGCATCAATGCACCTTACAAATGCGTAAACATATTCATGTAAAATTGAAGAGAGATCTCGTGGCTTTGGCTCTCCCTGCTGAGAGTCGACACAACTTGGAAATAGTTACTCACTCTTTCAACAAACTAGTAGATGTGTGTCTAAATCTTCGGCCAACCACTGATGCTTTTGTGGAACTGATGAGAAAAAGAAAGGAAACAATGATGGGTCCTGATACATGGGAGGTTTTTAAACAAAGAGTTACAACAGAAATGGATAAGTGTATGTTTAATTTCAATGAAGGACTGAAAAGAAAGATGTTGAAGGTGAAATATTTCAAGCACCCTCATATAGCTCGCTATTTGTATGATAGACACCTTATGGCCTTTGGAATACTCCCATGGAATGAAGAGGTTTTGCTTTATTTTTCAAAATTATTTTATGCATAATTCTTTTTACAAATGAAACCCAACTACAATGACCTTTGTCTGAATTTTTTGGTCTTGGGAAAGGTCGATTGTGTGACCGTAGGGGTGCTAGGCATGATGTTGAGTTTCCTTGCCCTAAGCCACCATTGGTTAGTCAACCTCTTCGTGTCGAAAATTTGTGGTCAGAGATGGATGCCACTTCTCAAATTAGTCGAGAAGCAAGGGATGCCATCATTCACAATGTTCATAGTGGATTGGGTGAGTCGATGTTTGTCACAATCGACAAAGAGCTTGTGAGAATGCATGCGGTAATTTTTTGTATTATACAGATGAAGAGATTGACAACATGAGTGTTGAAGATCTTAGAACATATGTAAACAATTTTCGTAATGGTTGGAAAAACCTGATTGTTCATGAGCAAGAGGGGATGGGAACAATATGAGTTAATTGTTAGGGTGATTATTTTAACACGTACAATTTGTAATAAATACATATATAGATAAATTTAGTTGTATACATTAATCTAACAAAATTGTATCATTATATGTTAACACCATTTGCAGTTGTCACTCTTGATGAATGAAGAAAATGTTAATATCATGGTTAGAGCCTCCGGTTCAAACAATCAAGATGGGTCTCACCATCAATCACACAATCAAGATTGTTCTCACCATCAAGATATCTTGGAAAATGTTAGTGTTTTTTAAGTGAACATGATGATGTACAATTTTTTTTTTATCTATTATTATATATATCGAACACAATGAGATGTTTTTAAAATAAATAATTGTGCACACGTGTACATGTATATATGTAATAAAATTTTTTAACAGATTTTGATTCCATCCTATGTTTTTGAGATGGTGGTACCTTCTTCTTCCTTGGGAGATGTGCCAAATCCACCACCACAAGTATGATTTTTTTTTTCACTTTTAAATATCTTTTTAAGTTATATATTCCACCTCAAAAAGTTCCATTTAAAAATGAGATATCTAGATCTTGAGTTATTTTAAATTTTTTGAATTTTAGGTTTTTGGAGATTCTCATTCCGAGCCACTCTTAGGAGATGTGCCAAATCCACCAACATAATTATTCAATTTTTCACTTAAATATATATGTTTTTAATTTCTAAGTTACAAATTGAAGTTCAAAAGTTTTATTATAAATTGAGATCTAGAGATCTTGAGTTATTTTAATTTTTTTGAATTTTAGGTTTTTGGAGATTTTATTTTTGAGCCTCTCTTAGGAGATGTGCCAAATCCACCAGCACAAGTATTCAATTTTTCACTTAAATATGTTTTTTTAAGTTATAAGTTATAAATTGAAGTTAATAAGTTCTATTATAAATTGAGATCTAGATCTTGAGTTATTTTATACTTTTAAATTTTTTTAATTTTAGGTTCCTAGAGAGGATTTCTTTTCTCCACGAACTCTAGTGATGGAGTGTATGATGCAGATAAGAACCTTCACACCATTTCAACCATTTGAACAAGTTGTCTAACTTTTTTTTTAATATTATTGAAAATAAGTTTATATATGCATTCTCATTTGAAATTTTTTAATATATATATATATATATATATATATATATATATATATATATATATATATATATATATATATATATATATATATATATATATATATACTTGTACATATATATTGTACAGTTTACTATTGAAGATGTTCCAGTGGGCGCACTTTTAGTAGACAAGAAACAAATGGAGAGGTAACATCATGAGGTATTGCATGATTTTGTCTTACATTTGTTTTTTTACATGAAGTTCTGTATATTCTCATTCAATTCTTAAACATTAAATTTTAATGTTTGTACACATTGTTTACAGGTTCCCCATGCTTCCGCTTTGTGGGATAGCTCGAGGATCATGACTTTGCTGGGAGAGACAATACATCCATATGTATTTGAGGGATGATGCACATGCACGTGCAACATTATATTTTCAATAGATTTAGTATTAATTTTACTTTTTTATATATAGTGTTATCAAGATGTAGTCATATATAACTTGATACTTGATACCTGATAGTTGTGAGATAAAAATTTTGGACATATTTTATGTGAACTACATTTGGTACATGTGAATGTGATATAATGAAATTGGATAGTTGAACTACATTTGGCATGTGAAGTAATGTTGTGATATAATTTGTTTTGTTTTTAAAACTCAAGTTTTGGATGGTTGAACTACATTTGGCATGTGATTGTGATACTTAATGTTTTCTTTTATTGGATAGTTGAACTACATTTGGCATGTTTAGTAATGTTTTCATATAATTTTTTGTTTTTAAAAATCAAGTTTTGGATGGTTGAACTACATTTGGTATGTGAAGTAATGTTGTGATATAATGTTTTGTTTTTAAAACTCAAGTTTTGGATGGTTGAACTACATTGGGCATGTGAGTTAATGTTGTGAAATATAATTTATTTTGATTTTAAAACTCAAGTTTTGGATGGTTGAACTACATTTGGCATCTAATTGCATGATATAATGTTTTGTTTTTATTGGATAGTTGAACTACATTTGGCATGTGAAGTAATGAAGTGTGATATAATTTTTTTTTTTTTAACTCAAGTTTTGGATGGTTGAACTACATTTGGCATGTAAAGTAATGTTGTGAACTATAATTTGTTTTTTTTTTTAAACTCAATTTTTGGATGGTTGAACTACATTTGGCATGTTATTTCACGATATAATGTTTTTTTATATTGGATAGTTGAACTACTGGCATGTGAAGTAATGTTGTGATATAATCTTTTGTTTTTAAAACTGAAGTTTTGGATGGTTGAACTACATTTGGCATGTGAACTAATATTGTGAACTATAATTTGTTTTGTTTTTAAAACTCAAGTTTTTTATGGTTGAAATACATTTGGCATGTGATTGCACGATATAATGTTTTGTTTTTATTGGATAGTTGAACTACATTTGGCATGTGATTGCACGATATAATGTTTTGTTTTTATTGGATAGTTGAACTACATTTGGCATGTGAAGTAATGAACTTTGATATAATGTTTTGTTTTTAAAACTCAATTTTTGGATGGTTGAACTACATTTTGCATGTGAAGTAATGTTTTGAACTATAATTTGTTTTGTTTTTAAAACTTATGTTTTGGATGGTTGAACTACATTTAGCATGTGATTGCACGATAAAATGTTTTGTTTTTATTGGATAGTTGAACTACATTTGGCATTTTAAGTAATGTTGTTATATAATGTTTTGTTTTTCAAACTCAAGTTTTGGATGGTTAAACTACATTTTGCATGTGAATTAATGTTGTGAAATATAATTTGTTTTGTTTTTAAAACTCAAGGTTTGGATGGTTGAAATACATTTGGCTTGTGAAGTAATGAACTGTGATATAATGTTTTGTTTTTAAAATTCAACGTGTCATTTTCCAAACAAAAAAAGTTCATATGAATATATGTACATGTAGAAATGATTTAAGTACATGTTTGTATATATATATATATATATATATATATATATACAGCCATAACATTCCAGGTCTTGTTAGATGTGTCAAACAATCATAAAATTTTAAAATTGCATTCTATATTTTATATATATCCAGTATGTGTAACATTTTTCATCAATGCATGTATAGAAAAACTACTTTCAGTTAATTTCATTCTAGAACATATGAATCTAGTACGTGCAACATTTTTCATCAATGCACATAGAAAAGCTACTTTTAGTTAATTTTATGCTATAACATATATATTATCCAGTACTTGCAACATTTTTTATCAATGCAAATAGAAAAGCTACTTTCAGTCAATTCCATTCTAGAACATATATATCCAGTGCATGCAACATTTTTCATCAATGCACATAGAAAAACTACTTTCAACTAATTTCATTCTAGAACATATATATCCAATACTTGCAAAATATTTCATCAATGCAAATAGAAAATCTACTTTCAGTTAATTGCATTCTAGAACATATATATCCAGTACATGAATCATTTTTCATCAATGCACATAGTAAAGCTACTTTCATTTAATTGCATTCTAGATCATATATATATCCAATATGTGCAACATTTTTCATCAATGCACATAGAAAAGATACTTTTAGTTAATTGAATTCTAGAACATATATATCTAGTATGTGCAAGAGTTTTCATCAATGCATGTATAGAAAAGCTACTTTCAGTTAATTGCATTCTAGAACATATATATCTAGTACTTGCAACATTTTTAATCAATGCACATAGAAAAGTTACTTTAAATTAATTGCATTATAGAAAATATATATCTAGTACGTGCAAATTTTTTCATGAATGCACATAGAAAAGCTCCTTTTAGTTGATACTAGTGTGTATGTACCAAAACAATGTATATTTGTAAACACTTTCACAGATAATATAACAAGGCAATTCAATAAAAATTAAGCTTTCACAGATAATAAAAATTAAGCTTCACATTTTACACTAGGAAAATTTTAAATATCAAATTCATTACATTTACATTTACATATGTGCTTCTACTTCTAGTTGAGGTTGATTTTCACTTTCAATATTTGAGAGTGTTTCTCGATTTCTTTTTCAAGATTCTCTCCCCTATTCTCTACGTTCCTCAGGGTCTGTTTTTTTACTGTATTTTCTTGTGCAATTCCTTCGATTTCCCATGATATGAGTATGAATTTCAAAAAATTCCTTCTAACATTTAGAAAAAAAATCAATTAAAAAAAACATCACAAAATAATTAATTTAAAAAAAAACTCATTTTAAATTTTTTGTAAAAAATACATACTTTAATCCGAAGCTCTTACTTTAAAAAATCCCAGGAAAAAATGTCTTATAAAAATAAAATGAAGCTCAAAATATTTCCTTCCAAGTCCTGCAAAAAAAATTCATTTAAAAATTCATACAAAAACTCATTTTAAAAAATCATTATAAAAGATTTACTTCAACCCAAAACACGTACTCGAAAAAAATGTCACTTCAAAAAATACCTCCAAAAAATGTCCATTGCAAATTAAGCCAACTTCTTAAAAAAATTCACTTAAAAAATAGCTCGCAAGAACCTAAAAATAACGAAAATTAAGCCCAAAACGTCTAAAAACAAAATACCTTGAAAAAAAAACAATGAAAATTAAGCCCAAAAATTCTAAAAAAAAAATACCTTGAAAAAAAAAACAATGAAAATTAAGCCCAAAACCTCTAAAAACAAAATACCTTCAAAATAAATGAAGCCCAAAAAACATCCAAAAAATCTATGACATACCTCCAAGAAATTTCCTTTGAATGTTATGTAAAAAAGTCCTTAAACCCAAAAAAATCCTTTGCAAAATCATACCAAATGAATAAATGTATGAAATTATGCAAAAATAATGAATGCGTTTACGTCAATTTGTATTGCCGCAATTTTTTTTTTTTGTAGGGGCTTCGTTGAATTTTCGGCTGAGAAAAAGTACATTAAAAGTTCGACCAAACTTTTGTAAGAAATTTGACCAAAATTTTGTGTCATTAGACTTGATGGGCCGTCGAGGAAGAAAACAATTCAGCCAAACTTTCTTTAAAAGTTTGGCTGAACTAACATGTCATCAATTATGCAAAGCTGAGCTCTGAACATATTTGTTTTGACTTTTGATTGATTAAACTCCATGAAAATTTCTAAATTAACTGTCGGAACCAAGACAAGCATTTGCAGAATTCAATCTACTTTCAGGAAATATAACTTTTATGGAATTTCATTAATATTTACTAATTTTAATTATTTTTTTAATGAAACGGGTGCAAACAATTTCTAAAGGTCATTATGATTCAGTGAAATCAATATTCTGTATCTTCCAAAATACAATGTAAAAAAAATGAAAAAATTATGGTACATTACATTGGTCCGTCATTTGTAATGGGTAGCTTTTATATTTTTACTTTATAACTTATATGTTGAGAAATTTCGTGCGTCCTAAAACATATTCAAAATAAGCAGTTTTTTGATATTGCCTCAGTTCAAAAAATTATAGTAATTATGATATGCACCAATTGGTTTCCTAAATATAACGAAACCAAAGTAGACACTGTCTATATTGTTGTAACACATTTTTTTCTCAAAAACACAACGTTTTCAAAGAATACACCAGCGCGTATTAACATCATTTTCTATGAATCCTTTGATTGTTAAAAAACACATAGTCAAAGAAATGACAAGTTGACATATCAAATGTGTATAAAAAAATTCCAAAAAATAAGTAATAGAAAGCTAATATAATTTATGACAATTTTTTTATTATTATTGTAAAATGAAATTCTAAACAGAAATTTTTTTTTTGTCTTGCAGAAAGTTGAAGTACAAAAAAAATGAATTTTTTTTTTCAAAAAAGGGAAAAAAGTGTAACCCAACTTCACATTTTCACCTCCTTTCAACTGAATGAGGTTTTCCAAATCTGCTTCTCCTTTACACATTTCAGGAGAATGTCTTTCTATTTTTTGCACTTGAGTCTAAGTCTGTCTATTTCCTCTAGGGCACTTCTTAGCTCCCCCTCAAGATATACCTCACCTTCTTCCTCATCTTCCAGAAGGAATGCTTTAGACTCTTCCTTGGACATCAAGACAAATTCATAGGTTCCATCTTCATTTCAAGATTCATCTAGGCTTTTAGATGCATTGTTATCTTGCTAAGCATAAAATTCTTTTCTAATGAATATCTTCACTTTCTACCAGTTATTTGTTTTTGCTTTCTCTGTATCTTGTGTCTGGTTATTTGTTTTCTTATAAGGACATTTATATGCATATTTCCCCACTCTTCCACCATTAAAGCATTTAAATGTAAGTTTACCTTTATACTTGCCTATGTGTCTATCTAATCTTCTCACAAATTTGGCCTCTTCTTCATCAGAGCAAGAGAATGTATCTACCTTTTCTTATTTGCACTTATGTGCCTTAAAGGTTGCCTCCATCACATTTGACTTCCACTGTGGAAGTCTCATCTCATAAGCTATCAAGTTTCCAATAAATTGGTTCATGGTAAAGGTTTCCCACTTTGTTGTTTCTTCTATGGTAGAAACCTTAGGGTTAAGCATGGATGGTAAAGATCTCAATATATTTTTCAATATCACACATTCCTTAATGGTTTCTCCTAGAGCTTTCATGTTATTCACAATTTTTGCAAACTTTAAGAAGAAACTGGCTACATCTTCATCTTAATTCATTTTTACATTTTCAAACTGAGCTCTATAGGCTTGTATTTTGGCCATCTTCACCTTCTTATCTCCCTCATGGATATCTTCTAAAGTATCCCAGATACCTTTGACAGTCTCACAGTTCATTACTTTGATAAATTATGTTTTACACATAATGCTCAAGAGTGCATTCATGGCTTTTGCATTAGCTATGAAATCTTGTTTGTCTTCTTTCTCTTTGTCAGTATCCTTTGGAGCATATCCTAATTCCAAAAAAACTCAAAATTATATTCCTAGATACATTATGTATGTCCTCATTCTTATTTTCCAGAAGGCATAGTTTGTGCCAGTAAAAAATGGGGCTTTAGTTATTGAGAATCCTTCTAGGCTAGCCATCTTGGGAATCTCCTTCCAGTTGTTAAACTGATATAGAAGGAAATGGATTTGATACCAATTGTTGAAACCTTAGTTAAACTGGGGGGGTGAATCAGTTTAATGCATTCATGGTCTTTTAAAAATTTCTTTTAACTTATTTACACCTTCATTTCACGATCAACTTAATGTATAATGGAACAACAATCTTAATAAGTGAGCAGGAGGTATTAAGTACATTCAATATAGAATATCAACACATAATAATCATGCACATAGACAAAAGATATTAAAGGAAACCCGTAATGGAGAAAACCACATCTTATTATTGTTGTGATGTAAAGGCAAGCTCCAACTCTCTCTCACCACTAATTTTCTATAGGCTCCAACCTACAGGAGGCTACTACCTCAATTCTGCAAGCTAGAACTTTCAAGGAAGCTCCAACTCCATTATATTTTCTGTAGGCTACAACCCACAGGAGTCTCCTACCTTAGCTAGCTACAAATGGACATCTATCAAGCTACAACTTGAAACAGAATCACTAACTCCCATGTATTTTCAAGAGCTACAACCCACAGGAGGCTCCTACCTCAACCAGCTACAACTGGAAATCTATCAAGCTACAGCTTGATATGGAAGCACCAAATTCCTCACTCTACAATAAAATCATATGCTTATTTACCTAGATATCAACTCTGTTTTTCTCCTTCTTCACTGTTGTCCTTCGAGCCTTCATATCTGCTTTAAATCATCTTTGGATCTTCACAGTTTCTCTATCTCCTCCTTCTTCTTCTTCCACTCTCTAAATTCTCTATGCATATCAAAATAACATCATTTATAGAGATCACCTCATAACTGCTTGCATTCCATATGGGAATATGAAATGAACATGTATGACTCTTTTCCTTCCACCTACTCATTTCCTTGCTCAACACATTCAAGATGCTATAACACTATGTACTCATTTCAGTATTACATTGGAGTTTTGAATTGCCACAGAGAATTGCCTTTGCATCACAAAAAATAGAAAAATAAATAATACATTTTTAGTTACAATCAGTTATTTACACAACCCATCAGTTTCTTCACTTTACCATGTGTTTTTCCTCTTCTTCTTATTTTCCTTATGTCTTTCCTATTTCTACCATTATATTCCAACTTTGTTGCATAAATACCCTTTTCTTTTATTCCTGAGTCTTTTTCTTCCACGTTCAGCCTTTTCGTTTGCCTTACTGCCGCAACACTTTTCTACACGAGCTCTTGGTCCTTTATTATGCGTTCATGCTTTTCCTTTGTGACCTGTGGGATATGGCCCACATAAAACTCCCTTTTAACACAGCAGAGTATTACAATTCTAAGTTTTATCAACATACGTATGTTTGTCGATCAAACGACGCATATGTATAACATACATACGTTTATCGATCAAACATCACATATATATAACATATATATGTTTAACAATAAAAAAATGCATATATACACAGAATAGGGCTTATAGGGTCCCATAGTACCTTGAACCAATCACAATACATTGCAAGTACTTGCCCGCAGGTTTCTCATTCTACCAATAGCGCTAAACCATACACCATGCAATCCGCGATATGCACTCGTGCGTTGTGCTAACGCACGGAATCCCTTCATCGTATCACATCATTTGATCCTTACCGCATCTCAACCAAAATACCATTCTTACGACGTCTTGAAGTTACAGCATATTTCTTTCGGGATGCAATGTTGTGCAAGGTTGACACATGTCCCTCCATTTCGCATCACAAAACATTTAACTTAACTTGTGGTCACCTTGCTACTATTCTATAAGCATTGCGATGTGAAGTACACGGGTGAGGTCCACGTCATCATGCCACGTCACCCTACCAAGTCACTCCCATGTAAACTTGCCACATCATCATAAATTCCTGCGATCTGTGGGGTCAGGGCCACGTCACCCTGCCATATCACTCCCATGTATCCTTGCCACATCATCATAAATTCCTGCGATCTGTGGGGTCGGGGCCACGTCATCTGCTAGGTCAGCTTGCCATGTCACTAGCATGTCATCTTTACGTCACTACCACGTCATGCTTACGTCACTGTCACGTCATCATTACGTCACCACCCCTACTTCGTAGGTCACAACTTATAAACAATAAACTTAGTGGTTACCTCTATTTCGTGCGATTTGCGATATTGCATCGTGCCACCATATGTCCCTTCTACACTTCATATTGCAACCAAAATAACTTACCTTGTGACGACCTTAATACTTAGCCGCTAAACTTTGCGATTTGTGCTTTCGATCTCTACCGATGTGATTGTCACCGTTGATTTGCCCATATCTACAGTCCTTGCTGCTGCTGGCACTTCCAATTAGTTTCTGCCTTGCTTACCTTGCGATGAATCTTATCCGTTCATTTCTTGCCTTCCCTTTTATGATCTAATCCGGACCATCTATTCGCCCCCCTTGGAATTCTTCAAAGAATTCTTTTCCTTAGTCATTTTTCTGTTTGTTTACACTGTCCCACTCTGTAACTCCAGTTCATATTGATTAAGGCCTTCTCTTCCTACAGAGCCTTTTCTTCCTACAGAGCCCTCTCTACCTCTCAGCTCTTGTCTTAATCATCTTTGTTTAATTGGACTCTTCCTCTCAGCTCTCGCCTCTTCCTGCTTCTGCTATGTGTAAGGTCTTTGGTCCTTGTCGTGTCTTGTAAATCTGATTGCCTTATGTTGTGAGCTAAATAAATTCACTGCCTCTGCTACATTTTCTTCCTCTCTAAATTTTCTGCCTCTATGTTTTATCTGCTTCATTCGCTGCCTGTGATGTCTCTTTTGCCTTTCACGACTTGCCTTGCCTTGCTGCCTTTGTTGCCTTTCACTGCCTTGGCTTCCTTTCACGACTTGACCAGCTTTGGTGCCTTTTCCTTGAAACGATTGCTTCTCTTCTCCTTGCCATTAATGATAATTATGGTGTTACTCCTTTCTGTTCCTTTGCCATCAATGACAATATTTCGAACAACTAACTCCCCAAATGTTCCATCCACTGATGTTAGAAGTGAAGAGGAACCTTCTCATAACCTTCATCTACATAACCAAACTAATGTAAATATTGAATGCATTCGATTCTTTTTTCAATTTTTTATTTATAATTAGTTTGAAATTAAATTTTAAAATATTTTATGCTAAAGACACCTTATCATCCTCTTAGGTTCCAAAAATTCAAACCATAAATTTTGAAATGTCTTGTCATATATCCATTCCACACGTTTCAAGTTTTGGAAGGGAATCTCATGGTGTTGAAAAAAAGTACATTTTGGACAAAATTTTACTCTTCCACATCATTCTCCACATGGTCCAACCAATAAATATCATATTCATTTTGATGAAAACATGATTGTAGTGCATAAAATATTTAGAGAAAATATATATAGGTTATCAGTTGTCCAAATGTGCCACATATGCTAAGAATCATATCCCAGAATCTGGGTTTTGAGAGATTCTGAAGGAATTGTTTGCAAATGATATAAGAATGAAAGAGGTTCCCATCATTTTTCTAGATATAATAACATGTATCCTCATGAGAAAACTCATATTTTAAGAGTTCTTACTCAAGTTGAAGAAATATTAATAGCACATGTGAACCCTATTTTGCAACTGACACATGATCGAGGTGGGAAATATAAGTATAACGATCACACAATAAGCTTTCCTCAAGATATTTCTACAATTGCACAAAGTTTTCCTTGACATATTGAATATCTTGAATTTATAATTGTGAGGAGATGTGCCGCGAAGTCTAAATATTATGAATGTCATGTCAAAAGACCTCGAGTTATGGTTGCATTGCTTTTCAAAATTGAACGCGATCAATATTATCGATATGTTGTAATTGACTATGATTCATTTAATGCTCTTCCCGAAATATCAATGGATATCTCATCTAGGCTTAAATTTTTTAATTGTGATATTAAGAATCTGAGACCAATGCAACTAATAATGAATGGTTACCTATTGAGAATTTTCCCTCTCATCCTTCTTATTTTGTCCTCACCTATCTAATGAATGGAGATAAGTGGAAGAAGTTAGAGCGTTTATTGATAATGTTTATTCTTCACATGTTCAAGAAATGGTTTGGCCCAATATTGGAACCTCTCCGGTCAATGAATATAATACCGAGGGGATATTAGATATGGAATTCCCCACATTTTTCCCCATTGGTGATGTTGATTGTTTGCAACCACATATTTGTACTGTTGAACTTCATGAGTATGCATTGCATCTTCTTAGATACTATGATAAGAGGTTTGGAATCCATCCTCACTTTTGATATTACCTATTGAACATGGTAGTGTGGAATCAGATCCAGACAACTGCTGTAGTTTTTGTTAATAATAATTTATATGATAACTCACCTACAACAATTGAAGACTTGCGTCACCAACTTTATGATTTACCAGATAATAAGTTGGTTGAGCATCTTATTTTGTTTTCTTCTTCTCTAAGAGGTACAAGGACATACTAGAATAAATTTTGAGCTGAATTGATTGGCATGATTACTCAGTTAGGATGTCCATCTTTGTTTTTTTACTTTCAGTGCAGCTGACACAAAGTCTCCAGAGTTGCATAACCTCATGCCTATACATTCACATTCTCGTTCTTTAAATGAGAATCGTATGAAAATTGAGAATGTTATCTAATACCCTCATATTTCTCCCACATTTATGCACCATAGATTCAATATATTTCGAGAGGAATTTTTCCAAAAATATCTTAAAGCGAAAGACTTCTGGTACAAGTTTGTGTTGTTGATTTTTTTTTTCTATTCATTGTGAATTTTTTATTATGGTTCTACTTATATTTGTGTAGTAATGGTAGATTCATTTTCTTCAGATATGAGTGGAAGCATAGAGGTTCAACACATATCCATGGTTTCCTATGGTTGCAGGGCACTCCTAACATGGAAAGTCTTTCTTGATCAAATGCTTTTGATGTGTAACTTGCAAAGAGATTCTTCGACAGTTATGTAACTGCATGGAATCCATGTGACATACATCTTCGCAACATAGTGGTTCCAAGAAGCCTCAATGATGAAACTTTCTTATTGAATAATCATCATATTTTCTCTTGAAATATTGGTAATGATTATGAGGAATTGTTAAACCATATCCAAAGGCACACAAAGTGTAGTGTAGATTCTTGTTTGTGCCAAAAAAGGCACTATTCTCACATGTTAGTACAATGGTCCATGGGATCTTTATGAGGAATCAAGATTGTTCATAGATGATCAAGGAAGAAAAAAATATGACCTTACAAGAAATGATGATAGGCTCAATGTACATAACATTGACATTCCAACAATGTGGCATGAAAATGTTGATTACCGACCAGTGATTTCTCAGTATGTTTTCCTGAAGTATATTGCTAAGTATTCATCAAAAGAAGAAAAAAGGTCTAAAAGTTATCATGATATGTTAACTATAATTTAAAATTCTATTGCCTCTGAGGATCGTGCTTTGTGAGCTTACAAATGGTTTCTTGCACAAACGATTGTTGATCATGACATTGGAGCATAAGCAACATGCCATATGTTGCTTAAGCTACCTCTTGTTGTTTGTAGTTGAAAATTTGTTTCCTTAAATGTTGGAAGAAAGGTTTTCAGGAAAATATGAAGGGATGGCATTCAATGTTCATATGAGAATAATTTTGTTCAACATTATCAAAAGATACATTTTTTCCTTGGATCTTGGACATTTGATAGCAAGCATAAACAAAATCCCTGGAATCCTAGCGATGTTCATGCTATTGTTTGGGTTTGGCCACAATTTTATTCTATTCCATGTGAGAGTTCAGATTAATTTGAAACCTTTTACTGCACAAAATTTCTCTTATACAAGCCATTTCATGACATTTTTGCGGAAATTGGGCTTTCAACTGAAATTATTATTGAAAATTGGAGGAGTTTCCAATATCAAGCATGGAATGTTGATCGAAATCCATCAGTTGTCAACAATATTGAAGATGAAGAATATGGTGATTTTTCTAACCAAGAAATGAATCTCAAAGATGATTTTCAAGAAAGGTAGTTTTTCTCTCGCTTAGTTGCACCAAATAATGTGAATGTTTATGATCTTCACACCCTTGGTCGAAGGTAATTTGATAAATCCTTTGATTGGAAAAGTACAAACTTTTCTGCTGATGTGGTTGAAAAAGCTATTAATTTTATAAGAAATAGACAGTCAAGGGGTGATATTATTGACATTTCAAATAGAACATTCTCATCTGCAGATTCATTGGCAGAAAAAAAATGACCTGATTTTGAAATTTTTTTGAGTCATTTTTTTGAATATGAGATCTGTGAAGCTCTTCTTATGATTTTTCAGGGAACTGCAGGCTGTGGGAATTCTTTCCTTATCCATTTTATTTTTGAAGCTCTTTCTAATTTTTCAAGTAATGGAAGAAGTCCTTACTTCTTCTTTCCCTAATAGGAATAGTTGCTTTTAATATACATGCAAAAACAATCCACTCGTCTCTAAAAATTCCAGGTAAAGATATGAAACCACTACAGGGGAAATCGCTAGCAGTATTCCAAGAAGAAATGAGGCATATTCAATATATATTAATTTATGAAATGAGATTTCTAGGATCAACATTATTCATGCAAATAGATGCTCGATTACGAGAAGCATTTCAAGAGAAAAATATTTTTCCTTTTGGTGGAAGATCCATCATCCTTGTGGGTGACCTTGGCTAGCTACCTCCTGTGAGAGATAATACTTTGTATGTAGGTATACAACAGGGAATTTCTTGTGGAAAAAATTAAACATTGTTTTCACTCTTGACACAATATTTCACCAACAAGCGAATAACGTGAAACAATCTTGTTTTCCTAGAGTCCTTAATAACATAAGAAATCCAAAAGTTGTTCTTGAACACTAGGAGTTTTTTATGTCGCAGGATAATATAAGGTTGCATCCTACAGAAAGGGATTTATTTAATGGAGCAGTTCACATGTTTCCAACAAATAATTTTGTGTCCACCCCTAACAAGCATATCTTAAAAACATTAAATTCTCTAATTGCACGATGTATTTCTTAGAATTCAAGGCATTTAGAAACCAATGATGTTGATGATGATCAATTGGACCATGAAGTTTTGTTGTGTCGTGGTCAACGTGTTATTTTGACATGTAATTTGTGGGTTGAAGCTGGTTTGGTGAATGGTGCACTTTTCTATGTGAAGGATATATTTTATATGACTGCCTCGAAGCCTCCTCAGCTTCCAATGTTCACAATTGTTGTTTCCGATAAGTATTTTGGTGTTCCATTTGATGCAAGCAATCCAAACATTCTACCTATCACATCAATGGTAACAGGAAATAAAAAACAAATTCCTTTAAATATGGCATGGACTCTTACAATCCAGAAGTCATAGGGTTTGAATTTAGAACGAGCATCAATTGATATTGGGAATAAAGACCAACAAGGCCTAACCTTCACAATCGTATCAAGAGTGAGATCAATATATGGTTGACGCATAGCACCACCTTTCTCTTTTTAGTGTTATACCGAGATGAAATATAGTGAATATGTTATAATTAGGAAGAAAGAAGGGGAGCGATTGGAGTCCATATCGCTATGACATGCAACTATTAATACTTTTAGCTATTTATATAATATTTTTTGAATTTATTTTATTTTCTCTTTATTTATTTTTAATATAATAATTATTTTCATATATTGATGAGATGAATACATTCCTCATATTCATAGTAATATTTCAGAAATTTCATTTTTCATGTTGTTAAATTTACTTTTTTTTTTAGTGGTTATTGTTCTTTTGTTTACAATGAACCATTAAGTGATAAACAACCAATTATATGAGCCAACCATTAAGATTCAAGATTTAATTCCTTATCACTATGACATGCAACTAATAATATTGTGACATATTTATAGAATGTTTTTTTAATTTATTTTATTGTCCTTTTTATTTACATTTAGTATAATAATGATTTTCGTATATTAATGAAATGAATACATTCAACATATTCATAGTGATATCTAAGAATGTTGTTACATCATTTTTCATGTTCTTCAATTTACTTCCTTTTTTTAAGCCATTATTGTTCTTTTGTTTATAATGAACTATTTAGACATATACAACCAGTTATATGATCCAATCATTCAAAATCAAGATTTAACTCCACGTCCCTATGACATGCAATTAGTAATATTGTGACCTATTTATAGAATGTTTTTTCAATTTCTTTTATTATTCTTTTTATTTACTTCTAACAAAATATTTATTTTCAATTATTAATGAGATGAATACATTGGATCATGTTCATAGTAATATTTGAGAAAATTGTTTAATTGTTTTTCATGTTCCTCAATTTGGTTCTTCATTTTAAGTGCCTATTGTTCTTTTCTTTTTACCATGAATCATTGAGAAATAAACAACTCGTTATATGAGCCAACCATTAAAAATCAATTTTATAATGTGTTCATATTGATCTTAATATTTAGAATTCATTTTATATCATGAATTACAAAATTATGGGCTAAATGCTATTAATATTATTATTTCCAATGATATCCAATAGTATTGAAAAAATTTGCAACCATACTGAAAATTACCATTATTAATATTAGTAATTAGCATGTCTATTAATTAATGTTAATGATGTTTATTATTAATATTAAACAAATATTCTGTCTATACATTAATATGAACGTCAACATTGAACATCCATGTAAATATTTTGATTGAAGATTAGGTTTAATAAATTTAAGTTTATTTTGGTTCAATGACAACATATTTATATTTGATATTAATATTAAACTAAAATTAATATATACATTAAAATTAATTTAAATACAAATGTAGAATTACTAACATTATTACTATTTGATTTTAAACAAAAAGTTTACAAAATTGTGAATTCTTATTGACTATTGTAATAAGGGTCATATCGGCCATTTAAGCTTATCACTCGTTTCATGTGTACAATATGTATTTCTAATGAGGTTTCTATTTGCATACATTTTTATATCGTTTGGTTCATGTAATGTTAGGTTATTTTAGAGCATGACTTTTTTAAGATAATGTTTTTTAACAATAATAAAAATGGGGTGTTATGTGATATATGTGGGTGTGTGTGTGTGCGTCTGTGTGCATAGAATTTTCTGTCTGTTTGTATTAATTTTGATTTTGTCATTTTTCCTTTCAAAGGCTGATATGGATAACAATGATGGAGTCTATTATAATGAAGTGGTGGAAAATATTTCTAAAGTGATAAGTTCTCTTTCGTATCTTCGGAACAAGTTTGTTAGAAAGCATGGCTTCCATTGTGCATTTATTGATGAACATATTCCTGTGCTTGATTAAATGAAAATGAATGTAAAATACTTGTTGCATGTGAACACGATGGAGGTTGGGAGGAAAACAAGAAGGGATTGGTTGGAAAGCATTAAGTATCGTGATCATTATCATGTTGATTTTAATTGGTGTTCCTTTTATTGTTGGTCTAGTTGTGTTTTGGAAGAGGCTATTTAATAAATGAATTTTGATGGAGTGTTTCACGTACATTTTTCTAATGGAATTTTTTAATGTGAAAACAAAAAAAATATATCTTAATTTCGATGTTCTTTCTTTGGTTGAAATGATGGTGAAATTGAATATCCCTTTATTTTTTTATTTTTATTTTATTTATATTATTAACAATGAATAAGGTTGATTGATTGCTTTGGGTTTATAATATTAATAATCATGTGAATTTACCAATCCTTTGTGTTTAAAATATTAAGTCGTATTAATCTCTTATGTTTTTAATATTGATTCCTTGGCCTTATTGATCCCTTAGGTTATTAATATTTATCCCTTAGGTTCACCCATTATTTTTGTTTATAATATTAAACCCTTGGGTTTATTAGTTATTTAGGTTTATAATATTAATAATCCATTCGCTTTATTAATCTCTTGAGTTTGAAATATTAAGTCTTACTGATTATTAATTTTGTAGGTTTTTTAGTTTTAAATATTTAATCTTAGGGTTTATCAATCTCTTGAGATTAAAATATTAATTCTTAGCATTTATTAATTTCTTGGTTTATAATATTCTTTCGGTTAACTATATTCTTGGGTTTATAATATAGTTTCTTGGGTTTAATTGTTCATTAACTTTATAATATTAATAATTCATTTAATCCCTTGGGTTTATCAATCCCTTCGCTTTAAAATATTAATTTTTTTCACGGTTTATAATATTTATCTAAGGGTTTATAATAGCAATCTCTTAGGTTTCATATTATTCCCTTAGATTTATAAAACCTTGGTTTTTTAGTATTACTCGCTTGGGTTTATCATCTCATTGGGTTTTTAATATCAATCCACTGGGTTTATTGATGATTTAGTTTATTAATTCGTTGGGTTTATAATATTAACAATACCTAAGGTTGATTGATCAATTCAATCTATATATTAATAATCATGAGAATTTATCATTCATTTGTATTTAAAATATTAATTCCTATGCTTTATTAATCTCTTGTGTTTTTAATATTCATCCTTGGTACTTCTTGATCCCTTAGGTTTTTAAGATTTTTCCCTTGTGTTCACCAATTCCTTTGGTTTATTTGTACTTCAGTTTATAATATTAGTAATTCCTTTCGTTCACAATATTAAACCCTTGGGTTTCTTATTTATTTCATTTTTCAATACTAATAATCTCTTGTGTTTATTAATATCTTGAGTTAATAATATTAGTTCTTAGGTTTATTAATTTATTGGTTTATAATATTAATATTTATCCCTTAGGTTCACCAATTCCTATAGTTTATAATACAGTTTATAATAATATTTTTGTGGAAATCAACAAAAATGGATGCGATTAAACCGGAAAACTTCTCTACACAAGATAATCATCGCAGAAGCCTCAAATCTATAATATTAAACCCTTCAGTTTATTACTTTTTTTGGTTTATAATATTAATAATGTTAATGATGTTTAATATTAATATTGAACAAATATTGTGTGTGTACATTTATAAAAACATGAACATTAAACATCAATGTAAATATTTTGATTGAAGTTTATGTTTAGTAACTTTACATTTATTTTGGTTCAATTACAACATATTTATATTTTATATTAATATTAAACTAAAATTAATGTACACATTAACATTAATTTAAATACTAATATATAATTACTAAAATTATTAATATTTTATTTTAAATTTAAAGTTTACAAAATTGTGAATTCTTTTTTACTATTGTAATAAGGGTCATATCATTCATTTAATTTTATCACCCATTTCATGCTTACAATATGTATTTCTAATGAGGTTTTATTGTAGTAAATTTTATATCATTTAGTTCATGTAGCGTTAGGTTATTTTATAGCATGATGTTTTTAAGATAATTTTTTTTAACAATAATGAAAATGCGGTTTTATGTTATATATGTGTATGTGTGTGTGTGTGTGTGTGCGTGTGTATTAATTTTGATTTCATTTTTTTTATTTCAAATGAAAATATGGATAATAATGATGGCATCTATTATAATCGAGCAGTGGCAAATAGTTATAAAGTGATAAATTCTCTTTCGTAACTTCGGAACAAGTTTGATAGAAAACCTAGATTCCATCATGCATTTATTGATGAGCATCTCTATGTCCTAGATGAAATGAAAATGAACATAAAATACTTGTTTCATGTCAACATGAAGGAGGCTGGGAGGAAACCAAGAAGGGATCAATTTGAAAGCATTAAGTATCGTGATCATTATCTTGTTGATTTGAATTGGTGTTCCTTTTGTCGTGAGTATAGTTGTGTTTTGGAAGAGGCTATTTGATAAATCACTTTTGATGGAGTGTTTCAATTCCATTTTTTTAGTGGAATTTTTTTATGTAAAGACAACAAAAAATATATGTTAATTTCAATCTTCTTTCTTTCATTGCAATTATGGTGAAATTGAATATTCCTTTGATGTTAATATTTATATTTAGCCCTTGGGTTCATCAATTCCTTTGGTTCATAATATCAAACCCTTGGGTTTATTACTTCTTTTGGTTTATAATATCAATAACCCCTTGGGCTTATTAATCTATTAAATTTAAAATATTAATTATTTGGGTTTATTAATTTTAGGTTTTTGAGTTTAATATATTTGTTCTTAGAGTTTATTAATCTCTTTTTTTTTTAATATTGATCCCTTAGGTTTTTAATATTTTCCCTTGACATCATCGATACCTTTGGTTTATAATATTAAACCCTTGGGTTTATTAATATCTTGAGTTTAAAATATTCATTCTTATGGTTTTTAATTTTCTTAAGTTTTTGAGTTTAAAATATTAATTCTTAAGGTTTATTAATCTCTTGAGTTTAACTTATTAATTTTTAGGGTTTTTTAAATATTTTTTTTTAGTTTAAAATATTAATTCTTAGGGTTTATTAATCCCTCATCTTTTCAAAATTTTTGGGTTGGTAATATTTACCGTTAAATATTAGTCATACATTTTAGTATTAAGGCATGATCCAATGTCACATTACGAAAAACATTGTCTCAATATGAAAATAAACTATGGCTGAGCATTGTTAATCATCGTTAGTCGTAGTCGATCAAGGTATTCCATGGTCAAATGTCACATTGTGAAAAATATTGTCTCAATATAAAAATCAACCATGGCCAACCATGGTCATTCTTCGTCCAATGTCGCATTGTCACAACAATTGTGTCAATGTTTAAATCAAACATGCTCAATCATGTTTATTTTACAGTTTATAATATTTATCTAAATGTTTTTTTATACTTGAGGTTTATAATATTATATCTTAGGTTTAATATTATTCCCCTAAGGTTATAATATTAATAATCATGTAATTTTACTAATCCTTTGTATTTAAGTTATTAATTTGTAGGCTTTATTAATCTCTTATGTTTTTAATATTGTCCCCTTTGCCTTATTGATCCCTTACATTTTTAATATTTATCCCTTGGGTTAACCAATTCCTTGGGTTTATAATATTAGACACTTTGGTTTATTACTTCTTTTAGTTTATAATATCAATAATCCCTTGGGTTTTAAAATATATTGAGTTAAGAATATTAATTATTAGGTTTTATTGATTTCTTAGGCTTTTTAGTTTTAAATATTAGTTCTTAGGGTTTATTGATCTCTTGTGTTTTTAATATTGATCCCTTGGCCTTATTGATCCCTTAGGTATTTAATATTTATCCGTTGGGTTAACCAATTTCTTTGGTTTTTAATATAAAACCTTTGGGTTTATTAGTTATTTTGGTTTATAATATTAATAATACCTTGGGTTTATTAATCTCTTGAGTTTAAAATATCAATTCTTAGGGTTTATTAATCTCTTGAGTTTAAAACATTAATTCTTATGCTTTACTAATTTCTTGATTTATAATATTAATATTTATCCCTTCGGTTCACCATTTGGTTTATAATATTAAACTCTTGGGTTTATTATTTCTTTTTGTTTATAATATTAATAATCCCTTCAGTTTATTAATCTCTTGAGTTTAAATTATTAATTCTCAGGGTTTATTAATCTCTTAGGTTTTGAGTTTAATATATTAATTCTTAGGGATTATTAATCCCTTGATTTTTCTAATTATTTTGGTTGGTAATATTAGGCGTTAAATATTAGTCATTCGTCCAATGTCACATTATGAAAAACATTGTCTCAATATGAAAATAAGCCATGGGCGACCATTGTTAATCATAGTTAGTCGTACTCAATCAAGGTCTTCCATGGTTGAATGCCACATTGTGGAAAAGGTTGCCTCAATATGAAAATCAAATATGGCAAACCATGCTCATTCTTCATCCAACGTCGCATTGTGACAAAAATTGTCTCAATGTTTAAATCCAGCATGCTTAACCATATTTATTTACGGTTTATACTATTTATCTAAAGGTTTTTATATACTTGAGGCTTATAATATTAATCTCTTAGGTTTAATATTATTCCCTTGAGTTTTTAATATTAATAATCATGTGAGTTTATCAAACCTTTTTGTTCAAGATATTAATTTGTAGGTTTTATTAATCTCTTCTATTTTTCATATTGATCCCTTCACCTTGTTGATCCCTTAAGTTTTTAATATTCATCCCTTCGGTTCACCAATTCTTTAGGTTTATAATATAAAACTCTTGGGTTTATTAGTTTTTCTCGTTTATAATATCAAACCACCCTTGGGTCTTAAAATATCTTGAGTTAAAAATATTAATTCTTAGGGTTAATTAATGTCTTGTGCTTTTAATAGTGATCCCTTGGCCTTATTGATCCTTCACGTCTTTAATATTTCTCCCCTGAGTTCACCAATTCCTGTGGTTTGTAATATTAAACCGTTGGGTTTATTAGTTCTTTTTGTTTACAATAGTAATAACCCCTTGCCTTTACTAATATAGAGTTTAAAATACTAATTCTTAGGGTTTATTAATCTCTTGAGTTTAAAATATTAATTCTTGGGGTTCATTAATATCTCAATTTTTAATATTAATATTTATACCTTCAGTTCACCAATTTCTTTGGTATATAATATTAAATTCTTGTGATTACTTCTTTTGGTTTATAATGTTAATAATGTCTTAGGTTTATTAATATATTTAATTGAAAATATTAATTATTAGGTTTTATTAATCTCTTATGTTTTTAATATTGATCCCTTGGCCTTATTAATCCGGTAGGTTTTTAATATTTATCCCTTGGGTTCACCAATTTCTTTGGTTTATAATATTAAAACCTTGGGTTTATTAGTTCTTTTTCTTTATAATGTTAGTAATCCCTTGGATTTATTGTTTCCTTGGGTTTTTAATATTGATTTTATTATTCCTTTATTTTTTTAATTCATTGGGTTTATAATATTAACAATCCCTAAAGTTGATTGTTATCTTCGCTTTATAATATTAATAATCATGCGAGTTTATCATTCATTTGTATTTAAAATATTAATTCCTAGGATTTATTAATCTCTTCTCTTTTTAATATGGATCCCTTGGTCTTCTTGATCTCTTAGGTTTTTTATGTTTTCCCCTTTGGTTCACCAACTCCTTGAGTTTATAATATTAGACCCTTGGGCTCATTAGTTCTTTTGGCTTATAATATTAATAAATCCTTCGTATATTTGTAAGAGATATATACTTATTATAAATAGTAATAAAATATTATTATTATGTTTTATTTTAATTTTAGTATAGTTTGAGTTCTAACTATTGAAAAATTTCAATATTATTTTATTATTATATATTTTATTATCAAATAATAATATATATATATATATATATATATATATATATATATATATATATATAGTAGTTTAATATATAGTATGAATATAGTTTATATTATTAACATATTACATGTCAATATAGTAGGTTTAATGGTTGAGACCATGTGTTTTCTCCTAAAAAGTCATAAGTTCAAAATGAGACCTGGGTAGAGTATATATGTGTTTGTAGACCCACTTCCATTATCCCACGAACAAAATGTAGCACTCTAAAAAAATCTCTAGAACATTTCTATTATGCAAATTCATCAATAAGACTTTTCATTTCAATGAATGACTGTTAAATTCTATTAAAAAAAACAACACTTAAAAACAACTGAATTTAATTAAATCGAAAAATAAACCCAAAAAGTTTTGAAAAAATTCACAATTAAAAACAGCTCTATTGAATACACACTTTAACACGAAACTCTATTTAATACACACTTAATTTTAACACGAAGTACAATGATGACGCACATCGTGCAACGGTGAACAATTAATATCAACACTGCAACAAAATATACACTGCTACCTATTCAAATGGAAATGGAAATCTTGATAATACTAAACCTCAAATTCTGGGATTATTGAAATGGAAATCCTCAAAGCATTCAGGAGGACTGCCGCTAAAAGCACAGAGGAGCACAAGTGAGTTTGCATTTTAACGTGGAGTGGCAGTGGGGGACAGCGTACGGTATGACTCTAAGGCTTTGAGGCCGCCTGCCCTTAGAACGTACTGGTGGTATGTAGCAGCTCCAGCAGCTCCAACAAGGGGACCGACCCAGAAAATCCACTGCCATACAAGCATTTTCCCAATCAATTAAATACACTACTCCCCAAAAAAATCCAATCAGATCCGGAAAAAAAAAATGAGTCATAATTTATTTTCCTTACAAGGTCTTCCCATGAGTTTTTATGGCCGTATATCACAGTGGGCCCAAAGCTCCTGGCAGGGTTGAGGCTTGTGCATGTGATATGAGCCGTCACCAAAATAACTACGAATACCGTGAACCCAATTGGAAGCGGAGCCAATACCTGCATGTATGCCAAATCTCGATTCTGTAATGGCAAATTTGTTACGCTCGTTTTTGCATATAGATCGTAAAATTGTAAATGAAGTCGCCTCTCGGTCTGTCGAATCGGATGAGTCGCATGAATTTGTCGATAACCCTGAAACCTGGAACCCTCCTTCTCTTCATGCTACCGATATTTACAAGCTTCCTACGTTCTTTATGTTAAAGTCTAAATCTTTTCTGAAAGAAGTGGAGGTTACTATAAAAATTTCTGGTCCCTCTGTCCAGATAGTTTCTCTGAATTTATTTTCAAAAGATGAAGTTAAGAAGTTCCGTCAGTATGCTCTTGATAAAAAATACAACTATCTTCACTTTGGTGGAATTCGTATTGGTCTTGCTCCGTTATTTTGTCACGGGTTAAACACTCCTTGTATTGCTGAAGTTTTCGATACCCGTCACCAAAACTATGACCATGCCCATATTGGAACTATAATGGGTAATCTATCTACTGGTTGTCAATATGGAACTATATTCCCAGATTATTCTATCAGTCTTACTGATGTCCATCTTCAAGATTGTTGGAAGTTGATGACTGGAGTTCAAGGACTCCAATTAGCTGACGATAGTGAATATCTTTCCGTCCTAGTACAGACATCTTTTCAGCTTACAAATACTGCACATCCAAAGTTGAAACAACCTATTTTGAAAGACTATGTGAATGTTGGCCTGACCAATGCCCAAGTTGAAGGTGTTTTGTATGATCCTGTTGAACTTCCAAACAATTGGTATTTCCAATATAAGTCTATCATAGATGACAAGAAGCCTGAATCTAAATTGAAAAGAATTTCTATCTCTGATGGTAGGGTAAAATTAATACCTCCTAAACCAGTTGTGCCTCGACCTCTTGTCAAGCCAAGAAGATATGTAGTTCCTGTGTCACAAGAAGAATCTTCTTCCTCTTCTCAACGAGTTGATTTACCTCCTATAGAAGAAGTAGCTTTTTCGGCTACCCCTGTTTTAGCATCAAATGAATTGTATATACCTGAGTCAAAACCATTTCTTGCATCGTATATCCCATGTGTCTTTTTCTCTTGTTGAAGAATGGCAGCATGCTAATAAACGTTTTGTTAAAGGTGGAAAATGGCCTCCAAAAACAAAATTCTGTACCACCTCGTCTATGTCCAAACAGCCGACCACTAGAGCTGATTGTGCACCACTTATAGAACATAATGCCACAGACCCTAAAGACTTAGAGGAAGTCTATCAATTAGGGAATTATCTCACAACCTGGTGTGCACACGCGGAAGATGTGTTAGATGACCTTGGTTCTCAATCTGAAGAAATTCTTGCTAATCTCAAACTACTTCAAGAAGAACAGCAAGAAGAAAGAAGATGAAGAGAAGCCAAGCATCAGAAAAAGAAGAGAACTAAAAACTCCCACCTTTTCTCTCTCTATGGATACTCGAATTATTGGGATGTAGATGAAAAGCTTGCAAAAAGCGGAATTGAATCAAGCACTCAAGCTTCTGACCAAACAACTATTAAACCAGTCTTAGAAGCCAGCAAGCCTTTGAATTTCCAAAAGCCCAAGAGTGAAGTTGCCACTCTTGAAAATTCCGCTACCAAATTTCCTTCATTTATTTTACCCTCTTTACAAAAGGCCCATATTTTTAAAGAAGTTCCAAAGTACCCTAGAATTGAAGAAGACTTATTTTCTGCCAATTCAAGTGGCTATGTTCTGGATTTAGATAAATCATCTAATCCAGCTGAATCTATTAGGGTCTGGATTGGGTCTCTTTATCAAATGCAAGTTTTCTCAAGATTAGACAATATATCTATCTTTGCTTTAGCTGAAAAACGCATGGCTGGTCTTGTCTATGATTGGTGGATGGCTCCTTCAGATGAAGAAAGAATGAATGTTGCTGCTGCAGGTCTTGCTACCCTTGAATTATTGTTAAAAGCACAGTTTGTTCCAGAACCAGCAGATGAGAAAAAGCAGATTATCACAGACTTAAATAGAATGGAGTTAAAAGATATCAAGTTTTTTAATCAGTTTGGTACTGACTATATGACCAAAGTATATAAGGCCAATCTAATTAATGATTCTGTGCAAAAAATCTCATTCCTTTCTAAGTTGCCTGGTAATCTAGGAGACATGATTTTAAAAGATCTAGAAGTCCAAAATAAGAAAATAGATCAAACATATTGGATAGATATTTTATTCAGGTGTCAAGAAAAAATTAAGTATCTTTGCTGGAAAAAGAAAGCCTCTGAATTTTCTCCAGGAATAGATTTTTGTCGTTCTGTTTTGCCCTGGACTCCATTTAAGAAGAATAAATCAAGAAGGTATGGCAAATACAGACCTAAGAAGGTAGCAAATCCAAAAAGACTGTTTCGCAAATTTCGATATCTTAAGAAACGCAGACAACCAAAAAGAGATAATGCCTGGTTTATCTGTAAACAAGAAGGACATTATGCCCGCAAATGTCCTAAGAGCTCCTCTAATAAGTTGAAAGATTGCATTGAAGTTGAATATTTTGTTGATAATTGGTCAGTTGTTGACTCTCAAGACGATGTTTCCGATGTATATATTTTGACAGATGCCTCTTTGTCTGATTCCGATGTTCCTATTGAAAGTTCACAAAAAATGAATCGTTGTTATGATTCTGATTGTTATGATCAAGAAGAAGAATTGCATTACAGTGATCAGTATATTGAAGAAGATGAAACTAGTGAAACTTCTGACTCCTCTTTCGAAGATAATGTTTCACTTACTCAGTCACTATCTCTGGATACTAAGAATTCCTCTCCCATTTTACTTTCATTGCCTTCAACACCCATTTTGAATTCTTTTTGTCCATATCCAAAGACTGTTGCTCCTTCTTCTGCTTGTCATGTTCCTCCTGTTGTCGAAGAAAATGCTTTTTTGAAAAAGATTGTTAAAACCAACAATCTTTTATACATTCCAGTTGAAGTCCAAGTCCGCAATAAATGGATTTCTGTTGATGCCTTTATTGATATTGGTGGTTCAAATAATCTTGCTCGACCGTCCTTATTTAAAGGTATTTGGAAGCCTTTAAACCATATCCTTGTCTCTGAAACTATTGGTGGTACTGTCTCCCTTACTCATTATGTCGATGACATTTCTTTAAAAGTTGGGGGGAGTATTGTTAAAATCTCTGCTGTTCAATATTATGATTCTTCTACTAGTTTATCCCTTGGCATGCCTTTTCTTAATTCAGTCTTACCTGTTACCATTAGTGAAGATAAACTTATCTTCAACATCAAGAAAAGGGCCATCTCTGTTCCGCGACTAACTTTGGCCAACTGTGAAGCAAGAAAAGAGAATAGCCAAAAGAAAATAGGGATCAAACGACCAGTCAAGGACTCAAACAATTGGCAAGAAGTCCTTCAGATTTATGAAGAAAGATCTCAGAAAAATAATAGCAAGAAAAAAGCCAATAGAAATCTTGAATGGTCACTAGAGCAGACTACTATATTTGAAGAATTAATAAAAAACTGCTCTGAGAATCCTCAAGCTTTTTGGGCTGTTGAAAGTCCTCAACAAGAAATTGTCACCCTGCATGACAATGGAGTTAAAGGTAAATTAATACCCTGTACTCCCTCAGACGAAAAGGAAATGAGAAAGCAGATTGAAGAATTGTTGAATCTTCAGTTAATTGAACCAAGTGATTCTCATTATTCATGTTCTGCATTCTTGGTAAGAAATCATTCAGAAATAGTTAGAGGAAAAGCCAGGATGGTGATTAATTACAAGCCTTTGAATGCAATCACCAAAAGTTTTAATTATCCTCTACCACGCCAAGAGTGTATAATGCAGAAAATCCAGAACAGTAAGATATTCAGTAAATTTGATATGAAGTCTGGATATTATCAAATACAAATAAGACCAGAAGATAGACATAAAACTACTTTCACTTGTCCTGCAGGATTCTTTCAATGGAAGGTTGTTCCGTTTGGTTTAAAGAATGCGCCTGCTTTCTTTCAGCGGCGTATGGATTTTATTTTTGGAAAATATGATTTTATTGTAGTCTATATTGATGATATTTTGGTTCATAGTGATAATCTTGAAGATCATTTGCAGCATTTAGAGATTTTTCTCGATGAAGTTCGCAAGCATGGTATTATTATATCTGAGAAAAAGATGATCCTCTTCCAAGACAATATTGACTTTCTTGGTATTCATATTGTAAATGGAAAGATCCAAATGCAGCCGCATGTCCTCACAAAAATCTCTGAGTTTCCAGATGAATTAACTGACACTAAAATGATCCAGAGATTTTTGGGGATACTGAATTATATTCACAAATACATTCCTCGGCTATCCGAAAAAACTGCCCCAATTCGTAAACATTTGCATGGCGGATGGTCTCAAGAAGCTACCATGGCAGTTCAAGAGCTAAAAGGAGAATTCTTAAACTTCCAGAGTTAAAACCTCCTGGTAATGGTTCTCTTATTCTCCAAACTGATGCTTCTGATAATTTTTGGGCTGCTATCTTGTTTGAAAAGATTCCTGTTCAAGGTGAGGAAAATATTTATGAAGAAAATCTCTGTGCATATGCCTCTGGTGAGTTCTTACCTCACCAAAAGACGTATTTTATCGCTAAGAAAGAAACACTTGCCATCTTCAATGGCATTCAAAAGTTTGAAGTATATTTGGCTCCAGAAAAATTCTTGATCAGAACTGACTCCATGAATTTTAAGTATTTCTTAGCTACCAAGATTTCCAAGCAACTTGCACGTGGTAGATTTTTAGCTTGGCAAATATGGTTCCAGATGTATGATTTTGAGGTAGAATGGGTTCCTGGAAATTCTAATTATCTGGCAGATGCTTTAACAAGAGATATGAATAAAGCACATGTTTATCAGAGTTCTAGCATTAGAACAGATTTATTTCAATTACCTGGAAAGACATCTACTGATGATGATTTTGCAACTTTTGTTAAAAGATTTCATATTTTAGATTTGGTGCTTCCCCATGCAGCTGAAGAAATCAAGAGATTAGTTGGGTTCAGAATACAGAGAAAAAAGTGGATACAGAGATGCCAAGCATGGCAATCAAAAAATGTTGGTATCCTGTTAGGATTAGACGAAGAATTGGTGAAAGTCTATCCCTTGCCCAACATGAAAGTAAAGATTTATTTTAAAACTCTTGATGATTATTGGTCTAGATGCTACACTGATGATATGATTAAAGTTTTGATGACTTTAAACTATTATCAGAATATTGGTGGTCTCGACTTCTCTTTGGCAGTTTATACAACTGCTAAAATGCTTGACATAGATGAGATTAATATGGCTGAGAAGGTAGAAAGGTTTCTTAAAACAATGAGGATCCCTGATCTTTTTGACGAACTGGAAGTAGCATATATTCAAAGAAATGATGAACATTTTGAAGGGACTGACACTTTTCCCCAATATGAACTTTTCGAGCCTTTTGCAAATTGGGAATTTAAAAATGGATTATGTCAGAAGAAGCCACAGGTGAGAGTTTCTCAGTGCATTGAAAGGTCTCTACAATATTTAAGAACCTTCTCCACTCCATGGGATTATCAGAGTCTGGAATTCCGAAATCCAGTAAAGCCAAATCCATTTTCACAAATCTATGGACCAGAAACGTTTGATGAATCTATATTGGCTGAAAATATGGATGAAGTAAAAAAGATTACACTCTGGTTAAAAGAGTTCCGAAAAATCACTCTCACAGAAAAGTTAGCTATGATCAGATCATTAGAAGAACTCCAAGGACAAAATAAGGCAATTAAACTTATAATTAATCGGAAAGCCTTAATTACCATATGTGTAAAATCTGGACATTGGTCTAGTGATGTGGTTTGTTTAATTAGTCTTTTATTGTCCAACAAAGTTTGCTCTGCTGTTAATTTTGAATTAGGATGGCAAAGGCAACCAGATATTAATCACACTTGTCGAATGTGGATTCAGTGTGCCATCGAACATTCTGGTAATATGTTTCAAATCTTCAAGATAGAACTCTTAGATGGAGTTGAGCTGGCAGTTCAGTCTTCTCCTGAATTTCGCACTAGCCGAAAAGATTCTTTTCTTGATATTGAAGTAGATCCAACAGCATATGTCAACAAATGGACAAAATCAGCTGATCGATATCAATTTCCTCAAAAGAATATCTATGTGACGACAGATACGGTAAAGTTGAATACAGGACAGTCATCAAAGCAAATCACAAGAGGAGAATCTTCAACAGTAGCCGCACTAAGAAAAGAAGCTACAGAAAAAGGTAAAAATGTGGCATCCGAAGAAAAAGAGACTATCTTTGTGGATATTTTTCAAGATGCTCAAACACAAGAAGATCATGAGTGGGAATCTCAGTACTTGGATTGGTTACATCAATCACATGCTAATTTTAATCGGTTCCCTTCACCATCTGAGTGGATACCAGAAAATAGTGGACTTAGTAACTTACTTGAATACAAGCCAAGACAGGCAGCAACGACTTCCTCTCACTTTACGAGAAATGCGAACACACGACCCCTTCGGTCTTCAACCTCACCTTACAATCTCTTCTTGTGATCTTGAAAGAACTGTCCTCAGACAGGCGGCCCATAAGGCTTCAATATTATTCAAGCAAATATTACATACCATGTTATGCTGCAGAATAGAGCCTTGAAGTCTCAGAACTCTTCAGAGCATAGCCATACACACTCGCTTACAATTCTTCACACACATACACACACTAACACTCGATGCCTACCACATTTACAAGCTATGATATATATAGAAACTTATGAGCATAATTGAGGGTCCTTGTCAGGCATTACTGGCCCAGACGGTGTCTACTCAATTATCTCGAGTACAATTATAATAAAAGAGATTCTCACTACCAAGGTCCTTTCGGACTCCTATCATCATCAGTTTGCTCACCAGGTTCAAAGTCACTTGGCCACTCAGATGGTGAAGGGGACCGATTAAAATTAGCATGTGATTGATGTAACCAATCCAAGTACTGAGATTCCCACTCATGATCTTCCTGTGTTTGAGCATCTTGAAAAATATCCACAAAGATAGTCTCTTTTTCTTCGGATGCCACATTTTTACCTTTTTCTGTAGCTTCTTTTCTTAGTGCGGTTGCTGTTGAAGATTCTCCTCTCGTGATTTGCTTTGATGACTGTCCTGTATTCAACTTTACCGTATCTGTCGTCACATAGATATTTTTTTGAGGAAATAGATATCGATCAACTGATTTTGTCCATTTGTTGACATATGCTGTTGGATCTACTTCAATATCAAGAAAAGAATCTTTTCGGCTAGTGCGAAATTCAGGAGAAGACTGAACTGCCAACTCAACTCCATCTAAGAGTTCTATCTTGAATATTTGAAACATATTAACAGAATGTTCGATGGCACACTGAATCCACATTCGACAAGTGTGATTAATATCTGGTTGCCTTTGCCATCCTAATTCAAAATTAACAGCAGAACAAACTTTGTTGGACAATAAAAGACTAATTAAACAAACCACATCACTAGACCAATGTCCAGATTTTACACATATGGTAATTAAGGCTTTCTGATTAATTATAAGTTTAATTGCCTTATTTTGTCCTTGGAGTTCTTCTAATGATCTGATCATAGCCAACTTTTCTGTGAGAGTGATTTTTCGGAACTCTTTTAACCAGAGTGTAATCTTTTTTACCTCATCCATATTTTCAGCCAATATAGATTCATCAAACATTTCTGGTCCATAGATTTGTGAAAATGGATTTGGCTTTACCGGATTTCGGAATTCCAGACTCTGATAATCCCATGGAGTGGAGAAGGTTCTTAAATATTGCAGAGACCTTTCAATGCACTGAGAAACTCTCACCTGTGGCTTCTTCTGACATAATCCATTTTTAAATTCCCAATCTGCAAAAGGCTCGAAAAGTTCATATTGGGGAAAAGTGTCAGTCCCTTCAAAATGTTCATCATTTCTTTGAATATATGCTGCTTCCAGTTCATCAAAAAGATCAGGGATCCTCATTGTTTTAAGAAACCTTTCTACCTTCTCGACCATATTAATCAAATCTATGTCAAGCATTGTGATTGTATAAAGCCTTGAAAGTCGAGACCACCAATAATCTGATAATAGTTTAAAGTCAACAAAACTTTAATCATATCATCAGTGTAGCATCTAGACCAATAATCATCAAGAGTTTTAAAATAAATCTTTACTTTCATGTTGGGCAAGGGATAGACTTTCACCAATTCTTCGTCTAATCCTAACAGGATACCAACATTTTTTTATTGCCATGCTTGGCATCTCTGTATCCATTTGTTTCTCTGTATTCTAAACCCAACTAATCTCTTGATTTCTTCAGCTACATGGGGAAGCACCAAATCTAAAATATGAAATCTTTTAACAAAAGTTGCAAAATCATCATCAGTAGATGTCTTTCCAGGTAATTGAAATAAATCTGTTCTAATGCTAGAACTCTGATGAACATGTGCTTTATTCATATCTCTTGTTAAAGCATCTGCCAGATAATTAGAATTTCGAGGAACCCATTCTACCTCAAAATCATACATCTGGAACCATATTTGCCAAGCTAATAATCTACCATGTGCAAGTTGCTTGGAAATCTTGGCAGCTAAGAAATACTTAAAATTCATGGAGTCAGTTTTGATCAAGAATTTTGCTGGAGCCAAATATACTTCAAAATTTTGAATGCCATTGAAGATGGCAAGTGTTTCTTTCTCAGCGATAAAATAATTCTTTTGGTGAGGTAAGAACTCACCAGAGGCATATGCACAGAGATTTTCTTCATAAATATTTTCCTCACCTTGAACAGGGATCTTTTCAAACAAGATAGCAGCCCAAAAATTATCAGAAGCATCAGTTTGGAGAATAAGATAACCATTACCAGGAGGTTTTAACTCTGGAAGTTTAAGACATTCTCCTTTTAGCTCTTGAACTGCCGTGGTAGCTTCTTGAGACCATCCACCATGCAAATGTTTACGAATTGGGGCAGTTTTTTCGGACAGCCGAGGAATGTATTTGTGAATATAATTCAGTATCCCCAAAAATATCTGGATCATTTTAGTGTCAGTTAATTCATCTGGAAACTCAGAGAGTTTTGTGAGGACATGCGGCTGCATTTGGATCTTTCCATTTACAATATGAATACAAAGAAAATCAATATTGTCTTCGAAGAGGATCATCTTTTTCTCAGATATAACAATACCATGCTTGCGAACTTCATCGAGAAAAATCTCTAAATGCTGCAAATGATCTTTAATATTATCACTATGAACCAAAATATCATCAATATAGACTACAATAAAATCATATTTTCCAAAAATAAAATCCATACGCCGCTGAAAGAAAGCAGGCACATTCCTTAAACCAAACGGAACAACCTTCCATTGAAAGAATCCTGCAGGACAAGTGAAAGAAGTTTTATGTCTATCTTCTGGTCTGATTTGTATTTGATAATATCCAGACTTCATATCAAATTTACTGAATATTTTACTGTTCTGGATTTTCTGCATTATACTCTCTTGGCATGGTAGAGGATAATTAAAACTGTTGCTGATTGCATTCAAAGGCTTGTAATTAATCACCATCCTGGCTTTTCCTCTAACTATTTTTGAATGATTTCTTACCAAGAATGCAGAACATGAATAATGAGAATCACTTGGTTCAATTAACTGAAGATTCAACAATTCTTCAATCTGCTTTCTCATTTCCTTTTCGTCTGAGGGAGTACAGGGTATTAATTTACCCACATTAAAAATTTCCTCCATGATTGAATATAGCTAATACAGGAACTATATAGATGTATGCGTTGCATTTGTGGATTGGAGTTTTCGTACAGGGATGTGGGAATCCCGGGCGTTGCGCTTGGGGTCTGTTGCAGAGAAAATTGTGTAAACCAAAACGAACGTGCCAATTATCTCCGCGGCAAGGGCTGTTCCCTTTGTGTATCCCGCCGCCACTAAATTCACCCCACCTCCACCGCTATAATAAGAAGACTTCTGCATCTCTTTAACTACAGCGGCTACGCAGACTGCACCAGCACATTGTGCCCCCATGTACAGAACTGCTCGATTGAGAGACGCCTTTCTAGCAACGAGGAACCCAAATGTGACTGCGGGGTTTATATGGCCGCTTGTACCATGCAAAGATGACTGGTCAATAACAGATATTTTCTTTACTTGGTCTGTTCATAGTTTGAAGAATTATGAACTAGTTATCTATGAGAAAGATTTCATTACCACAACATTGGATTTTATAGTAACTAGTAAGAAAGAAATGGAAATCATCTTTTATCTATGTGGTGTTGAGAGGCTAGTTTAAGAGGCATCTAGTACTCATTGGAATTTAGGTTTCGGAGATGGAAGTTATTGTTAAGATATTGTTTTATACCTGCACATTATAATAGTTTTAGTTAGCTTGAATGTTTGCATGTTTTGGTTAGCTTGAGTGCTTTTCTTTGGTATATAGTGCTGGTATTAAGTTAAACTTAACATTTTTGTATTGATTTTTTTATTACTATCAAGTATACAATATTCTTGTTTTTCTAATTTTTTTCAATTCTCTTAAGTTTATGTAATTACTGTCCACCTAAGTCTTTACTTGCCCAATCTCTAATAATTTAGCATGATATAATAGAAGTAGTTTGGAGAAGGTGCATGAAAATTTTTTTGCATCAAAGCATTATAGGGAAATTGAAAGTACTGGAATTTTCCACAAATTGAAAGTGCCAAAAACTGCTAGAAAATTGAATTGGTGAAAGAATGGAATTCCCAACTTCCACCATTATCCTCCATACAATTACTGTGGATGGAAGCCAATGATTTTTCTTAATCTTTGGAGTAAAGACTTGTACTAAATATGGCACCAATGTTATAGGATGAGAAGTTTGATTGGCTTAAGTGATCTAACATAGCTTATGTAAGATTGTGTCTATTTGTTTCTAGTGCTATTATTTATAGAATCATAGATATTGAATTGCAACATGAAATCTCGACTACATTGAAATAATTATATGGTGATGAAGATGTTCTGGAACAACACCATTTTGAGACACATAGCTCAATCTATCATAACAATCATGAAAACAATGACTTCTTCAACAAGGTAGACAAATATTGTCAAGACAATGTTGCACATAAAGATTCTACTTCTTTTTCTAGGTAGACAAATATTCTTAAGACAGTGTTGCACATAAACACTCTACTTCATTTTTTTACTCATGATGGTATTCTACAAATATTCTCAAGACAATGTTGCACATAAAAACTCTACTTTTTTTTTACGTAGACAAATATTCTCAAGACAATGTTGCACATAAACACTCTACTTCCTTTTTTACTCATGATGGTATTCTACATGAGCATTTTATCTTGTCCAATAAAAAATATGTCGCAAAATAAGAAATCTCTTCCTCCACAAGACTCTTCTATATATGGGGACACTTCTTCCACAAACATAGAATAGGAATTTGATTCTTCTACTATTGATGATGTTGATGATGCAGATCTGAAAAGGTCTTAATTTGATGAACCACATGCGATCTCAATTGCAGAGCCATGCATGCCCAAGAATTCATCCAAGGGGACATCTACTTCTATAACACCATGTGTGCATACATGAAGGCATCCCTAAAGCCATGTATATACATGCATGCATCAGTAGAGATGGGCATGCCCATGCATGCATACATGGTACATGCATCTAATTATCAAATGCATCCTAAAGTTGCACAGCATCCATATTGGCATGCAACAATGGATAAGGAGAATCAGTCCTTGATCCAAACATAAGAGGGGGACATCTATAACACCATGGGTGCATCCATGAAGGCATCCCTAAAGCCATGTATGTACATGTGTGCATCCCTAGAGACGGGCATGCCCATGCATGCATACATGGTACGTGTATCTAATTATCAAATTCATGCTAAAGTTGCACTGAATGAATTGATATTGATCCAAACATAAGAGTTGATAGGGCTACTTAGGAAAAGGAAGTTTGTTGCTCTAGATCCATTTGTAGAGAAGGAGTCCATGTCTTACTATGTATTTAGTTTGGTATCCATCCTAATTTGTTGGTCAAGAAAGAAGTAGGTTGTCATTGCTTTATCATTAACAATGGGAGAGTACAAAGGAGTAGTCAATGTCACCATTCTGGTCATTTGGTTGCAACCTTTCCTTTTCAAGTTTGGCATCATTGTCCATCGTCTAAGTTTCATATGGTGTGAAAATCATAGTATAGTGAAGTTTTGTAGTGATCGAGTGTAGTGGAACTAGAGAAAACATATCGAGATTGACATGCACTGTGTCAAAGGATTGATTCATGATCACAACAAACATATCGAGATCCACATGCACTACATCAAAGGATTGATTCATGATGTGATATTCAATTTGTCGTACAGTCACAATTTTGAGAAGACATCTTAACCAAAACTTTCAATGAGTGGAAGTTAGACTCTTCATGGGATCGTCTCTGGGTGAAGGTCACATATGCCTAGAAATTGTCTTTTCTTCTACTTTTGCAGATTTTGAAGGGGGTTATGTTCCCACTATGTTTTCCATCTTTCCTCATTCATGGACTCACTCACTCACTTAAGTTCTGCTTAATGATGAATGTTGATATACATGTACTTTAACATAGCATATAGCTTTAGTTAGCTTTAATGCTGGCATGCTGAACTTGCACATTGCATCTAGCTTTAGTACTAGCATGTAGTTAACCTTAACTTAACCGCTTTATCTATTGATTCTTTTATAACTATTCAATATATAAAATTCATTCGCTCTTCTATGTGATGTAGAAAAGGTAGTTTGAATGAGATTTAGGGTTCATTGAAATTTAAATTCAGTAAGTGAACCCCGTCATAAGCTCTGCCTAATTTAAAAAAAAATAGAAAAAGAGCACCTGAAATTCCAGCAGTGCAATACACTTGTACGAAGAGCATTCCTCCGGCGGCCCAGGCAATACCGAGTACACCCACACCGCCACACGGACTCTTCTCGTTTGCTTGCCCTATGATTGTGTTAAACAGTACATACAGTAACAAAAACGTGGAAACGAACTCGGCTATGATGGCCCTGTAGAAAGACCAGAGGCGGAATTCATTTACGTCTAAAAGTGGGATAGGAAGCGGATCCTGATACTCCACCTTGCCTGACCCTCGTCCCTTCTCCATTCTGCAAAATAATCTCTACTCCTCTATTCCTTGTTTACAGAATTAAAATCAGGGAATGGAAAAATCAAAACACTGGGAAATATTTATAGGTCAAACTCTCCTAAATATCTGCGATGAAAAGAATCTACGTTTGAGATGGATCGCACGCTGACAAGAAAATTTTGTTTGTATCTTATTGGCTTTATTATCTCACATTCACACTTCAAAAAATTAATTGGTTTAAATTTTCTTTTTATTGGCATTATAATCTCACATTTACACTTCAAAATTTTAATTGGCTTATTTCTTGGTTCATATTCTACTGCTTCACTAGTCTTCCCTGGATTCGCTCTTACCCAGATTGCAATGAAAATATGGTTTGTATTTTATTGGCATTATAATCTGATGTTTAAGCTTCAATAATTTATTTGATTGATGTTGATGGGTTTTGGAACAAAGGTGAACAGATAATTTGTTAAAGGTTTTTTTAATGTGAAGTCATGCATTTAATTAAACTGGTATACTAATATAATCAAAATATTGTCTCACCAATACTATAAAAAGAAATATTTGATTAAACTTTCGTTTTATATTATACTGCCTCTAATCTGAGCTTCCTTTGAGCACGCTGCGGAATACTTATTTGATTAAAGTTTCCTTTTATATTATACTGTCTCTAATCTGAGCTTCCTTTAAGCACGCTGCGGAATACTTTTAAAATCTAAGTTCGACTACCCTTAATTCATAAACCCCATTTCACAAGCAACTGTTTTTAACATTTAGGAGATATAGTTTTTAATATTTTAGAAATATAGTTTTATAATTGTGTGTTTGTTATTGAGGTATTTTTAATTTTAAAATTTACTGGATAGGAATGAGGTGAAATGTTTATTTACTCCAAATTTTTTATATATTTTAAATTTTCTAAATATTCCAAAATATACAATCAAAAATCTCAAATTTTATAAATTGAACTGTACCACAATGTAAAACACTATATTATTCTAAAACACAACATTCTAGTGAACACAAGATTCTAGTGCACTTTCGGAGGTATTAAATCTGTACCAATAATGCATAACATCTCTCAATCTAAAATAGAATAATCTACCGCAGTCTAGGAAGTACCAGATTTCTACCACATAGGTTAGAGCTACTAAACCAAAATATTCTAGTGCCCTCTAGGAGGTACTAAATCGCTACTAAACATGCATAACGCTTCTCAATTTAAAATACAATAATCTGTGCAGTCTAGGAAGTGTTAAATCTCTACCAGGTGTAGTCAGGGGATTTTTTTTCAGAAAGAAAAAAACGCTGTATTATATTAAAATATAACCAGTACAATGACCACATATGTCTCAGCTGCGAGAGTACAGCAGCCAGAAAACTGTATATAATGCCATATTGAAATGTTTATGCAAAATAACGAGCAGAGAAAATAGAAGGCATCCACATAACAGGGATTCGATCCCTCCCTTACAGAATCATAACCTGATACTAAATCTCTACCAAATGTGCTTGTTTTTCACAGTTGAATTTCAAATTTTAATTCATTTGCATGTGGCTCTTAGTTTTTATATTTCCAAAATATTCTAAACTTCCAAAATATACTGTCAACAAGCTCAAATCTCAAATGGGTAGGAAAGATGAATGACACCTCACAATATAAAATGAAATAGCGGAGTGTAGTCTAGCAGTTACCGAATCTCTACGACACTAAACGTTCTTCCATTGTGTTTGGTTTTTAACGTTAGATTATAAAATTTATTAAATCCTTTCACATGCATGCGTTCATAATTAGTGTTTTTCTTTCAAGGTGTGATTCTAAAACTGCCTAAATTGTATTGCAGCCACTTCGAAGGAAGATACCTTACATAGAAAACATTCTGGACGCTAATACTTATTTGGGAGGAAAACTTCGCATCCTAACACATTCGTACAATCAATTATTCTCTAATTTCTTGATTTATAATAGGGTCGATATGCATAGCATCTATGGGTGTCAAAGGTAATAGAGTCCACGGTAGCTTCTAAAATTATTAGAGCACACATTTGTAATAATTGAAAAGGAAAATAGGGAATATAGAATGAATTTTATTACTTAATATTGATTTGAGAATCAATACATAAAGTAACTAACTTAAGCTTAGTTGTACATGCAATAACTAAGGCTAATTAAAGACAACTAGAGCTAATTGTGCTTTATGTTATGTTAATGTCCACATGTACTACATGAAAGCACTAGAGTTAACTAACTAATGTCATGTGCACAAGACATGTAAGCAGTAGATTTAATTCATGCTAACTAAGTGTACATCACATGCAAGAACTAGAGTTTAACTAAAGTTAATTAAGGCTAACTAGGCACATGTACACCAATCCCCCCCCCCCCCCCCTCTCCTTAAGCATAACTTAGGTGACTGTGATGCGAAATGAATTAGTCTCGACAACAAGGCAATTTTATGTACCCATGTACAATGCATGAAAGAGGTAAGAGGGAAAACACAACGGGAAGAGAAATCCCCCAAAATATAATGCAAAAGGTAGAGAAAAGACAACTGGTAAGCAGTCGTGTCCTTCGCCCTAAGAAGATCTCACAAAAATTGAAACTTCTTCTTAGTGAATATCTTGGTGAAGATGTCAACAGTATGTTGAGAACTCAGATAGTACTGTAGATCGATGATCCTACCAAGAATCAGTTCTTTATTGAAGTGCATGTCGATCTCAATATGTTTGGTATGTTGTCGTTGCATTGGATCTCTGAAAAACTTTAACATACTCTTAGTATCACACCATATGACCTTCAGATGATGGAAACTAATACCAATCTATAAAAGGACATGTTATAGCCAATTGGCATAAATAGTTGCATTGGATTCTCCTTTGTAATCGATCTCTGCTAATGATAAAGAAATGCCATCCTCCTTCTTTCTTGAGCAAAAAATGGGGTCGTATCCCAAACTAAGTACATAACCGGAGTGGACTTGTGCTCAAGGTGGTCTCTAACTCAATCCAAACATGTTACAAACCAAATGAGATCCAAAGAATAATAGGCTACATAATGAATCACATAGGTGATTGTCCCCTGTATATATGAGGGGATGTTCTTTGTAGTCTTCTAGTGTAACTCATGTGGCTCCTGAATGTATCTGAAATGTACACCTACAACATATGCGAGATTAGGACAAGAGTGAGTGAGATAAATAGGACTCCACACAATCTTACGGTACAATGTGCAATCAAAAAATGGTGCATCTTTGCAACTCTCAAGATTTATCCCTTGTAAGAAAGGTGTGGTTGATGGCTTGCAGACACTCATGTCAAATCGTGCCAAAAGATCTTGAGCATGCTCTAGCTGATAAATGATAATCTAAGAACCCTTTTGATTGATCTCATGTCCAAGGAAGAAATTTAGCAAGCCCATATCCATCATAGAAAACTGTTTATGCAATGCAACTTTAATCTCAGTAATGGCAGAAGTTGAACTATCTATTATCAAAATATCATCTACATATACTACTATGATCAACAATGAGTCAATTTTATTAGACAAAAAAACATTGGAATCATATATGCAACGTACAAAATTTATAGATAAAAAATAAAAATTCATCTCTGCATACCATGCTCTAGTTGTCTGCTTGAGGCCATAGAGAGACTTCTTTAGTTTTCATACTAGAAATTATTTTTCATGTATCTATGTGGTTGCTCTATGTATATTGCCTCCTCGAGATCACCATGAATAAATTAATTCTTCACATCCATATGACACACCTACCATCCTCTTGTTGTTTCAATGGAGAGAGATAGCCGAAAGGAATCCATTTTTTCAATTGGAGCAAAAGTCTCATCATATTCAACACCATGTACCTTCTTAAAACATTTTACTACCAACCGTATCTTATATCAACTAATTGGTCCATTTTATGCTTTCTTTTTTTGGTAAACCCACCTGCACCTGAGAAGTTTAAGATTGGAAGGTACCAGAACTAGGTCCGAAGTCTACTTCTCAATGTGATAGTTGTATTCCACATCCACAAGTGCTTCTCAATCATAAATCCTAGTTTTTTTTGCATAAGTATGTGGATCACATGCATGAATCATATATCATGCAGTCACATTCTTGGCTCCATAACTAAAAGTGTTTGTGGAGCCTCCTCAAACGAAGGTATAAAATCTTGAAGGTGGTCGAAAATATTTCAGAACTTCATGCGGAAGTATTATCCTGATATTCAACAAATAGTGGTCTAATGGGTGCCATAAGAAAAGGCTCATCTAGATCAAAATTTTGATTTGAAGTATCATCTACATACTCATCAAATAGTGGTGAGGGAAACTTTGTAACAGGTTCATCTCGTGGTGTATGCAAAGCATCTTTGTTGAAATTTACACTCATTTCGACAAAGAGATATTTAATATTTATATTAATTAATTTGTACCCTTTGACTTCATTATAATATCCAAAAAACATGTATGTATTTCTCTGAGGCTCCAAATCCTTTATTTTATCTGTAGGAATGTGATCCCATGCTCAAGATTCAAAAATAAGGAAAAGACTGAGTTCAGGTTGAATGTTAGTCCAAGCCTCAAAAGGTGTTTTTCTAGCAACATATTTATGAGGATATATATTCTAGATGTATGAGGCATAATTCATAGATTCATCCCACAATTTTTATGGAAGAGGTCTCGCACACAACATGCAACTAGCCATCTCTTTGAAAGATTTACTCTTCCTCTTATCCACCCAATTTTTCTCTACAGTGTGAGGAACTGTATGTTGAAACTATATTCCTGCTACATTACAATGATTATGGATATATATTCTGACATATTCCTTCTAATTATCTATGTGAAGGATCTTGATGTGTTTTCCATACCAATTTTCCACATGCACTTTGAAAATATTTAGATGGTGAAAAACATCATACTTGAGTTTGAAGAAGTAAACCCAAGTGAATCTCATGTAATCATCTATACATGACATCACATATATTGATTTTCTCATTGAATGTATTGGACATGCACCCATGAGATCACTGTGCACAATCCCCAAAGGTCAAGGGGCACTCCATGCATGCCCCTTCTTGAACGTGTCTTATGAATGATTTCCAAGAGCATATCCACTACAAACACCATTTGAAAATTTGATGGTTGAAAATCCTTTAAACATCCCTTCCTTGACAAGTTGCTATATATATCTGAAATTCAAGTGCCCAAATGTCTCATTCCAAATCCTACTTTCTTCATTTTCATTCGTAAGTAGAAAAATAGAATATGACTAGAGAAAAAAATATAATATATACAGACGAGGTTGATAATTTACCTTGCGATATACAATATTCAAGTTGGTTTCCATATAAAAATATTCTCATGTAATTTAGGGTAAATTCCACTTTCCTTTTAATTCCACTGTGTGTCATCTGATACAATGAAAGAAGATTCATAGAAAGCCTCGAAATATAAAACACATTCTCAAAATTCCCATCTTTGAATAACACTATTCCTTGTCAAGTTGCTTGAAGAACGTGGTTGTACCCCATGAGAATAGGAGGACCCGATTATTCATGTAGCGAAGAAAAAAATTCCTTTGAATAATTCATATGATGTTAAGCTCCTAAACCAATGCTCCATTCTTGTGGTGTAGAATGAGGGGCAATCAAAGTATGACTATTACCGCTTGTTTCTAGTGGTTTTTCCTCTATCGTCTTCTTGGCACTTTCTCAAATGTGATGACCAAAGTTATTTTCTTAAGGTGTCGTTCACTTCAGATTAATAGTCTCCTACATGTAAGAGGATTTAGGATGATAACCTTTCTTACAATAAGGACACTTGAATTTTCCTGTCTTTCTCTTCTTACTGTTGCAGTTGAAAGAGTCATCTCGGGGTTTTGGATTTCCTCCTTTTCTTGGATATGGATATCTTTCCTTTGCATTTCCTTTGGATTGTTGATTTGGTTTCGAGTTGGAATTTCCTTTTTCATGCATGGAGAGTGCATGTGAATTTAAATAGATTAATGAACCCATATTGATGAGTTTATCCTGGTCAGGAATATGAGACTCAATAAATGCATCAGGTCTCGGAATTTTCCATTTATATCGAGTTGCAAGTCTAACTTTATGAAATGTAGAAACAAAAATAACATATTTAGGACCTCATTTTGACAAAATAAAGAGGATAAGTTGACCTTCACGTTTGGATTTATCGATTCGGAAATATTTTAATTGAGTAAACAATGATTTGAATTTCCTAAAGAAATTTGGAATGTTTTGGAAGTTAATTGGATATAAGGAATGTAGTTAATTTTCGAGTATATGAGCCCACATCTCATTGTGCTTTCTGAATAAATTATGCAAGGTTTTCGGGACCTAATTCAGAGTGGTGCATGTGTCCACATGGAAATGTGATGTTGGATATACGGTCAACAATAAAATACCAAAAGAATCGTTCATCCTCCTGAAGTATTTTGGATTTTTCAAAGACATAATTGGGTTCAACTTCCATATCCATAGCTATCTGATACAAGCCTTTACCTCTTAGTTGAAACAAAATCTCTTGCTTCCATTGGAAGTAGTTACACAGATTAATAATATCAAAATATGGGAACTCTATTCTCTCACCTTGTAGTCATAGTAATAATTCCAATAGTTTGCCAATATTTTGATCTGTAAATGAAATCTCCAAACAATTTCCAATTCTTGATCTTCAAACATGTCAAATATTATTCATACACCTTATCCAGACCCCTATAGCTATGATACCATGTAACGTTATTAGAGAAAAAATAAATATCTAACTTAAGAATAATTCCACAAATTTCAAGAATTGGAAATGAAAACTGGAACAGAGAATGAATTCGAGTACTTAATATTGCTTTGAGAATTAATGCATAAAGTAGCTAAGTTAATCTTACCTATACATGAAATAACGAAGGATAATTAAAACTCACTAAAGCTAAGTGTGATTTATGTCACTTTAATGCACACATGCACCACATGCAAGCACTAGAGTTAACTAACTGAAGGAAAGTGCACACCACATGTAAGCACTAGATTTAACAAATGCTAACTAAGTGCTCATCACATGCAAGAACTAGAGTTTAACTGAAGCTAATTAACGCTAACTAGGTGCATGTACACCAATAGGTTGGTAGTAATATCTCTGATATCGAATATATATATATATATAAACATGCATCCATCATGCTGTAATGTATTATTAACAAAATAATAAATATTTACTGCATATAAATTTACGTAATCCTTTTTTTATATTTATAATCAAAATTTTACAAATTATGGTAGATATTGTTATAAAACATAAGTTTAAGTTATTTAATTTGGAAAGTTTAACTGTCTCAGTATTTTTTTTAAGTGTTGAATCCATTTATACATTCAAAAATGCATTTAAATAACAAGAAATCACAATCTTGATCAAAATTTTATTACGAGATTGGGCTCCAAAAAACCATGTTTTCTATTATTAAGACAAAACCATTTACTGATTATACTAATTAACATGGCAATGATTACCATTAAAGGATTTTATAGGTTACAACTTGGTAAAGGGAGGTCTAATACGGTTTCAAATTTGAAAATATATTATAATAGTTTAGTAATGTAGTTGACTCTAGAATCACTAAAAATAATTTGAGCAAATATAAAAGTGTATAAATGTAATTTATGTCTAACAAATTCTTATATATAGTTGATCATGTGGTACCATATTTTAGCATAGTTAATTATTTTCTCCCATGGATGACCATGGTTTTTACATTGTTGACCACATTTGACTAGGATTGACAACTCTTAAACATTGTTTGCATGCTATTTACCATGGGTGACTATAATTTTACATGGTTGTAAATGGTAAACCTTTATTACTATGATTAACTATGGGTTACTATTGTTGATCATATTCACTATACTTCAACATGGCTTAGTCATAATATGTCACATTGAAATATTCATCTAAGATAATTTTGTTGAACTTATACCTCAATGTATCTATGGCATTGAAATGTTAATAAAAAGTTGGGTCACATTCAATTTGGTTAACTTTGGTGGTATGTGGTTAACTATGGTTGATAATTTTTAGCTATTGTTGATCAAAATTTATTGTAGTTGAACTTGTTTTACCATGGTTTACTAGGGTTAAACATTAACTAGAATTAACCATGTTTGATTATCATTGACAATGTCTGAACATGAATGATTATGGTTGGACATATTTGAAGAGGATTAACCATAATTATATATGATTCACCATTGTTGGAAATGGTTTTCCATGTTTAATAATGGTTTACTATGTTTCAACATATTCAACTATTGTTAATAACGATTGAATATGTTAAACCTTGTTTAATAATGGTTGGCTATGATTAAATATATTCAATCATGGATGGTTATGTTTGAAAATTTTCCACTATGATTAAACATGTTTAGTGAGGCTTAATGATGGTCGTAATATAAATGTTTATTTTTTATCATTCTTAACCATGTTTGGCAATTTTTATAAGGTTGACTATCATGAAGTATGTTTTACTATGGTTGATTATGACTAACTATGGTTGATCATGTTTGATATTAGTTGAATTGCTACATTTCTTGATGGATATGTTGCATTGCATAAGGGTTGACAATGTAAGGCTATAGTTAGTTATGGTTGACCATGTTATACTATAGCTAACCATGTTTAATTATGGTAATTATAGTTGACCATGTATGACAATGTTCATTATGCAGAAACATGGTTGAATTTAGTTAAGTATGGTTGATTATGGTTGAAAATGGTTGAATAATTTTAACTATAATAAAGGATGTGAATATGGTTTGAGCATGGATATATAGCATTAATAAATTTTCATGCCTTTCATTTGTTCTGCCTATATTTCTCTCCCTTTGGAACTATGTTTTGAATCATCAACATGGGCTTTTATGGAAGGAATTAGAATGGGAAAAAATTGGAAAGTATGTTTTGTTGAGCACAAGGATATTTTTGGGGCTAAATATCCAAGTGAGTGAATTAATAAATTAGAATTACATGATTGTTTTGTAGAGGGTGTGGATTGGTGTGGATTGCCTAGATTAAAAACCGCATTCCTAAGACATGTCACAGACATGAATTACCAAAGTTGATTGTCAATAAATGGATGGTGGATGGATGGTGGATGTGTGGACCACCAAACTAGACTCAACTTGTGAATGCAATATTTCTAAGCTAATTAAAACATAAAGGAAAAAAAATTGTTTGGGCACAACATATTTCATATTGCATTTAAAACCAAGGAAAATTTTAGGGGCTAATATTCGCGAGTGGGCTATTTTTCCATAGATTTTCCCCAAAAGAGATTTTCTAATTTTCATTTTTTCTAAAAACATTCGCCCAAATTTTATAATATAAAATTATTTTACCTCAAATATTGCCAAATTTTATAGAGAATATATATAAAATCATTACAAATTTGAAAATTTTAAGGAAAATATCATTAAATATTTTACATTTTGTGTATTAAAGACAAGTAAGTTTCGCAAGATTTCTACGCTTTAAAATCAATTTCCATCGGTAAAATCTTACCTATTTAAAACACACTTTTCGACGATATTTCACATTGGTTACAACAATCCAACAGTATACAACATGATATATTAGATCGAGTTAAAGTTTATCTCTATGTGACATAGTAAACATAAGTCGATCACTAAATATTAGTCAAGAAAAGTAAAAATAAAAAAGTATGATGAATGCCTTACGATTTGATCGAAGAAAAGTAAAAATAAAAAAAGTATGATGAATGTCTTACGACTTGATCAAATTTGATAATAGAATAAAATTGTTAAGCTGCAAGTGTGCAAAATTTGTTGTAATATGATGTATTGCATAGATGCTAAATTTATACCTATGCATTGTATCACATGCTAGAATATGATTTATCATGTTTTATGATGGTTTGACGATGGGGTATTAATTTGTACTATTGTTAAATACGGCTAGCCATGTTTGACCATGGACAAATGGTCAACATGGTTTGACTTTGGTTTCTTATTTACATAACTTGCATCTGTTTATTATGTGAAAGGAACTTTCATATCGTAATTTCATTACCACTACAATGGGAATTGGATACATGTAATATTGAAGTGGATATATGTAAATATGTTTATTATGTGAAAAGTAACTTTCATATCGTAATTTCATTATCACTACAATGGGAATTGGATACATGTAAGATTGAAATGGATATATGTAGATTTTTTAAGGAGTTTTCTGGATTATCCACATTGCTAGAAAATGAGTGTCAAATCCCAACGGGGAACCATTATCAGGACATACTTTGAATGAAGAAATGAGAGAAAAGACTCAGGCCATTAATAAAGGTGGAGGATGCTTATCTAGAAAAGGGCCGACCAATTTTTTTTTTATGTTTATACTTTTTCTAACTTTAATAATTTCATTACTTTTAATTACTTTTAATAATTTTATTATTTATTTTTTCAAATAATTATAATAATTAAAATCCTAATAACAATATTGTTTTATTAAGGTTAATGAAATACTATAAGCTAATTAATTTTAGGCTTTAATAAAAAGTAAATATATAATTGAATTAAAAGGAATATATCATTGTAATTCATTATATATCTAATTTTATTATAAAATTAATCCTGAAGTCTAAATTAAATATTAATAAGGAAAAAGCTAAAAAGTGAAAACAATGAGATGATTAATAATTTTAATTAAAGACTTAATAAAATGTAAGTATATAATTGAACTAAAAGGATATATTAAGTTTCTTAATATATCATTTTAATTTATTATATATTTAATTTTATTAAATATTTAATTTATTATTTTGTTATATGTAGATTAATAGTAAATCTCCATTTTATAACTGGAGCAAGAAAATAACGACAACTTAGAATAGTTATTCTGACAATTAATAATGTTTAAATGTGGATAGGTCACGCCCCTCCTTTATATTTTTTTTTACGTGGCTATTTTCAAAATATGAAGTATTCCTTAGGGCTATTGATCGATGTTGTGCCCCTAGAAACGAAGCTTCATCAAATCTCTTAATTTGATCGGATAGATATTTTATGTGCAACAAACAAATAAGAGATTGAAAATGACACTATTAGTGTGTAGAGTGGGATGCTGCTAGCCCCAAAAAAAACATAACGATACATGTATTAGCACAAGTTTGACACTGGTTTGCAAATCCATTTACCATTATACCGTCCTTGTTTAGCACAAGCATTCTTGGTATTTTATAATATTATGGGAAAAATATTTATAATGATTAATCACTATGGATTGAATTTAAAACTAGGGATTAATAATGAGAAAACATATTTAGATTTTTATATCTATCTAGATAAAATTTGTTCGATAAAATCATAGTATAAGATCCCTTATTACTATGATCCTTGTTTCGGTATCATATTTTTTTTAATTACTATTTTTATGAGTAATACTTAATTATATTTTATATTTCTCTTTCTCTGCTAATTTTTCTAAGCCTCACTATGAGCATGATGTTTTGAATCAACGTAATCATGGTCCACTAGAGCTATCCTTGTTTCCCCAAGGAATAAAATCATGACTATTCCAGCAACAGATTTTGTTGATGATATGTTAAATCAAGTGGGCCTTTATCAATGAATAACACCACGTTGATATCATGTTTCTGTTGGATCATCTGCAACCAGACATCATTAGCCAAAAATTCATTATCAAAGTTTACATCAATAATATTAATCACTGGATTTACCATATCATCAACAAAATCTGTTGTTGGATTCATCATATCCTCATCAACAAGCTCTATTGCTGGAATCACCATATCATCAGCAAGATTCATCAAAACATCATCAACAAGTTGTGTTGCTGGAATCATCAAATCATCGTCAGCAAGCTCTGTTGTTGGATTCATCATATCTTCGTCAGCAATCCATGTTGCTGGTATCATCAAATATTCGTCCACTTGTAGTTGTGTACAGTGGGGTTCACAAGAATCTTCGTGCTCTCTCTCTGCTGCTGCTGCACTTTCTTCGCAGACTTCATCCACTTGTGGTTGCGCACAATGGGATTCAATAAAATTTTCATCTCATTTTAGATCTGCTGCTATAGATCCACCGTCATCTTCAACTTCAATGCTCCCCTTTGCACCAAAACACCTCTCAAGGGTATCCCAAGCCTCCTTGGCTGTCTTGGCATCTCCATACCTTCACAAATTTCGAGCCATCAATTTTGTGGCACGTGCATTGCTTTGAATCACTTTAATGAAACGAAAATCACCTTAATGCAGGTGAATGCACTCTGGTTCCACATGTAGCTTAATGCAGTTGATCTACTTTGATCCCACGTCAGTCTGAAATCGGTGTAAGGAAATCTAACTAATGCGACTGATTTCTCTTGGCTCCTGCATTAGTAACAGTGGGACTCTTCTCAAATCGTCCATCACAACATAAATGCTAATGCGTTTTTTAAACTTCTAGAGTGCATTAATAATGCTGAGATTCTTTTAAAATAGTGCGTTAGTGCACCAAAATTTTTAATTTGGATTTCTTCTCGAACAACCTTTCTACTTCTTGAACTGTGTTTCTGCAATTCGTTTCGCTAGTGCCTTCACTGGCTTTGCCTACCCTTTTCGTTCTTCTTCAGCTTCTTCACAGGACGCGTCTTCAACATTCCTCAAACTTTTGCTGCTCTGTCAAAGATTCTTATGGAGGCTTGCCTCTCCTCTCTACTGCTCCAACTTGGCTCTGTTTCTGCTCTCTATGGAGTCTTATGCAAGACCTATGATACCATGACAAGAATTGAAAACTGAAAAGAAGTGGAGTAGAGGATTTCTATTCACAAAATTATGAATTACTTAAATAACATTACATTGGAAACATCAACAATAAATGACTGGAGTTAAACTCGACTAAACTGGACTAATTAGAAACTGAACTGGACACTTGGACTAATGGTTTTGACACATAGCAGGTGGTTGGGATTACATTCTTTAACACATACCAGCTAATTGAATCGTGTTCCTCTAAAAGGGAGCATAGAGTCACGTGAGAATGGGAATTTGGAAGCTTACAATATCATCTTGTTTTTATTATAAAAACATTGTTAGGGTTATTGATAAGGTTATTAGGAGACTTGTATCGGTATGAAATGTGAAAAATAGGTAGTAACAAATAAAAGAATTGTAGCAGATCATGTTCAAGTCTAGGACCCATGGTTGAATTAATTTCTTACTCAAAATTTTCTATGTGTTTTATTATAATTTTATACTATCTTTTATCTTCTTATTTATGCATTGGAATATAGGGATATTAAAGATGGAAATCAATAAAGTAGAAGTGTTCTTCAAAATTGACACATACGACTACCTCAAATATTATTGGCTAAAGAAAACAAGTTAGCATTGATTTCTCTATTCAAAATCATATTCACTACTTCAAAATTGAAGGAATAAACTGAGTCAACCTTGTTAGAATTCATTTCTCTATCTACAATTATTTTGTATTCTTGATTATTGAATGGAGAACTTGAGTGGATCCTTGTATCTAGTAAGACTCTAGGAAATCTATCTGATCTTCCAAGGTCCATTCGACATAATGATGTCTCAACTAGTTGCAATATAGATGGATGGGTAGATAAGGATATTTTATCAATTAAAAAATTGCAAAGGAAAAAATGATAGAAGGTGTGATGCTAGTTGTGGTAACTCCTAAAATTGATGATCTTCTATTAATTAGGAATACAAATTTATATAATGATGCCATGACCTTTAGTTTTTATTTCTAGGGTTCAATGTCTTATTATATTCTCATGTTTCAAATTTCTCATGTTTATGTATTTACAAAATATCCATAGTTTACGAAATATCCATAATTCACAAAATCCCTAACAATTAGGCGTTTAACATCCCCTCTCTTAATATGAAGGGGTGTTAGTGAGCTTAAAAATAATTCTAAAATTTTCTAACTTTTATCTTTGAAAAATGAATATGTCTCTATTTTTCTCATATGTGGATTAAATTCATAGATGAATATTCTTGGCATTTATATGGTATCGAATCAAATGATACTTTTTCTCGATGTGTTTGGTTTGATCAAAGAATGTGATATTACTAGTCAATTTTTTTGCAAAAGAATTTTCAGTTAGAAGAAGAGTAGAACTCACTTATTTCTCCTCCAAGTATTAAATATTTTTGCCGAGCCAAACAATCCTCCTTATTTATTTAATATTTTCCACATATTCCTCCTCTATCATGGAATATACTAGAAATATCTATTTGCATAACCTCAAGGGTATAATTCACGATCCAAGGATCGTATCATAACTTGAATTAGATAATTCATTTTCTATTTCTTTGTTAAATTTGGAATTGGATTATTCCATCAAGAAAGTCATCGAATTTTCAAAATTTGACTCCAAAGTCCTGAGTTTGTTTCACGTACTTCAGAATTATTTCCGCAATAGATAAATGGAATTCCAAATTTTTTGCGTAAATATGGAAATCATTTTGATGGTAAATGAAATATCTAGTTTGGTAGTGGTGAGGTAGACACATTATGGAAATTTTGAGGTGGAAAATAGGCTCCAAAACAAAAATATGTTATCAAAATCAGCTTTACAAGAACCATTCACATTTTAGAATATGACATCAATCCCTAGAAATGAGTTGCAATTAATTGGGTTTCAAATATTTACTTATCACACTATGAATGATGTATGAAAACAAAAAATTAAGTATGCTAGTAGATGAACTTGGAGTAAACTCTATTTTTGTTAATAAAAATTCTCTTTATTTACATCTATGCTAGATATTGTACTTGAATATATTTAAAATATCTTATTTGAGTTACGTGCTCATTTCATGCTTGTTTCAGAGGATTATTAATCACCAAAGGACTTTCGCCCCTAATTTCCTATTTTAATATCTATATTTTTTTATATATATATGTGAACAGATTATGTTGATTTACATATATGTTTTCACCCACAATTGTCTATTTCAACATCTAACAAAATTTTCTGGTTCATAATTGTTATCATCAATATCTTTGAAACCTCCACGACCTACTTCCATGGAATCAAAATTTGCCTTCCATTATTTCATGATGGCTCCTTCTCTGTAACATCTTATTTCTTCTAGGCTACTCTTTCCTATGCTATTGCCTTATTATTTCATCTAAGCTACTCTTTCCTATGCTATTGCCTTACAATATTTCTTTTACAATATGTAATGCAATTGCTAATATATTTATATTAAAAATATTTACTCTTAATATATGGAATAACACACTTATATCATGCCAATTAAAATTCACAGTGTTAGTGGTGTATGAAAACCCACAATTAATTATGATAGTGCTTTACAAAAAAACTCGTCATAAACAAAATTACCCATAAGTTAAGTTTAAATATATAATAAATTCAACTCTTAAAATAAAAATAATTCATTTTTAAATATATACAAAATAAATTAAAAAAAATATTGTACTTAAGATAAAACGCAAGTTTTTTTAAGTTTATTTTTAACGAAGTAATTTTAATTTAATTAAAATATTATATGTAATACTATATATTATATCTATATTGAAAATAATTACTATTAACATGTGAGTAACGCACTCATATCACACCATTTAAAATTCAAATAATAAAATATAGAATACAATTTCATGTAAAATACTACTTTCTATTTTATTATAATATTCCAATTTATGTGAAATACTACTTTTTATTTTATTATATTATAATATTTCATTTGATTTAAAAATTTACAATTTTTTTATATATCATATCAATTCAAAATTAAATAATAAAATATAATACTACACTACACATTATTTTTTATTTTATTATAATATACCACTTCATCTAAAACACCATCTTTTATATTATTCTGGTTTCGTATGATTTAGTTTAATTAAAATGTTAGATGATACCATATTATATAATATATTTATTTTAACGTGGCTCATATCTATATATATATATATTCTAAATATGTCTATATTCTTTTATATTGTACAAAAGATACAGTGATACAATTTAGCATTCTTATTGTTGAGTTAGTTAATTTCGGCGAGAAAGAGGATATTCAAAAAAATAAAAAAAGGGGTTGCCCTTGGTGGGGAAACTAGCCCAAAAACTAGACCATGTAGCAGGATGTGTGCTATCCCAGAAGGAGAAAACAGCACAAAACATAAGTACTCGTATACTAAGTTTACTAAGCGGAATGTAAATAAACATAAAAACTGTAATTGAGCTAGAGCTAGGAAGAAAAAGAGGAACCGTGGCGCTAAGAGTTCTGGTCCTTGTCATTTTGAATTGTATCTAGAGGTTTCTCTTCTTCAATGAAGCATCCATAGTCAGAGAGGTCATCCTCAGGCTTGCACAACTGGGGATTCTGCTCTGACGTTGAGGCTGGGCGTGCTCCCTCATCCTTTGTTGAGCTACTGTCGTTGTCGCTACCCGAATAATTCTCCATGGACTTGATGGGTAGGGCCAATGATTTCCTGGGTGGTTGAAGGATGGACGATGACGACATTGATTTGTGCATCCTCTTCCTTGACCCTGAACCAGAGATAAGGGAAGTCAGGCGCTATTGGTCTAGAGCTTCAAACACATTCACATTAACGGTGAAATCCATTAGGAAATATTCTCTAACAGGGAGTGAAGGATGGGAAGGTTGGCCTCAGCCTCTACCCCAATGGCATCGCATGCAATGGCAGCAGGGATCGAGGCTTCCTAAATCGAAGAAGGAGAATGAGAACGGTGGGGATTGCAAACAGAGAGGCTACAGGAGGCACGGAGCGGGTGAGCTGACAGAGAATGAAGGGCAGAGATATGAGCGGAATCACTAGCCAGATGAACAAAGAGACAAAGGGATAAATATGGGGGAGAAGTAGCGCCATTTCTCATGAAATACCGAGAAGTTATGTGGCAATGACAGGTGACAGAGAATTCAGAGTGGTCGACTTGAATAGGAGTAATGGCGTCAGACAGAATGGATTCATATTTAATGGCATCCTCGCCCGAGCCATGTGCTACCTTGTGGCGAGGAAAGTTTCCTTGCAAAGGGGATGCCATGTAGCATGAAAAGCAGGGACTATAAATCCGCATCCAAAGGATATTAATATTTTATATTATGAATTAACATCGCATAATATATAATTCATATATAATAATTTATTTAAATAAAGAGAAATTTATATTTGAACTGGTTTTATATTGGTATGATACAAAGTGATTCTAATCAATATCACTATAACTTCTGCGTACCTATATATGCCTTAGAAATACCTGAATCTAAGGGTTTGAACCTTGGGGATTTTAAACCTTGAACTCCCTCGCAAATCATTAGTATAGGCGAATTTAAGGGATTTTAACCTTGAATTCCCTAGTTCATCAATTAATTTTAATAGTCATCGGCAATTAATTTTCTCTTGGCTTGAAAATTATATATATAATAATATATAATAATATTTGTATATAATATTTTAAAAAATATGTACATTACAAATTATTATATGATTTCTAATTATATAAAATATTAAGTGATTTAGATTTTAGTTAAATAAATAATAAACAATGAGTTTATATTTTAACTCAAATTCTTATTTTTGAACGGATAAGTGTATTAACTATTTACGGACAATGAATTTTTTGAAAAACTTACTTGATTCATAATCAGATTTTGTTAAACTCATATTAAAAAAAAAATTTGTGTTTTTTTTATATAAATTTTCTTTGTAACTTAGTGATAGTTATCCCACATGAGGAATCTCAATTCACAATAGTGTTGTTATGAATATGATTAGGTTAAATTCACATCGAAAAGTTTTGTTTTGTGTTTTGTTTTCTTAAACAATAGTTATCGAGGTATCCCACAGGAGGAAACTCAATTGACAATAGTTGTAATATGAATATGATTCGAGGTTATGAAACTCAATTGAAAATAGTTGTAATATGAATATGATTCAAGGTTAAAGTCATATTAAAAAAAAATTGTGTTTTTTTTGTTAAACAAATTTTCAATGTAACTTACTAATAATTATCTAGTTATTCTAGAGGAGATTTATTGACAATCGTTGTGTTATGAATATGATTGTAGGTTCAAATGATATTTGTGTAGAAAAAAAAAGATAATAGTTACATGGATTTTAGTGAAAAATATGGGTTATAAATATACCTTCTCCACAAAATTACTAAGTCACAATGTTTTATTATATGTCTTAGAAGGTCAGTTTTAGACCTCAATTTTATCTTATGAGACTTCCCATAAGTTGTTTGTACTTAGTTGCAAATTCAAATTGTTTCCCTTTTTTATGCTAGTTTTACATTCTATGTCATCATAATATATAAACAATTACATTTAAACATGTCAAACTTGTTCAATAACTCTGCAAGGCACTCTTCTTGGGAGAGGGATATATATTTTGGATGTTAGGTTAATTTATTTTTCATGTAGTAGTCAAGTTGTCCCAATTTTTCCTCTCAAAGTCCTTCAAAATGATTTTTATGGATTCAATATTGTTTTCATTGATCCCTTTTATCAATAGATCATCCACATATATCACACGATATATAATAGTTTTTCAATCTTTCTAAACAATGAGAGGTGCATCATAAAATTTAAATTATTTGAAATGTAGTTTCTAAATATGCTCAATTAACTTTTCATACTAGGCCCTTAGTGCATTTTTTAGGCCATTATTAGGCTATATAAGGGTTTGATACTTTCACATACTTTCTATTATTTTACATTTAGAACAAAACCCTCCAATTGTGCCATGAATAGATTGTTTTCGAGTATCCATTCAAGAATGAAGACTTCACATTCATTTGATGAAATTTCCATCCATTATGAGCTGTGAAGGCAAGGATAGTTTAGATCGTAGTTCATTTTTCTATGGGGGAAAACTCATATCCATAATTAACATCTTCTTTCAATGTGAATCCTTTTGTCATAAGTCTTTCTTTGTGCTTGTCAAGTGAACCATTTGATTTGATCTTGTAATTTTATATTGTAGACCCCTTTGTGGCCACTTTCTTTTTTTTTGAATGGAGGGTCAAATAAGTTCCATGTTTGATTCTTTATCAGAAAAATATACTCTGTCAACATTGCTTCTTTTTCCATTATAATAAATCAAGAGCAGCTGAACCAAAGACCACGAGATGCCTTGCCAAAGGAATGCTACCATATGAAATTGCAACGAGAATTATATTTAATAACATAAGATGGAAATCCTTTTTCACATATACTACACATAGATGATAGAACAACATCAATTCAAAACAACAGCTTTACCTTTTTGAAAAATTCATTCGTATGTGTTGAAAATTTTGAGGGCTGGTGATTAATTCAAATTCTCTTCTTGATAATTACTTGTGAGCTTACTTAAGTTACTTATGTCTTCTCTTACTTAGCTTATTTAGTCCTTCATCAAGTCAATTACCAAAATAAAAAAGACACAAAGTTAGGCTCCTCGCGCCAGGGCAAAACCTCTCCCTCTTGGAGAGGAAAACCTGAAAGGAATTCTTCTTATAGATCTTCAAATGAAAAGTACCATGACCAAAAATAAGACCCTTGACCTATGAATGCCTCCAAGAACTTGTCAGTGCTTCTAATTCTTCTTTCAATGCTAATTCTTCTTTTCTTCACCAAGTTGCACTTACCTTTATTTTATGAATTGTGAGCAAGAAGGTAAATCATTGATTTACCTTCCTTCTTTCTTCATACTGTAATGGCCCTAAAATTTCTCATCATAGCATGATCATCCACTTCACATGAAATCTGAAGATAGATAGAAAATAGACCTTATTCCACCATTTGAATATCAATGTATTTATAACTGGTTTGAACATACTTCACTTTTCCGCAGCTTCTTCATATTAATCCGCATTTGTAACTTCAACATGCTTCACAAAACAAATCTGCATCTAATTTTTCACTGTTCGTTCCTTATATTGATCCATACCTTTTATGTTCGAGAATACCTTGGAAAATAGATCCGCATCCTCTCATATTTAACCCAAATCTTATTGTTATATTGCAATCATAGATCCACATATCCACTTTGTACTTTAATGCATATTTATCCCAAACTTTATCGTGCAAGTCTTTGTCTATTAACCCACATTAAATCCCCTCTAAAATACACTATATTATACAGATAAATTCACACTTATTCACTTCGTTTCATCACAGATAATTCCCATTTGTAATCCGCACTATTTTTTGTTCACTAGGCCGCATATTGTCACTCTCTTCCATGAAAAATAAACATTCTCTTTGATCCTCAACGTTATCTTCTTCTATGAGTTAATCCGTAATTTTATTTCAGAGCTTGCCAAAAATCCTTGGTTAGAATGGACAGTAAAATAGTGATATATATAGTGCATTGTTTCTTGCTTCTAGGCCGACCATACAGTCACTTATAGAGCCGACTATATCATTGATATTTAGGCCGACTGGAGAGAGGTAATTCTAGCATTTGAGAGAGGTGTTCTTCATGTTTTAAAGAGCTTGAATTCCATCGATGTTTGAGAGCCATTGTGAGCTTTTCATTCAGCTCGACTTCCATTCTTCTACAAGGTCTTGGAGCATATATTTCTAGACCTTTCATATATGAAACTTATTACATTTATATCTAGAAGAAAAAACCCTAGATATACATGAAGAAGACATATATTTAACCTATAATAAAATATTGTTCATGAAACCCATGAAGCAAGTACAAAACACATTTTATTATCTTTGTCTTCTTCTTGATAAAATTCATAATTACATAGTCAATATGAAGACCGACCTAGTTACAGTTTTCAACAATATGTTGATTATGTGGGAGATTGTTGGATGTAGTGTTGTTACTTATTAGAACCTATGATTGATCTTGGATATTGATGTAAAATCAGTGATTGAAAGAGAAGAATCAAGGTGTTTTTTTAGGTCATTGGTAGAGAACCACCATAGTATCAAATAATTGAATAATCCCTTAAAAAATTATAACTATAGCTAGTGGATGAATGATTCAATGCCTTTTTGGTCGAAATCACATTACCTGGAGAAGATCAAGTAAAATTAATTTGAAAACAACATGGTTGGAAGGTTCTTAGAAATAACTTTCGAACAATATGTGATATTTTGAAAAACTTTGAAGTGTTGAAAAAGTTAAAAAAAAATTGCTTCTTGAAATAAAAACAAGGAGTGCACAACAAAATGGTTGAACAACACATCTATTTTGGATTTTTTAGCTATTTGGGCCAATTCCTCTATTTAAGAAAGCTTGATTGTGTGGGTAAGTTTGTCTCTTTGAGAGTTCAAGGTTCAATATTCTTAACTTTAGTGAAACCATGAGGAAATACCTGAACTTGACATTCTTTCTATTCCATATAGATTGATGATGCGGTAGAAGGGCATGGTGAGTGAAGTGTCAACAACTCATTGTAGATGATGATGTGGCACATTGCGCAAATGATATACGGTAGTAATTAAATGATATTGTAAATAATAGATGATGTGGCATAACACCAATATTTATGCTAAAATTTTATCTTTTGAATCGATCTACATTGTTGTAGAATTTTTGAAATTATAAAAGAGTTAAGTAGTGGGCCTATAATGAGATCCTCATATAGGAAGGTCATAGTATAGAACCCATAGTGGAATAATTGTAGGACTAATAAGAGTCAATTCAATAGTTCAATAGTTAAATAGTTCAGGAGTTTAGCTTTTGGGTGGTATGCTCTAGTGAAACATTAGAAAAGTTGGAACTGAAATATGAGAATATTGGCATTTTGGATTAAATTTGTGGTTATAGTCACAGTCTTATGGGAGAATTAGCTCATATGTTTATATATTATATTGTTAACAATTTTGCGTTGAGATCGTTTATGAAAGAAAACAGTTTGTTTCATATTTTGACAGTGACGAACGATGCAAATGATGAGCTAGAAATAGTAGCATAAGATATATTTTATGCCTTGGAAAATTCATAAATGAAGATTTAAAAGCTTTAAGTGAAAAGTTTGGTTCCTGGAATTAAATAAGTGAGCTACTTGACATTCCAAAGTGATGGAACAAAGTGCTAGAAGACATATACAACAAACTAAAACTATAATTAAAGTAAAAACTCCTCAATCCAAAGAAGAATTAATTGATGTAACTATTCCTCAGTGGTGGAAATTCTGAGTGAAAATGAAGAGCAACAGTGAAGTGAAGTGTGTGTCCAAGATAGATAGTAAGAGTGTAGAGAGTGGAGCAAAATAATTGAGAATAACATAACCAAATATAGAGTGAGTAAGAAAAAGAAAAGTGTTGGAGATTTCATCTTTATGTGTAGCTATAGAAAAAAAGGAGCCTGATAAGGAAAATTTGAGTTGCAAAAGCTGAAGTTACTACATGTGATCACTAATAAAAAATTGAGTTGAATTAAAGAACACTACAAGACCTCTCAGTTTTACAATCCCATGTAAAATTAAATCTAACTTCTAGTAGCGTGTTGGTTCCTATAAAGACCTAAGGTTGAAGCCTCTAATTAAGTTGGTGCTTGTTGATATGAGGTCTTTGGATCCTCTTATGAGTGGGTATTGACTAAAGGATTAATGTAAACAAAGTGGGTGCTTTGAATGTACATCATAATAAAAACAAGCTTCGGTGGTTTTTATCGTGTAAAGGTTTACACATTAAAATCACTATGTACTATTATCATTGCATCTTATTGTATGATGGTGTGATGTTCTTCTAAAGAAGAAAAAGTTAGAATGACTAATTCACCCCCCCTTTGAGTAATTCTTGATTAACAAAAATTGGTATCAAAGCAGGTTCCTTCAAGAAAAAATTAATATTTGGAAGGTATATCTGTAGGGAATCATGAAGAAATAGACAAATCAAGATATATACTCAAGAAGAATAATAGTCCTCGATGGATTTAATTATATATTCTAGAGAATAAAAATGGAAGCATACATCATGTCCCTGGTAGAATCTAGAGACATTGTTATAGAAACTCCACTTACACATCTTGATGAAAGGAAAATGTATAACAATAATGCAAAGGATAGGGATAAAATTGCAGTTGGTCTTAACCGATATGATTTTTTAAAGGCTTTGAAATAAAAATTAGTTGAGGAACCCCAGGACAAGCACAAGAACGACTATCAAGAATACAAAAAGGTAAAGAAAGCTAAAATCCAAATATATAGAATTAAATTTGAAAGTACTAGAATGAATGAAGAAAAAATCATTGTTTAATACTTCCTTATAGTTAATTAAGTATCCACCATGCTTATAAGACTTGGTGAAGACATTGAATAAGGGTAATTTTTCAAAAAAGTTTAATATCACTCCCAACAAGATTAAATTGCAAAATTTCATCCATAGAGGAGATGACATAATTAATAACTCTAACTATGGAATAAATGCATGGAGCTCTACTTATGAGATGAAAATTCTAGAAGAGAAGTTAGATCCAAAGGAAGCAATCTTTGAATCTACCAAGAAATCCAAAGAGCATAAAATACACTAACATTTCTCTAGTTGTGACTCGGATGAGAAGATAACTCAGTTTGTGAGAAAAATAAAAAGGGGAATGTAAGCAACCATTTTAATTTTTTGAATGTCATAAAATAGTAAATTTCCTCTTAAATTCCCATATAAATCTCAGAATAAAGATAAGGAGAAATAAAAGAAGAGACAATACCATGCTAAAAAAATATAAGAATAAGAAAACTCAAAAGAAAAAGAGATTCTACTCCAAGGAAGATAGTTGGTCATTCAAGGAAAGAAGTAAATTAATAATATGTTGTTATGAAAACAGCTCCAAAAATAGAATAAAATAGAGATCAATGCCTTAGAAATTAGCGACTTCGAGGGGGGAAACTCCTTTAAATTACATAAATAAACAATTCTTGGATGATTCAAATAAAAAAATATCCTTTCTATATATAGGAGTCCATGGGGTCACAATATAATCCTAGCCGACCTTACAATAATAATGTAAGTGAAGAACAATAACAATAGTGGGATTTTATGGGGCACAATAATAACAATATGGGGACTACAGAGTTACAACAATAACAGTAAAGTGGGTACACTAACAACGATAAGGGACTACACTAGTAATATAGGGGCCTAACATGCCCCTCTCCTTCAAAAAAATATTATCCTCAATGCTTGAGTATATTTGGATGGTTTTGTATAAAATTATCATCCTCCCATGTGGAATATTCAGTGGGTAAGTTCTTCCACTTGAAGAGATACTCTGAAATTGATCGATTTCGTAGCTGTCGAGTTCTTGTTTCCGTGACTGATTCAGGTTCGAATATGACTTTTGCCTCCTCATCATGTTCTGGAAATATTGTTTGAACTATAATTTTTTCACCTATAACCTTCTTTAATCATCAAACATGGAAAAATGGGTGCACTCAAGAAGAAGCAGGAAGCTCCAATTTGTATTCCATATTACCAATATTTTGCAACACCTTGTAAGGACAATAGTACTTTGCGGATAATTTATTATGATTTGTAGCTTGCTTGAGGGACATTTTTTTGTATGGTTGTAGCCACAAAAATTCCCATTCTCCTACATCAAAACTTCTCTCGCTGCGATGTTTATCTGCCTATTGTTTCATTCGATTTTGTGCAAAATTTAGGTTATCCTTTAATAGTTGGAGAAGTTGTTGATGCTCAATGTGATCTTCCACTGCTTGAACCTTAGAATTTTCTATTAAATGTTATCTGATGGATGGTCGATGATATCCATAAAGTGCCATAAATGGGGTCATTTTTGCTGCAGTATGGAAGGAAGTGTTATACCACCATTCAACCATAGGTAACCACCTGACCCATTATGTTTTTTTATCAGATATAAAACAACGTAGATATCCTTCCAAACATTTGTTCACTAACTTAGTTTTCCCATATGATTGAGGATGATAATATGAACTATGGCTAGTTGAGTACCCAAACAAGAAAATAATTATGTCCAAAAATTTCCAGTGAAAATGGGATCTCTATCCCTTGCAATAATCTTTCAGTTTCCATTTAGTTTTCAATTGTTTCCATAAATGCCTTAGAAACTATACTTTCTTTAAATGGATGATATAGTGAACAAAAGTGTGCATACTTGGTAATTCTATCAAATAATACCATGATGAAACTCTTTCCTTTGGAATTCAGTAAAACTGTGATAAAATCCATTGAAAAAGCCTCCCAATGTTGACTTGAAATGGGTAAATCTTGTAGCAAACCCGTGGTATTAATTGTCTCAACATTATTTTGTTGGAAAACCAAACACTCTGCCACAAAATTTTGAATATCAGTTTTAAAGCCATCCCAAAAAAAATATTTCTTCCCCTTGTGGTAAGTTTTTAAAAATCTTGAGTTTCCTCCTACAGGACAGGTGCGAAATTCTAAAATAATCTATTTTTCTAGTTGGGAATTCTTACAAAGATATAGTCAATCTTTGTGTGACAAGGAATCATTTTTCCAACTAAATGTATGAGATGTACTATGATCTTGTTGCAACTTTCGAATGAGTGTCCAAATTTTTTTGTAATTCTTCCATTATTCCCTTGCTTTGGTTATCCAATCTCGTTGGATAATAGAAATGGCACAAAGAAATGTTTCCACCTCTTAATCCTTCTTGAGAGTGCATCTGGAGAAACATTTAGCATCTATTTTTTGTAGATGATTTCAAAGCCATAACCCAACATCTTTATGACCCATTTTTGCTTCTCTTCTGAAGATATTATTTTTTCCAAAAAGTATTTAAGACTGTCACGATCATTTTTTATCTTGAAGTGTCCTCCCATTAGGTAAGGTCATCATTTCTATAGTGCATGTAGTATTTCCCAAATTTCCTTCTCATAAATAGCTTTCTGTAAATATTTTCCTTTGATTGGATGACTTTCAAAAGCAATTGGTTTTCCTTCTTGCATTAAAACAACACCAATTCCATTTCTCAAGCCATGACATTCCACAATAAAGGTTTTTATGACGTCTGGCATAGATAAGACCAATGCTAGGCACATTCCCTCTTTAATATGTTCAAAGGCCTTAGTTTCTTCAGAAGTCCATGGAAATCCATCTTTGTTCAATAATGTTGTTAGAGGTGTTTCTATTCTCTCATAATTCTTAACAAACTTGAGATAATACCTTTTTAACCCGAGAAATCCTCACAACTACTTTATGGTCATGGGGACATTCCATTCCTTAATGAATTTAATTTTGATACGGTCAACCTTAAAACCCTCCTCAGATACAATATTACCTAGATATTCCACCTCGTGTACTCCAAAGAAACATTTGGAGGTTTTTCCATATAACTATTTCTCCTCCAATAGTTTGAACACCCTGTCAACATGTTGAACACGATCCTTCCAAGAACTGCTATAGATTAGTATATCATCAAAAAATACTAACACAAATTTTCTAAGGAAGGGTTTACAAATGGAATTCATCAGCCCTTTATATGTAGAAGGTGCATTGGTAAGGCCAAAAGGCATGACTACAAATTCATAATGACCCTCATGAGTTCGAAATGTTTTTTTAAGAATATATTCATTATTTCTTATAATTTGATGATACCCTAAATGAAGATCCAACTTAGTCAAATAAATTTCTCCATGTAATTCATCCATTAATTCATCAATCACAGTAATGTTAAATTTATCTTTAATAGTGAGCTTATTGAGCTCCCTATAATCCTGACATAGGTGCCATGATCCATCCTTCTTGTGCACCAATACTACTGGAGAAAAGAAATAACTTTGACTAGGCTGAGTTATACTAGCCTCTAACATTTCTGCAATCATATGTTAAATTTCACTTCTTTGGACATAAGGACATTTGTAAGGCTTGATGTTTGGAGGAAAAATTCATAGAATGAAATGAATAGCATGACCATGATCGCGAATAGGTGTGAGTCCTTTGGGAGTTTCAAAAACATTGAAATGATTGTCTAAGAATTTTTGCAGATCTGGAGAAATAGATGATTTTGATGTTGGAAATTCTAGTGAGAATAATTGTGCAATTACGCCTCTTTATGTAATATTCCCAGTTAGCTTTGAGCTAGTTGGAATTTTTTTTTTTTCTTCCTAATTAGAAGAATAATAGGGTAGGGAGGCCCATAAATCTCCCTAGTAGGAATAAAAACACTCATAATGTGAATGGGGGTCATCAAAGTAGTTGGATTAAGAAAACTTATGTGTGAATAGGGGATTAATCATATGGACTGGGTCAACTTTGACCAAATCAACAACAGTGGTATGGAGGGAGTGGACATTCATTGAGGGACAACGCAGTTTTGGAGGGAGACTCATAGCATGGTAGTAGAGGCTTTAATGAGTGGGGCCCAAGGTGAGGAAGCTCACCAAGCATATAAGGAAGGGGATTGAAGCCATGGAGGACATGATTGAGTATTTTTTTTATGGTCTGTTATGACTTGTTGCTCTCTTTAGTTGTTTAGTAGAGACTGTAGTGTTGTTTAACACAAGGGTGTTCCCGAGCAGGAATCCCACCTTCAACCCCGAGGGACTTCGAGTGCCCACTAAAGAGAGGTTATTGGGATAATTTTCCACATTTTGGCATCAGGAAAAGCTACAACTTAAATCTACAGTTCAATTTCTACTTAGGGTTGTGTTGTGTTGCAGGGTACAGCATTGGATGAATCGATTGGGACATTTCTAAGCTAGTTTTTCAGTGAAGGAAGAATTCCTTCCATTGGGAGGTCAGTAAAGAGGGTCCTTGGGAATTATTGCAACATTTGGTATCAAGCCATGTTATTATCATCCCCTAAAGTGTATTTTTAGTCTTGGACTACGTGATTTTAGGGAGGAGTTGCAGGGGTGGTTTCAATGCATCATTTGGGGAGCTAGTTTTCTAGTGGAGGGATCAGCCTTCCCCAAGAGAATATATTGTAGGAGAGCCACATATTTCTACATTAGCTTCAACCACATCTTCCCATTTATTCTGTTTCAGTGAATCTTGAGCCCTAGGGTTGCAGTTCACCATTGTACTTTTAGTGTATTTTCCGGAAACCCTCTTGGGTTGTTTAGGAAATGTGATATAGGGTGTTGATAATTATGTATAGTATCTCTCGAGGCATATATAAGTTATTTTATATCATTGTATTCTTCCATACTACAACTAGGTTCATTATTACTGCACTGTAGGAGTTCTGTGGCATTTTGTATAGCAACAACATCTCACTTTTGACAATGTTTGATTATTGGTGGCTTGTTTGCCCATATCATATGATTTTTGCCTCATTATTTTTTACTTATTTTTTGTTGATATGATTAATATAATGGCTCCATACTGGTCTCACACATTGATGTAATGCTATTCACTGATATTTCCATTTTTATTTCCTATATTTCTTCTTTTCCTATTTTGGAATATTACAGTGGTATCAGAGCATAATCTTGGCTCAACCTTTTCATTTTAGCCAATATGTCATCATAAGAAGGATATCCTCTCACAGACATAGAGAAGAGGTATCTCAAAAGAGACCAAATATATGATTACATAGATGATAGAGAGGACAAGGGAAAAACTCCGTTATGAGGAGGAGATGAGGAGAAGGATTTTCCCAAGATTATTCTTCAAAATATGCAAGATATTGCAATAAAAATCAACGACATGAGGATGGATAGACATAAATAATCCCCTAAAGGGTTTCTAAATGGAGAATACTCAGAAATTTCACATCACTAGAATGATCAACCAGTGAAGGAGCAAGTTTCCCAATGCTCTACTATGCTTACATTTTTAGTAGTAGGAAATGGAGGTTTTCAAGAACAAGAAACTCTTGAAGATTATTTTCTTGAGTATGAGTCTCAATCTCAGAGATTCAAGGATCATTCGAGCTTTCAAGATTTTTTTCATATCAAGGACATTAGGAGACACCGGCATCACAATAGCGGTGGAGGATTCATACAAAACAATGATCTTCATCGGACTATGGGTATATTTTTCTTACACAATTTTTATGGGACATCCAAATGTACAGCAAAATCTTGGGTAGAGAAGCTAGAAATCTACTTCCATTTGAACCAAGTACCAGAGATGAAAGCCATCAAAATAGTAGCGTTACACCTTGACGATGAAGCACATGATTGGTGGTTTCATGGAATGTCAACATTGGGGCATGCCAATGTGACTGAATATTCAGAGTTCACAAGGATGTTGGTGGATAGGTTTGATCGAAGAGACCCGGAGGCACCTTTCATTGACTTAGATAAGATTAAACATTCAGGTAATCCAGAAAGTTACATTTCTAAATTTTTAAAACTTTCTATTATGGTTCCTGATTTTTCTGCAGCTAGGAGGCTCCATATTTTTATTGATGGGCTAGAAGAACCTTTTCATGGGTTTTTTAAGTAAACCAAACCATCTACCCATAAAGATGTTGTTGAAAGGGCTATAGATATACAAGATGCCTTGCCAAGAGAAAAGGAAACATTTAAGAAAAATCCCTATTTTCCATCAAAGGGAAAATATGAGAAGGCTCATCCTTCAAAGGAGGGCCAAAAGAAATTATCTCTTAGTGATAATGTCCAAAGAGACTTGAGGAGAAGGAATTTTGCTTCACTTGACAAGAATCATGGGCACTGAGATATAGATGTGCAGCAGGTAAGGCACACTATATAAACGTATTTTCTGAAGATGAAGAGGAGGAAAAGGAGGAACCAGAAGGAGGTCACAGTGCTGGGATAGTAGGAGAGGATCCACCACCACCAAGAGGTGGGAATAGTGAATTTTCTCCAATTGGTGGTGCCCTTGCAACCTTGAGAGGAGTTCCCAAGCGCTTAAAATTGAGAGTTCGAGGTTCCATTCAGGATCAAATGGTATCAATATTGATTGAAAGTGGGGCTACCCACAACTTTATTGATTCCCAACACTACAAGGAAAATACCCTCTAGCAGAGGCTATAAAGGAGGTTTTTAGTGTTATAAAATTGGCCAAAATTGTCAAAAAAACATATGCTACCATATCCGTTTCTGGTAACGGAGGTTTTGGCAGAGATTTTAATGGAAATTCAACACAACTAAAAAAAAATGGGCAGCCAGAGTTTATTTCGGATGTTTTTTCATTGGTGCTCTTATCAGGTTTTAACATATCAGTGCATATCGGTAGACAGCACACTGGGGCGGTTTAAGGAGAATGCACCAGGCCGTTAAGGAAAACAACAACATCGGGCCTGGTGTTGATGATACAACGCACGGGGCCATTCTAATTGGTATTGGGATTTGAGCGGTGCGCATAGGTTGTATAAGAACACCGGTGCATGTATCTTTATGAGGCACCGGTGCTCCGTATCACAGAAAGACACCAAGATTTATAATTGGTATCAGTATTCATGCGGTGCACATGGCATATACAAATGCACTGGTGCTTATAGATACATAAACGCCTCGGTGCGGATTATCACACAAATGCACCAATATTTATAACTAGAATCAGTATTAGTGTGATGCCCATAGAATCATAAATGCACCAGTGCGTATAGACACATAAACGCACTGGTTTTCATTTTGTTTTTTTAAGAAACATCCACCTCTAAAAATCCAATTATTGTGATTGTTTTAAATTCATTATTCATCAAAAGTCGACACATATATATATAATCTGATAACAATATTTATATGAATTAAATTTTTATTAGTGCATTTGAGAATGACAATGGAGAACACAATAGAATAAATTAAAACACACACACACACACACACACACACACACACACACACACACACACACACATATATATATATATATATATATATATATATATATATATATATATATAAGACAGTCTTTATCATACAAAATGGGACAATTATTCGTATCCCTTTGTCTTTCAATTGGGACACTATGTCCATTACATTAAACAAAATGTCTGATTTCACAGACATATTTCAAAAATTAAAATGCCTTTCTTTGATATCCAAATTACATAGTGATCACCATTCTTCGCTTGAACTACTGTCACTGCTAGAGCTACTTCCATGACATGGATTATTTTCAGGAATGTTGTGTTCACGACATTGATTGTTTTCTTCTTCTTCACTTTCCATCTACAAACATAAAAATAAACTCAAATGAGTGTATATACATTGGTGAGAATAATGAAAATTAAACCAATATTAAATAATATACATCAATGTAAATCGAAAAGAAAAATTACGTACCATAGCAACAATTGACTCATAAACTATACACATTCTTTCAAAACCATGTACCATGCCATCTTTCAAAATTTCATTTGTTGGCGCAGTTCCATACTTTGTTTCCTGCAAGTTTTATACCCCATAACAAATAATATATTTAATATAAAAGATGTTTTTGTTCTATTAATTATAGAAGAAGCAAATTAAAACAAGATCGATAGATGCTTACAAGTTCCACAATTAAATTCTGATATGCCAACATATACTCACAACCCATATTTAACCTAATTTCAATCGATTCATTTGATGGTTCTTCTTTGTATGTTAGCATCTGTTTGAAGACATTCAATGATGATTTTTGTAAAACAACTTAAAAAATACAAAAATGAAATCTAGTTAAGTTGTTATAAGGAAGTAACAATTACTCACAAACTTAGAGTTCAATCATTTTCTTCCTTGTCATCCTATTTTATTTGCTGAATGGGTTCCATTTTATTTTCTTTTCTGCAAGAAAATTATTGAAAATTAATATTTAATGCTAAATTGTTTATTTATTGTACCTAATGATCGAAAAATTCAATGATTACATATTACATTTGAAGCACGTTGTTGTATTCATTCCACTAGATCCCTCAAACTTTTGTAAAAGTTTTTCCCCCTTTCGTTAACTTCCAACACCACTCCAGATGAGCCAAGGAGCAATTCATTTTCATTTGCATGTTCTATTTTTTCTTTTCTTTTCTTAGAACAACATTCCTTTTCTGAGTTGTTGGTCCCTGTAGAACATTAAACAGATGTGAATTAGTAGACTGTTTGACACATGTTATCAAATAATTTTAAGTATATTATTAATGATAATTAAAAAAAGAAATTCATAATGGATCGATAGTACTGTTTCATTCACCTAATTCATCTTTTTGCAATTTTTCCATTAAAATTTTACGCTCTTCTGGTCGTAGATCAGAAATAATCATATCGAGCTTCGTCATTTTTTGGCTCTGCATGATACACAGTAAACACTACATATTAGTTAAAGTTACATATATTTCAAAAATAATATTTTTTATAAAGAATTTACAAAGAACTTGCCTTTTTTGCTTTTCTTGATGTGTTAACAGTATTTTTGTTACTTGATATCTTGTCAGTAATTTATTTATCAACCTGAAACCTGTGGCATATCATTCATTGATATATTTATAAATAAATTCTCAACTTTTCAGGTAGAAAATAAATCTCGAGACACCGGTGCGCCTTTCATGAAATCTGCACCGCCGCCGGTGCATAGATATATTAACAACGCACTGCAAAAAAATATAATACACCGTACGGTGCATTCGGTATTATAAACGCACTGCAAAAATAGTGTAATAGACCTAATGGTGCCTGGGGTATTATAAACGCACCACCAAAATGGTGTAACACACCGTACGGTGCTTTCCTAGTTAAACAGAGCACCAGTGCCCTATTTCAGATTTGGCACACATATTTAAAAAAAAAAATTCACCTTTTTACGACACAGAACTTGCCGGTGCGCTGTAATAATACAGAGCACTGGTGCGGTGGCATATGCAGGGTGCACCGATAAAGAAAAATCCATTTTTTCAAAAATTCACACAATGGCCGAATGGATTGCGATCCGACTATGCAAGTCGTCTCGTGGGTTGGACATCAATCTAAAATGAAAAACTCTAATTCTGAAATTACAGAAACATGGAGAATAAAGGAAAAAAATAAAAAATTGAAAGGTTCAGGGTAAAAATGGATAAACTGCAGGAAAAAATAAAAAAACTGCAGAAAAAGGTAAAAAAAAGAATTAAATTTAATCACGAAATGGTTTGAAATTCTATGATAAAGGGCTTGAATCACCAGAGTTTTTGTTTCTGATTGTCTGAATACTTCTGTTCGAACGTATTTCACCATCCACAGTGCCCTCATGCTCTCCTTCAAAAATCTGACTGAAATTTTTTAGCAAAAATAGTGAAATAAAGAAAAGTGTTTAGTATTTAAAGAATTATTTTATCAAATTAGATTTTCGAAAACATTTTGCCACTCATTTTTAAAATTTCCGCTCTTTTTTAACTTAAACAAAATAGCGTTGCACTTTTTTTATTTGCATTTATTCATTTTCGGTGTGCGGAAATGTGAAGCACCGGTGCGTTGTATTAATACGACGCACTGGGGCCTGTTAGGATGATAAGCGCACCGGACTTATTAAAGTTTTTTTTTTTTGGTTGTATGGAAGATCATAATAAAATAATGATAATTATAAAGTACATGAATTTTTTTTCATTATTTTCTAAACTTTATATATGTAAGATCATAATAAAATAATGATAATTATAAACTACATGAATTTATTTTCATTATTTTCTAAACTTTATGTTACAAAAATTTGTATTATTCTTGATTTGTTATTTTACAATTATTTTCAAATTTACAAATTTAAATATTTTAATAAAATCATTTCACGTTAATACAATTAAAATTTTCACATTAATAGAATTAAAATTTTACAAATTAAAATTTTACATACAATTACATTAATTAAAATTAAAATTACAATTATAATTAAAATTACAATTACAATTTTACATTAATTTCACATACATGAATTACGATTAGAATTAGAATTAGAATTTTAATTTTACATACAATGACATTTACAATTTTACATATAATTACATTTACAATTACAATTACAATTTTACAAATATTTTATAGACAATTCAATTAAAATTATAGTTACAAATACAATTACATTTACAATTCTACATAGAATTACATTTACAATTACAATTACAAATTTACAAATATTTTACATACAATTCAATTAAAATTACAATTACAAATACAAGTACAATTTGCGAAATTTACATACAATTAGAATTAGAATTACAATTTTACAATTTTTCATATACACAATTACAATCATCTCAGAATAAATTAAATATTACAATTACAATTAAAATTTTACATTAATAAATATTTTACATACAATTACACTTAAAATTACAATTAGTACAAATACAAATACAATTTTACAATTTTACATAGAATTAAAATTTAAATTAAAATTACATTCATGACATAATAATTAATAAATATCATGGTCATTTAATAATATTAAATTAATTAATAAACATCATCGCAATCATGATAACCATCGTACAAACATCATATTCGACTAATAAACACATTCAATTAACATCAATTTAACATTATATATTAACATCATCGCAACACAAACATCAAATATACATCTCAATATAATGTCAAATAACTCATGCGCCTATCACATATACACATCTATCTGCAAGCTAAACATTAAATGAACATATCTAAGTTGACTAACAATATGTGCCACATCATGATGATCATCAACATGAAAATTAAGTACAACTGCAACATGAACATAAAATACATGGACCATATATATATATAACTGAATAATGTTAAAAATATACAACTATAATATAAATCATGTCATGGATCAGGCGCTCGTGGTAGTACAACAACATGGTCAATAACAATAGTAGAAGTGGATGCGGCCTGCTCAGTAAAGCTGGGTGCAACCTCGACAGTCGATGGTCGACTAGCCTACTCATGATCATGATGATCACTAGTATTGATGGATGCATCCGGTGGTGGTAGTACAACATGATCAATATGAGGCACAATACTAGTGGAGGCGGCCTACTCAGTCAATAGTACTGCAACCTCGACAGTCGATGGTTCAGCATGCTCATGATGATCGTGACTAGTACTCATGGTGGATGCTGTAGACTGCTAACTGGACCTGGCCGATGGTCCAGCCTCATCTCCATGATGACTAGTGTCAGATGCTCGCAGTGGAGCATCATGCTAATCATCAAGTGCACCGTGAGGTGAACGATCACAAGATGCATCTGAGTGGTTTCTGGCAGACTGTCCATCATCATGTGTTGCAGCTTGACTACACCTATAGCTACGGACAATCCTCCTCAATTGCGTAATAGCTGTCGTAGATCCTATGACACACTGCATCAGGCCATACATGTCATGCGGCATGCCTCTCCACATCCGTATCAATTTATCATCGCCCTGTATCTCTCTGTAATGAGTGAGCCTGGTGCCCACATCTAAAATTAATCCATAGAGTTGGTTTCCCATCTCCATTTGGTATCTGGTCTTTGGTCGACCATGCCTAGCAAAAGGCGGTACCGGTGCACCATGAGGCGCATGAGGATCAACACGTCTCTTTGCTGCACCACCGGCCTCATCCTGATCTGGCGCATCAGCCATCTCCTGATCATAATCATCAGGATCGACATCTGGATCATGTGGTGGATCCTACATCTCATCGCCATCAAAAGACCCAATGTCTACAAAATATATACAAGTACACAACAATAACTAGACAATTTCATTACACAATTTAATAAAAAAAAGTTAAAGAACATATTAGAATAAATATAAATAAAACAGTAATATTAACTTTATCATTTGGTGGGTCATCAGAAGTGAAGAGGATGTTGGGACACCCTTGCCAATCTAGTCCAACATAAGGACATGGGACCATAATGAAGGGATGCAGCCGGCCAATGCTGGCTAGTAAGTCCAGCGAATCATGTGATATCCTCGCTGGAAACATAGTGTCTCCCCTCTTGGGCATCATCTGCCCCCACATGTGCATCCGAGCCTCCAACATCGGCCTACGAGGCTGTCGAACAAAACTGGGTCTCATCTTTGGAAATCTATCAAAAAATAAACAAAACAACTCTGAAGCAAAAGGGAAGTTGACCCTCCCTTGTGCATGAGCATGACATCTATCTAAGGCCATACAAAACTGTCGCAAAAAAATGGCAGACCACCTGACAAGTCGTGGTTGTTGTACTAAGAATCAACGTAATATAAAAGCGAGCAACTAATGCATTTCCTGTCACTGGTGTTGTGCGAAATGATGGAAGCGATAATAGAGAGGCACTGCACGTCCTGTCTACCAAAAGCACCTATAATTAACTAACCTCCAGGTACCTGAAACTCTGAAAGAGATAATACATGTGCTCCAATGTATCTCTGGGAGTAAACTAACTGACTCCCTGCTACACAACCAGGTGGCACATCTGGGAATGAGGGGAATTCCACCCCTCTCCTCGATAGTCCTATGATAAAATAAATGTCCTCCTCATTGGGTGTGTACCACTGGTCAGGGCCAACCTGAAAATCCTGTCGGTGGGCATTCCACCTGTCGATAAGATGTCTCAAAAGCACACTACGGCCCTTTAGGCTGAAAATAGCCTCCTCATAGAACTTGAGGAGGCCTACCTGCTTAAGGATCTCCTAGGTATCTAAAGTAATAGGGCAAGGGAATCCATCTCTCTCCCTCTCTCTCACCTCCCATTGGTGAATCATGTCATATTGTTCTACTTGTTGTTGTTGCTGTTGCTCCTATTCTCTCTAAATCATTGCCATATCAAATGATTTTTTTTTATTAAAACATAAATGTATTTATAAATATACATATATAATTTTTTTTGAAAAAGAAACAAACATACAATTCGGTGCTCTATAAAAACAGTCACGCACCAGTTCCGGTGTGTTTTAATCTTTTAGCGCACTATCCTCGGGGCCCCTAATGAAACAGACTGCACCGCCGTCGGTGCTGATGTCTATTTTTCAAGCACCGTGGATTGAACATAATTCAGAATAGCGGTGCGTTGACTGAAATAGTTGCCCGGGCGTGTATAGTCATGTCAGCACACTGACTTCATGACAATGACATAGTTGACGATGCGGTCTTTTACCCGGCTGCACCGTTGACCCTCTTGGAATGAAAAATGTGATGCGCTAACATAAACCGGGGCGGAAAATGCAGTCAACGCACCGCACTGTGATTTCCGGGGTCAATGGTGCACCTAGATAAATAAGTACACTGTCTTTTTTATTTTTTATTTTTTAGATTAAAATTTATCGGGGTGCCTTCCGGCACTACCCCAGAAACGGTGTGGTTACCGTTAGCACCGATAGTGGTGCTGCTTGTAAATTTTACAAGTAGCCCCGGTAGTCGGTGCGAGCCTAACAGCTCGAGCACACCGCGCGACAATTTTTTTTTTCAATGGTTATTTTTAAGTTTATTTCAATTTCTAATCCGCTAAAAGGCTTAATTATAGAAAAACTAGAAAAATACCTGTACATTTTGCTGTCGAGGAGGCATATTGGCTGTAAATTTTGGAAAATAAAATTTGCCCACTATTTTTCAAAATGCAAGTTGGAGATTAGTGGCAAATGTAGAGCAGCAGTGCATGTAATGAGTGCAATGAGAGCACCGATATCAGAGTGGCTCATAAATAGAAAATAGCACCAGGGCTTAAGAGCTCTAAAGCACTGAAGAAAGTGAATAATGCAGTTTTTTTGCCGTAATTTTTTTTGTAATTAACCCTGTTTTGGTGCGCGGGGTTTTCTGAGGGCACCGGTGCTATTAAACAAATCTGCATCGGGATTTTTTAGTTTCGGCACAAAAATTTGATGATGCACCGGGGCAGTGTAATTGTAATGCACTGGTGCATAATAGTCACAAAGCACTGGGTTTTTGGCTTTATTTTCTTTATATATAACGCTATTTCAGTGCATGCGGTTTCTAGCGCACCAGTGCTATTAGAGAAGAACGCATCCACTCGTTCCTGTTTTGGCGCGGTGTTTTATGATCCACCGACGCGGAAGAGTATTGATTCCCTAATGTGTTAGAGTAATTGGATGCCCCGGTAGTGTGTGTACTTTGTGCATGCTATCTGGTGTGCCAATTTTCGGTGTGCACTGGTGCGTTCTGTGGTATAAGGCACACCAGTAATTGATAGCTCAGGAGCACTGAAAAACTGAAAAATCTAAGTTTTTTGTCATAAATTTTTTTTTATTTCAACCCTTTACCGATGCGCATTGACACCGGTACTATTTGGTACAAATACACCGGTCGGTTTTTGTTTTGGCACGTTTTTTATGATGCACTGGTGTAGTTGCTTTCTACCGCACCGGGTGGTTTTGGTGTTGGCGTTGTGTTTTATAATGCACCGGCGCAGACCATTTGGGAGGCACCGGTGCTCTATTACATTATGATGCACAAGGTGTGTGTTTACAGAGTGCACAGTGTTCGGTGTGCCAATGATTTTGTCCACCCTGGTGCGTTCATTTTTTGAGAGCACCGGGGCGAGTTGTAACAATAAGAGCACCGATAGGAAAACATCCGCAAAGACCTCCGCCCGCCAACCTCCTCTAGTAACCTCTGCTAGAAACGTATGTGTAGGGTATTTTTCTTTATGGTTCCTCAAAAACATCCACTTGAGGGTCTTTTCCTTGTAGTGAAAGTTGTGCAAAGAAGGGACATACCCACTGATGATTTTGAGGGATTTTCAATTTTGGTCCCAGAAGATAGAAATATGAAGTGCATGAATTATGTTCCATATTTATCTGTCACCATGGGGACATATAAATTAACTAATCACTTCTTTTTGGTTGACATACCTAACACCAGTGTGATATTAGCTGTGCAGTGGTTGATTACTTTAGGGAATGTCACCACAGATTGGGAGAATTTACAAATGGAGTGGACATATAGAAAGAGTGGCAAGCATAAGATGATTAGGGGCATGCACACTTATCCCTCATAGATAGCTTCCACACAGAAAAGAGATCTAGATTTGTGCAGTGGAAGCAATGACCTAATAGTCCAATCAGTTATGTAGATGACTTTGGCCCATGATACATTACTGTTTAGAGGAATTCCACCTGGGAAGCCACAAGATCAAGAGTGGATGAGAAATATCTCACAATAGGTTGCACCACTCATAGATCCAGAAGGGTAAAAATCCATGGAAGGACTTGGTACAGCGTAGAGAGTCTTGTGTAGGCTCAAGGATGAGGGATACATTCTCCCAATATCAGTATCACCCACTCTCACCCATCATCTTGCGCTGAGAGATGACACTTTAGGGATGGAGGATGGAACCATCATGGTGCAAGGAGGCCACTCCATGGCTTTGGAGACTTGGGAGATACTTCAACATAGGGAGAAATCTTCCACATATGGTTGAGGTTGATGGCCACTCATGCATACATTGGCCAAACTCAGAATATTTTTTATGGGTGATAGCTTCCCATGGAAGGCTAACCTCCAAAAAATTCATCCTTTACTTGAGCATGAGAAGCCATACGAGGAGTAGCAAAGGCAGGATAGCAGCATCCAGGTGTATGACTTTGTCATGGGATATGTCAAGGAAGAGGGTAACCACATGACAGTTGCTTTACATTGCATATCAGCAATGTTGTCATTAGGAAGTATAGATCCTTATTGGATATCTCAGCTATTGGTGGAGTACTCCAAGGATCTCTTTGCATGCAAGATCCTTGATGACCAGTACTCATATGGGAGATACATAGTGAGAGATGGGGTTATCTATTTTAAGAGTAGGATCTTCTTAACTAGAGCCTCTAAGCTCAAGGAGAAGCTACTGCATGCAACACATGAGGATTTCCTCTTCATCTAAAATGATTGCACGAGGGCATATCATACTATTATGGAGGGATTCACTTGGGAAGGAATCAAATAAGAGATACATCAGCATATTATGAGATTCATGGATTGTTTGGAGATTGAGGGAGGACATAAACCTTTGATAGAGTTGTCACAACCACTTCTTTTCTCATTAGGGATGAGAGGAGGCCTATATATGAGCCACCTCACTAGCTTCATCAAGTTCATTACTCCAATAGAGAGCTCTCTTTCTTGTAGATTTCATGGTCTACTCAGGGCCAAAGGCAATGTTGATGATGGCCACTCTGTAGGAGATTTTAGGGAGATGATAAATTCTTCAGGGTGTACTCCATTGGCACTAAACATAATTCACCTTCTCCAATAATGTGGGAGGTTTGTGGCAGAAAACAAGTGGTGGGGTAACCACTTATTATATCATGTTCCGAGGTAGTCAGGAGACATACTGCACTAGTTCCAATCCTCCTCTGGTATTTCATATGGAAGCTTGTGTGTCTTTGATTTTGATCCCATATATTGATGATGTTCTTATCATTATTGTTGGTATGATTGGAGGGATGACACATGGATTGGATGTGACTATTGGGAGTGAGATTATCCACATTTATTATGCTTCATGTTTCAGGGAGAACATTGGGAAACACATGATTGCTACATTACATCTTTTGTTTCCTTATGGGATGAGCCATTTGGTTAACTTGAGCACTTGGGAGGAGAATTTCATGGACGGATTGATTTAGGGACACTTGGTTCATGAGGAAAGATTATCACATGGAGGTGTCACCAGGGAAGGAGGAGAAGAGTTGCAGCACTCACCTTTTTAGTTTATTGAGGACAAGCAACATTTGGGAGGGGAGGTTGTAATATTCCCAATTAGCTTTCATCTAGTTGGAATATTAATTTTTGTTTTTGCTTCCTAATTAGAAGAATAAGAGGGAATGTAGGAATAAATTCACTCCTAATGTGAATGGGGGTCATCAAATTAGTTGGATTAAGCACCCTTATGTGTGAATAGGGGATGGAGCATGTGGACTTGGTCAACTTTGACCAAATCAACAGTGTTGGTATGGAGGGAGTGGACATTCATTGAGGGAAATCGCAGTTTTGGAGGGAGAATATTTGCATGCTAGGAGAGGATTTAATGAGTAGGGCCCAAGGTGAGGAATATCACCAAGCATATAAGGAAGGGGATGGCAGCCATGGAGGACATGATTTAGTATTATTTTTTTTATGGTCTGTTATGACTTGTTTCTCTCTTTAGATTTTTAGCAGAGACTACAGTGCTTTTAGCACAAGGGTGTTCTCGAGCGGTAATACCACCTTCAACCTCAGGCGAATTTGAGTGCCCACTTAGGAGAAGATATTGGGCTACATTTCCACATTTTGGCATCAGGCCAAGCTACAAATTTCTTCTACAATGTAGTTTCTACTTAGGGTTGTGGTGTGTTGCAGGGTGTAGCAATGGAGGATTGGATTGGACCATTTCTAAGCTATTTTTTCAGTGGAGGAAGAATTCCTTCCATTGAGAGGTCGGTAAGGAGGATCCTTGGGAATTATTGCAGCATTTGGCATCAGGCCATGTTATTATCATCCCCTACAATGCAGTTTTAGTCTTGGACTGCGTGATTTAAGGGAGGTGATGCAGGGGTGGTTTCAGCGCATCATTTGGGGAGCTATTTCTCTAGTGGAGTGATCAGAATTTCACCTGGAGAATATATTAGAGGAGAGCCAGATATTCTACATTATTTTCAGCCACATATTCCCATTTATTATTTTGTAGTGAATCTTCAACCCTAGGGTTGTAGTTCACCATTGTACTTTTGGTGTAGTTTCCGGAAACCATTTTGGGTTGTCTAGGAAAAGTGATGTAGGGCCTTGATATTTATGTATAGTATATCTTGAGGCATATATCAGTTATTTTATATCATCGTATGCTTCCATACTGCTGCTAGGTTCATTATGATTGCGTTGTAGCAGCTCTCCGGCATTTTGTATAGCAGCAACATCTCACTTTTCAGAGTATTTCATTATTGGGGGCTTGTTTGACCATATCGTATGATTTTCACCTCATTATTTTTCACTTATTTTCTGTGGATATGACTAATATAATGGATCCATATTGGTCTCACATATTAATGTAATGTTAGTCATTGCTATTTTTGTTTTTATGTCCTATATTGCTGCTTTTCCTATTTTGGAATATTACACTTTATTATTTATTCAGAATATTTTTCACAAAATTAGAGCTTATTATATTTCTTGGCTTCCTGCGATACCCCATAATTCAACTTCCTTTCCTTCTGAAAAAAATTCAAAAATAGTTCTTGAAAAACAAAAGCTACTGTCCCCAAATATTTTAATCGTTGTACTCTTAGTACAGCATCAGCACCTCCCATTGGAATGGAAAGAATCAGATATTCAATACAAATTGCCCCATGGTTAGCCTAATATTATGACATTTTATAGAGAAATTTATAGTCCCTCCATTTGAAACAATCACTTGACACTCTGGTGTTGGGTATAGGAATAAATTCAACTCCTTGGCTACCTTACATTGAATAAAATTATAGGTACTACCTGAATCAATCAACACTATTAATTTTTTCTTCTTTATATGTCCTTATATATTGAGAGTTTGAGGAGTAGTAATTCCTACGAATGGACTACAAGATATGATAGGACTCATTTCTTCTTTCTATAGGGTTGGTTCCTGGTGTATATCCTTTTCTTTTGAAGTTTCTTATTCATTTCCTTCCTCCTCTTCACAATCTATGTAAAATAATTTCTTCTCATGACACTTATGAACTTTAGTGTATTTTCTATCAGAAATGTAGCAAAGTCCTTTTGATATGTTTCCTTCCAATTATTGTGATGGCAACCTTGTAGGTTGTGGAATTCTGAGACTAGAAACACTTCCATCTTTATAGTTTCAAGTGGTAGGTTTCCTTGTCGCCATAAATTTACTTTCAATTTTTCTTGCTAACCTTAATACCTTCTCCAATGAATCAGGTTCCTAAAGGAGAACCACATGTTGGATTTTATCCCTTAAATTCCCTATGAATACATGAATCATGTGTTCCTCTGGAATATCAATTACCCTTATATTTAATTTTTTGAAGTCCTCAATGTGCTCCACCATTTTATCCTTTTGTTCGAGAGTTATCAATTGGCTAAAGAAGGAGTTGCTCTTTGTATCATCATAATGTGCTATCATTTCCTCTGTAAAAATTTCCCAAGTGATAATTTTTTTAGAGAGAAAATCCATCGATACCATAAAAATGTATTTTGTTCTAAATGTAAAGTTGCAATGTGTACCTTTTTTGTGTTTTGCAGACTATGGAGATCAAAGTATTGCTCCGTTTCTAGTATCCATGTTCCGGGATTCTTTCCATTAAACTTCCTCATATCGATATTTGGAATATGGTGGGTCTTCAATCCAACATTAGAGTTTATGAAATCACAATTAACATTTATTTTCTTCTCATCATGAGTTTCCTATACTACCTTTTCTCCATTAGGACTCATTTCTTGTATCAACTTTTAAAAACCTTCCTTTAAACCTTCCATGTGTGATTTTGGATCATTATTCATGTATTCCATGTTTTATTTCATTTTTTCATCTGTATTAGCTTCCATTTCATCCATCTTAGCTTCCATTCCATCCATGGCACACGATTTTTCAAACAAGACTTATGCAATTTGAAAAAAAAATACACACCTTTTTCTTGCTTTTGTGGAGATCGATATTGAAACTGATGTATCTATGAAATTTCAAATCTACTAGACTTTATGTTCGGTCCTTTAATAGCTCTCTTAACCTTCTTTTCAATTCCACAGGTCTGACCTAATTTTTATTCTTCAAAGAAAAGCTATCCCTAATCTCATGTAATGACATAATTATAGATTGGTTCAGCAGAGCGAACTTGTACAACATTCCACGTGTCATTGTTTCCTTCTTCAGCTCTTAAATTGGTGTACACTAAACTACAGTTTGTGTAATTTTGGCCATGTTTTACAGAATTCCAATCTAATTCTCAGAGAGACAGTTATGACGATTTCCCCAAGGTCACCTCTTTGAGATGAAATTCGACAACCCAAAAAAACCTAACTTCCATAGATCATATCTCCAAAAATGTTGCGAAAAAATATTTCAAATTTTTAGACGACATTCATCAGGTTTTCTTCGCAAATGGTGATTTTTTTTAGCTTCTGAAACTTCACAGAAAAAACGTTATAGCAAAAACACATTGATGGCCTCTTTGAAGAATCGAAACCATGGAATCCAAATTTCTAATACCAAATGTTATGAAACCAACTCCAAAAATAGAATAAAATACATATCAACACCTTAGAAATCAATCACTTTAAGGGGGAAACCTCCTTTACATTACATAATGAAAAATTCTCGGATGATTCAAACGATAAAACCTCCTTTCTATATATAGGAGTCCATGGGGTCACAATATAATCCTAGCCGACCTAACAATAATAATGTAAGGGAACAAGAATAAAAATAGTGGGGTTTTATGGGGGCACAATAATAACAATATGGGGACTACAGGGGTACAACAATAACAATAATGTGGCTACACTAACAACAATAAGGGACTACACTAGTAATATAGGGACCTAACATATTTTGAGGGGGAATAAGGGGAATCCACGCTCATGGATTTTGAATATAAGACTAATTTTTAAGATAAATCAAAATTTGACTGGATAGTGAGCCTTGAAGAAAAACTAGTTAGTGCACTAGAGGAGCTGAGAAAGACTAAGAAGAAGAACAACATACTAAAAGAGAAAATATTGAGAGCTAAATAAGGTACATGAAATTATGGAATTTAATTTATAAACTTAAAAAGGTAAAATTATAATAAAATCTCAATATTAATTACATTATAATTCAATAGTGAAAGGAAAAACAAGAAATTCATGATAGAATAGAGGATGAAATGAAGTCTTGGAGCTAGAATTTTCAAAAATTCAAGGAAAGGCTAGTTTGGATACATATGATGGAGATATCATAGCTATGAAAACTTAGCTTGAAGAATCCAATATAAAAGAGGATCTTATTATTAACCAAGTAGACGAATGGGAAAAGAACTACCAAAAGAGTTGGAGGGATAAGTCGTATCTCATGAAGTTCAAGTCCAAGATAGAAATATAGTTTATATCTACTAAGGGTTTAGAAGCATTCAATGATCTCCTGAGTTCCCAAATACAATATTAAAGTGATGCCAATATAGGATATAAATAATCTGAACAGACTTTGAAAGGAGAATTGAGTTTCAGGTCTCTAGGAAACAAGGAGCCTTAGTGCTATGTGGATGCACTTAAAGGAAGAAATAGTAAGGATGAAAGGATGAGAAAGCTTAAATAATATATAATAGGTAACAAATATTTTCAATGAAAAAGAACTACAATGTAATTTTTTTCAGCATTTAGCCAATAAGAAAAATATAAATAGATCTACTCGAACTCAATATATGTACTACCCTAGGTATCAAAAGTTATTTTATGGAAATTACTATACACATCTTAAGTTTAGTCATAAATTTGTTGATTGTAGTTGATTAATGTCGAGAGATATGAAAATTATGATTCTAATCACCCTAATCTTAGTAGATATAGAAGTCTTTGTATTGTATAAAGAATTTTTTTCTTCCCTCTTGAGAATGAGATTTAGTGTTACATATGTCAAAAATATGGTCATAAGGCTAATAAATTTAGAAGAAAATTGTTTGAGCCTAATTAATAATATAAGTAAAATCATTATGGTCCTCATAGGAATGAAAATGAATGAAAATAAAAGAAAGATGAAATAGAGGAATGTGGGGTTTTGTATGTTCATGAATAAGAAGAGAAGTGATATGTGGATAGTGGTTTCTCAAAGCACATGACTAGAGAAAAACATAATTTCCTATTTCTGAAAGAAAATGGAAAAGGAAGTGTAATTTTTGGAAACAATGCCCAAAAAAAATTAAAGGAAAGGGAATCGCCAATCTAGATAAGAAGACAAAGGCTCAAAATGTCCTTTACATGGAAGACCTCAAACACAATATTATTTGTCATCCAGATAAGTGATAACTAATATGATGTCATTTGTTTATAAAAAATTGTGAGATCGTAAGGACAGACAACTAAAATTCAGCTGGAAAGAAATTAGAACTTCCACCAATATCTATGTCTTTAATTATTCCTAGGAAAAGTGTTATTTGAGAAAATTTGATAAGGCATGGATTTGGCACATAAATATGAGTCATGTTAGCTTTAAAAATTTGGTGAAGGTTAGAAAAAATAGAGATAGTAAGGGGCTTATCCAAATCATCAAAACCATAATATTCAATGTGTAAGTACTATTAATGTAGCAAATATACAAGGGTGGAATTCGAGCCCAATGAGTATTCCACAACCAACCCACTAGGACTGGTCAATACAAACATTTGTGGCCCCATGTGAGCTTAGAGTCCATGAGGTAAGAAGTACTTTATCTTATTCATTGATGAATCACTAGAGCCACATGGATAATGTTATTAAGAGAAAAATAAGATGCATTGAGAAAATTTAAGGTATTCAAGGCTAAGCGTGAGAATGAGAAGGATTTGAAGATCAAGTCCCATCGTTAAAATGGGGAGGATGGTTGTGAAAATCATAACATTAGAGGGATATATTTTATTTCAAGAAATCCTAAGTGAAATGGAGTGGTCGACTAAAAGAACATAATTTTTCAAGACATGGCTAGATCAATGATAGCTAAAGAAAATGTGGTACAAACTTGTGAGGGAGAAGTACCCAAAGTTTTTGTATATTTGATTAGGGGGTCTCAACTCAGACTGAATAGTGATAAGACTCCTTATGGACCATGGGATGGAATATTAGCCTTAGTGAATCATCTCAAAATGTTTAGGAACAAGTTTTATATCGAAAGGAATGAAAAAAATCGTGGTAAGTTTGATTCTTGTGCAAACAGAAGGATTTTTATTAGGCATGGAACGAGAAGCAAAGGATACAAATTATATATCAAAATGACTAAGAATATTGAAGAATGCATAGATGTTAGAGTGTATGAAATGTTGGGTATGTGTTATACTATTTCCACGAATAGTTGGATGTGCGAACCAGGCAGGCCCCTTTCATTTGCATTGGGTGCAGCCCCCCTGCATGGGGTCTAGTGCAGCGCCCCAGGAAAAAAATTATTTGTACACTATATTAAATGGGAAAACCTACCTATGGTTTTTTGCACTGGTTTAGCACATGGTTTTGGGAACAATGGGTTTCTGTCCATGGTATTTTATAGATATGAAAAATGGAACTATGGTTATGTTCTAATCCGAGGTTAATGGATTAGGTTTTATGAATTATTTGTTATGTATATATATGCATTATAAAATTGAAATTAATATAATAAAAAAATCAAGTTGTTAGTCCCGATTTTGGGATCTAGGGGAAAATATTTGTGTATATATGTCTATGTTTTACGCTCTTGCTATTTTTTATTTTATGTTTTTAAGAGTTCGTCTGCAGATAATTTATGTACATGTTTAAAAGGTACTTTTGGTATCAAATTTGTTTCAGGTTCAAGGGGATGCCTTTGTTGCGGCAGGTTTTTTTTGTTGGGCTTGTGGTAGACCCTGTTTAGTGGTAGATATGAAGGATCAATTCTTGTAGTGAAATAATATGGCAAGTAGTGGAAGGATAGAGATCGAGAAATTTAATGGTAAGAGTTTTGAGTTTTGGGAGCTCAAGATGGAGGATCTCCTAGTTGATAAAGATCAGTGGATCATTTTAGATCTAGGAACTAAACCAATGACAATCTCATATGAATACTGGGGGAAGTTTTATCGGAAAGAAAAAAGCATAATATGGTTATGTATCTAATATTTGGTATTCTTTAATGTATTTGGGGAAGCTGCGTTGAAGTCATTGTGGGACAAGTTAGGGACTTTGTATCAATCTAAGTCTCTGGTGAAAAAATTTCTCCTACTAAAAAATGTGTATAACCTAATGATGAAGGATGGCGACGTGGTGACATAGCATCTAAACACCTTCAATAATGTGATAATTTAGTTGTTATCTATTTATATTAAAATCTCAAATGAAGATAAGTGCATCATTTTGTTGTGCTCTGTACCAGATTCATGGGATATTTTTATTGTTGCAATAGGTAGCAATACAACTACCTTGATGTTTTATTAAATTGTCTCAACCTTGCTATCAGGGGAAATGAGACAAAAACATATGGAGGGCCAGAATGGAGATACCTTGTCTATATGAGGACGGTACTAGAATAAAAAAAAAAAACTTGAGTGGGAGATATAGATCTAGATGGAGATCTAAATCTCTAGGAAATCCTGTAAAGGTGTTCTGGAAATGTGTAAAGTCAAGTCACTTAAAAAATGATTTTAGATATAAAGCTCTTGGGAAAAGAAAGGGATATGATGATGCTCCTTCTGCAGAGGTAAAAACCACCTTAGATTAAGGTTGGGATGTGTACTTACATTCTTCTTCAAATACACATGTAGATCATGAGGCATGTTTGATTGACTTGGGTGCACCCTTTCACTTTAATCCCCATAGGGAGTGGTTCTGCGAGTATGAGAACTATGATGGTGGTGATGTCCTCTTAGGGGATGATATGAATTCTAGAATCATCATATGTAGAAAATTCAAGCTGAAGTTGCATGGTGGAAGGATTAGAACACTTAATATTGTTCTGCATATTCCTACATTGACGAAAAATCTAATTTTTATAACCAATATGGATGATGGAGGTTTAAAAGCAATGTTTGAGAATGATACCTACAAGATGTTTTCAGGAGCACTTGTATTGATGTAGGGAGTTTGGATTGGAAGTATGTACAAGATTTTTTGGTATCATTTTTATTGATGGGTGTAATATTTGTGTGGTTCAAAAAAGTGGAATAGAAAGCCTAGTGGTCTCTCGAGAAAATACCATACTATAGCATCAAAGTCTTGGACATATTGGAGAGAAGGGTCTTTCAATACTAAATGGTAATTGTATGGTAGAAGGTATGTCTAATTTCTCTCTGGATTCTGATTTTTGTGAACATTGTGTATATGGGTAGCAGAATTGGGTGAGTTTCCCTTCTAGTGCTAAGAGGGAGAACAAGATATTAGAGTTTGTGCATAGTGATGTGTTTGGACCCGTGTCGGTTCCACCACTCGGTAATTATGTTCATTGTGTTTCATTTATATATGACTTATCGAGGAGTACATCAATATATATCCCGAGGAAGAAATCCAAATTCGTTGACAGATTTAAATAATTTAAGGCTGAGGTAGAAAAACAAAAAGAGAAGAATATAAAGGTGTTGAGGATAGATAATGGTGGATAGTTTTGCAAGAAGGAATTTGAAGAGTTCTGTAAGAAGTGTGGTATAGAATGATAGAAGACTATTCCATATACACCTCATGAAATTTTTTTTTTATAATTAATGAATAGGACGTTGATGGAAAAGGAAATAAGCATGTTCAATGGTACCAGGTTAGGACATGAATTCTGGGCAAAGGTAGTGGAGACTGCATGTTACATGGTTAACATATCACCTTTGTAAATTTTGGAGGATAAGAATTCACATGAGGTATGGACTAGTAAGTAACCCTCTCTTTCACATGTGGGGGTATTAGGCTGTGATGCATATGTACATGTTACAAAGGAGAAAAGAACCAAGTTGGACAGTAAATCTAAAAGGTGAATCTTTATTTGGTATAAGGGAGGTCAAAATAAGGTTTTGAACACATAAACAAGGAAGGTTGCGTACATATGAGATGTGGTGTTTAGAAAGGTCAAAGATGTTGTTGAACATGATGTCCTACTAAAGGAAATTGAGAAGATAGAGTTTGAGCTAAAGGAGGAAGAGTCATACTATACAGCAGAACTAGATTGAGAAGAGGAAGAGCCACAAACTCTAGCTATGAGAAGGTCAGTTCAAGAAATAAGGCAACCAGAATGGTATAATCCATATACTTTCTCTTCCAAATTTTCTTTATCTATCACTGATGATGATCGTATAACTTTTGGGTGCCAGAATTGGAGTTGATAAAACTCCTTCAACACTTAGTTGTAAACCCGGGGGTTTATTAAACTTAGGGATGAAGCACAGGAAATGCCAAAAATGGTATGAAATTTTCTTATCTCTATTCCTAATTTAATTTCAATCTTGAAGAATAAAAAATAAACATCACACAACAATTTACACCAAAGAAATTCCAGTGCTAGAATATGAAATAAAGTACTTTGCAAAGAAACCAATGAAAGGAACTTTCAAACTGCTGCAAGTAATCCTAATTACCGAAGTAAAATTCTATGTTGATATTCAGTATATTTTTTGACATATTAAGAATTGGGGCCTTGAATGGATCTACCTTCTTTAAGGATTTTCCTTCCTGCACTAAGTTGTTTTCATGTACTCCTGCAATCTTCTTTCACTAGTACATGCACAAGTCTTATGTGCTGGAAGTATATTTTACACTTATATTGGAGATTTATGTCTTTATGCAAGGGCTCTCAGCCTTAGGAATAGAGCACTCTGTTCCTGTATCAAGACATTGGTTCTTGTACAAGAACAAAGGTTCCTGCACCAAGTTTTCCAATTACTTTTAGGAAAAATTAAAGAGTGTGTTGACTATGAAAAGTATTTTCAAAGGCGAACAAAACTTTGAAATAAAATCCACAAAAAAAAAGAATGCTTCAACCAAAATAAACTTGGAAATGAAATAAACTTCGAAATAATAATGAACTTCAGAAGCCAAAGTACACTTTCTTCAATCAAGGAACTCTTTCATGCAGTCAAAGAAATCATCCAAGTATGACAACAGGCTTTATCCCTGTAATAGTGTAGAAATTATACAACATGATGGTACACCATGAAGACTAAATTGATACAACATGCATGCAACCTGACTTCACTTCCCTTCCTCAACACCTTTCGCCATTTTCTCCAGGCTCCTGAGCAGATAATGGGGGAAATGGATGAGTTTTTCGGACTCTTAATGCAACAACAAATGTATATGATACAAGGAAGTCAAGGAATAAAAACATTCGCGGGTAACAAAATTCTGCAATATGTAAAGGAGGTCTTTCCATTTCTTGAGCATAGCGCTACATGGAAGCCCTTCCTTCTAGTCCACCTTTAGCTTCCGGTTGACCACGAATTGGCGCCACCACTTCTTCTCAATATTCTCCTTCTTAATCCATTTTTCACCCATTGTCGCTAATCTTGTATCGCGAGATATGCATTCTTCCGTGACAGAAAATTCCAGTGAGCCTACCTTCATTCTGCTTCCATCAAATGTCCTAGCGTATTATACTGCCACAACCATATCAAATTTCACAAATTTTTGCAGAAATTGGAAAAACCTGGATTCCTGCAGTATTGAAAAATAATTTCTATACTCTACCGGCTGCTCTATTTACTTAACAGATAGTGGTTCAGTCCTTACGGGTGAAATTTATGATTGAATTCACCCTCGTTATATGTCTAGACCTTAGAAAAATATCACAATCAATGATTCAAAGGGTTTGCCAAGAGATTTATGATAGTAGAGCCATCCACCCACCGCCCTATCAGCCATATTCCATTCAATCATGCTCCATCATTAAAATTAACCTTCAGGACGGATGCACACACATATCAGTCCAAGTACAGGTAGGCAATGATGATTGGAAAAGGTGGAGGTTTACGCAGTGATGTGGTGTAACGGTCATGTACAATCTTATTATGAGGTAAGGCCATCATTGATAGGTGATGAAGATTTCTTTCAAAAAGACATAAGTATTGGGTTTCAGGTGAATTGTACTATTCCACATTCGCTTCATGATTGACATAATGTGTACTCCGTACTCATTGAAAATATGAGATTTCGTAACCTAAAATACCTTGTACTTCAATTATTTCTTCCTAAATTAGTAAATGATAGAACAAAGTTTTAACCATAATTAAAATTACTAGATTCCATGGTTTATTGGTGGTCCAGTCATCTTTTCTGCAAAAATAATTATGAAACAAGGATAAAATTTCCGGTGCACATTTTTTCACTAGGTGTTCCTGCACTATATTAAACATTCTTGCACTAGGACCATGTGTTTTCACATTCGTGCGTGCTTAGTGGTGTTAATCATTGTACTGAATGTTTCTGAACTAATCGTGCTTGCACTGAATCTGCCTACACTTAAACATGACTTCACTGATCATTCCTACACCTGAAGACAGATTCCTGCACCAGGGATTTTATTAGCATCGAAGAGTAAAAGGGAACCAAAATAAATTCTCATAGAATATATTTGATAGGCTCGATTAAAAATTTTATTGAATATATAAGGGATGTTTTACTCGCCATTCTTTGGTGTTGAACATGCCTTCCGATCTGACTTGTGAGTTCACATCAGATACAATAGTTCATTGATGAGGGAAAAAAGAAGTGGGAAAGGGGTAATTTCCATAATGTGAAGGAATATTACGACAGGGATTCCAAGAGTGAAACCACCAAGAGGGATAAATGAAAAAGGGATTTGGGAAAACATTTTCAGGGGAAAAGACGGAAATGCGAAATTGGATAGGGATAGTTTCTTTGAAGCAAAATGGGTGTGGTTAATTATGGGATTAAAAGAAGAAAAATATAAGGAAATTACGAGACAAGAAATAGAATAAGGGCATAATTTTACCTTTAAAATATGTCTGCACTAGCACTGGAAAAATTAAATGTAGTGGGAATTGATCGTTTCTTGAATAAAAATTTTCATGCCAACTATCCCAAACTTGGATAAGGGCTTCGTTCCTGCATTTGAACCTGCTTCTTCTTGGTCACAACCAGCACATCTAAAAATCAAGCAAGATTCCCCTTTAATTAAAATTTTGATCTTCCTACCAGCATGCTAGTTTTCAGGTTGATTGTTCTACAATCATGTCAGTCAACTGATTTTCATAATTACAGGAAGAATTTTTTTTCTTTGTTTTTATTTTTGTCATTTTTTCTTTCATTTTTTTTCCTTTTTTATTTATTTTTTATTTTTTCGTTTGTTTTAGGAAAAGAAAAAATTAGATTTTAAATAGGTTGGTCTTGCCACCTACCATCTCCCTTTTGGATTTCCATTGGACTTGCTACATTAAACTTTCCTTAGTGAAGGCCTGAAAATATACCTTCAATCTATGCCCATTCACTAGGAATACTAAATTCCGTCAATCAATATTTTTGATTTCTACCGCTCCATTTCAAACAATTTGACCACCTCATAAGGTCCCATCCAATGTGTATCGAATTTTCCCTTAAAATATCTAAATCTGGAACCATAAAGGAGTACCCAATCACGTGGTTGGAATTGGTTTTTCTAGGTAGAGTTATCGTGCCATTTCTTGCGCTTCTGTTGAACCAATGTATTTTGCTAAACAACATCCCTTCAAAATTAATCTAACTGATTTAGTTGTAGGAGACATTGTTGTTGTGCTTCTGAGAGGTCTATTCCCAACTAAACTACTGTCCTGAAGGTCTTAATATGGAATTCTATCAGAAAAAGTACTTGTTTCCCATATACCGGCTCATATGGTGTGTGTCCTGTGTTGTTTCTCCAATTGGCTCCATATGCCCACAAGGCTTCCGGTAATATGATAGCCCAATCCTTTCTATGCATGTTCATTATCTTCGTAAGGATGGACTTAATTACCTTGTTTGTGGAGTCCACCTGAACATTTTCTTGCGTGTGATAAGGTGTAAATTTCCTATGCCAAATTTTGTACTCCTCCATCACTCCCTGTTTCAGATTAGAAATAAATTGTGGTTCATTGTCAGAAACAATCTCTCTAGGTACACCGAAACTAGTAAATATCTTAGGTTGAAAATGCGAAGATGGGTAACACTTTTGTGAAAATTCGGGGCGGAAAATGTTTTTCCTCCATAGTTCGGCCAAACACTTGCCATAGTTCGACCGAACAATTTAGGAGTTCAGCTAAACTATTGAATTTAGTTCAGCCGAACTTCGTTTCCCATTTACAGTGACGGCATACTGACGGCAATGGCGAATATATTTTTCACATGTGTTTGGAAAACCAGCAATAAAATTTCGGCCAAACTAGAAGTTCGGCCGAACTATTATTTTATAAATATATCACCCGCAACCTTTTCTGGGTTTCTGTTCACATTTGCGTGCTCATTTCTCCCGCACACTCGTATCTATCTAGAATTATCCCACACGTGCGAATTTGTCTAGCTTTCTCGCGCGCTCACTTCTGTCCAGCATTTGTGTGTGGTCACTTCTGTCCAGCATTCTCACATGCATTAAGCTCACTTCTGTAAGTTTTTTTGTTGTTGTTTTTAATTTGGTTTTAATTTATGTTGATTTTTTAATTTTGTTTTAATTTTTGTTGATTTTTTAATCTCTATTGTGTTGAATCCTTAGTTAAACTAAGAGTAGGGGGTGAATTAGTTTAACACATACATAAGCCTTTTAAACTTTTCATCAAGCTTATTTACAACTGGATTTTATAACCAACTTTAATATGTGAACAGTCTTAATGTGTACCAGCAAGTATTAAGTTAATGTGACACCAAGTTTATTATGAGAGAAACAAACATTAAGAAGACTAAATAGAACATATCAACACATAGGCAACACACACAGAGACAACAGATATACGTGGAAACCCATAAAGGGAGAAAACCGCATCTTATTATTGTTGTGATGCAAAGGCAAGCTCCAACTCCCTCTCACCACTAATTTTCTATAGGCACCAACCTACAACAGGCTCCAAACTCAGTCAACTACAATTGACATCTATCAAGCTTCAACTTGATAGGGAAGCTCCAACTTCCTCATTCAACCAAAAGAAAAATATTTGCTGATTTACCTCAAATATCAGCTCTATTTTGTAGCATCTCATTCTGCTCCTATTTTTATTATCTTCTCTGCCTCAATTATTCATTCTCTGCATTCTCTAACCTCACTCTCTAACCTCTATATGCATATCAAGGTGATATCATTTATAGAGATTTCCTTATGACTATTTGTATTCCTTAGGGTATTCAAAATGGATAACCATACCTTTTAGCCTTCTGCCTTCTCATTTCTTTTCCAACTCACTCAGAAAAATATAACTGTATGTACTAATTTTATTATTACAGTGGGATTTTTGTTTTCTTCCAAAGACTTGCCAATGCATCACAAACAATATAAACGAATTAAAACATTTACATTTAATTACAATGAGAACTCCAGCTCAACTCATTCAGCCTCTTGGATCACTGCGTATTTTTCTTTTCTGTGACTGTGTCTGTCTTTTTCTTCTCTGTATGCCTTTCTGTTCATTGCTGTTGCGTAACTCCTGCATATTTGTAACTGCGCTTTTTATATAATGCAATTCAATTCTCCGCATAATAATGAGGCATTTTTAACATATGAACTTTCGTGTTATATAACTCAAATAAATTTCAGAGATATAATGATAATAGATCATTTTAATACACAAAATTCTCTTTCGGGCCCACTCGCAGAACTTTAATTTTTCTTCGATGCGATGAGCCTTTGCGAAGGTCCCGATGTGATAATCGCAAGCGCTGATTTCAATAGAATGCTCTGATGTTCTGTTCTCCTCCGATGCGATCAATCACTGTTCACTTCACTGCGCCGATGCGATGGGTCACTCCGATGCGATGTAACACGGTTCACTTCACTGTGCTAATGCTATGAATTGCTCTGATACGATGGTTCACTTTGATGCCATAACTCAAGCATATATCAATCATGGTTTATAAACCCATCGGCTCTGCATCTCAATCAGAACTTTGTCAACACGTTCCACTGATAAACTTTTCTCCGATGCGATTTGTGAGGGTCCCACCTTATAGGACTTCGTTTGTATTAAACCCAAACAATCGAGCACTACATATAAATATATATATGCTTTGGTCCCTTGTATATAAAGCGCTACATATATGAAGCGATGCATATATACAAACTTTCTGCTTCAGCTTTAATGTATCGTCCAGCTTGGGTTAAGATTCTCAGAATTTCATGTAGGGGGTCCCACTTGCATATTAACTTTGGTTTATATTAAAACATTAGCATAAGGTTTCAGCGCCATAGCTTATATATATCCACATACCGACTCATTTCAACATACATATATGAAATCAACCCATCATAGCTCAATAAACCAAAGTTTCTCACCCTGACGGAGTTCGACCCAATATATATATGCTCCAGGCTTACCCTTCATATTATATATTGTAAGTCCAAGCCACAACTTTGGTTAGCACATTACATGTGCATTTATATATATATATGCCACCACCGCACTATCAACTAACTCCATACCCTTCCATGCCTATGGTTCCTTTATCTAGTACTAACCAATATATATATATATATATATATATATATATATATATATATATATATATATATATATATATATATATATATATATATATATATATATATATATATATATATATATATATATATATATATATATATATACATAATTCCCCGACCAGTGTGAAGACCAATGTATTAAATTTAACATAAGCCTAGCTGGCACCTCATTTCACATAGGTTTCGACTTTATCACAATATATAAATATATATCACCATGTATGCGTATTCCTCGAGTCAAGCATTAAAAACATTTATAATAAACAAATTATCACTGCGCTCACCATTGAATATCAAAGCCATATATTAAATTAAAATTTTGGCCCCAAAACTACTTTCCTCGGGTTAACTCTCGTCCATTACACAATCATGACCATTGTTGATTCCCCAACACCTTTGATCGGACGGATAGAACGCTTATCGCGTTTTTTCAATCTTCGAGCATTAACTCTCCAAATTCACGTGATGAACATGGTTTTTACAAACCACTTTTGGCCATGCGTCATTTCATAACATACATCACGTTCAAAAAGGTGAATTCAGCATACCTCTTAAGGGCATCACGATACAGGTTGTTTCTTCCACTGAAACCGTCGTTACTATTCCTCTTTGTTCTGTCTTTGACTCAGGGTTCTGGAATTTTATAATTTCACGTCAATTGTTTATTAAACCTTCATGCTTCGTTTAAACGTACAGATTGTGCTTTATCCCATATACACCTAACCTCGGTGTTATTTAGCTTCTTGGTTCCACCTCTACTTGATCATTTCATTGTTTGTTAATGGCTCTGCCTCTGTATTCTCTGTCTCCGCCTCTGCTACTCGACCGTTTCATCTCACGGCTCTTCCTCCTCTGGTTCTACCTCCTTTCTCTATCTTCACCTCTGCTACTCGACCATTTCATCTCACGGATCTACCTCCTCTATTTCTGCCTCCTTTCTCCATCTCTGCCTCTGTTGCTCGACCATTTCATCTCAGGGCTCTGCCTCCTCTGGTTCTGCCTCTGTGTCCTCAGTATTTTACTGCCTTTCTTCTTTGTTGTTGCTCGACCCTCTTTGCATCTTGCTGCCTCTTATTCTCTCTCTCTTCTATGCTGTCTTCTTTTCCATCAATGAAAACATTTCCAACAATCTCCCCCTTTGGCATTGATGGCAATACATTTCCTCTTCTTGAATTTTAGGACCCTTTCTTGTGTTCCTCGCTTTTCCTCCCCCTTTGACATCAATGGAAAAGGGTTGTTCTGATCCTGAGGACCTATTTCATGCTCTGTTTAGTTCCTCTGGCCTTTTTATAGCTCTCTTTTTTGACTGATCTCCCCCTAGAATGATGTCTTCTTTTCTGTTCTCCCCCTAGAATGAAGCTTTTTTTTTCTTTCAGAGAGTAGTATCTAAAGACACTACCCCTAGTTTATTTCTCAGATATTCAAATGGCTCTCTAGCAAGAGGTTTTGTGAATATATCTGCTGTTTGTTCTTTTGTTGGCACATATTCCAACTTCACTACCTTCTATGCTATTTGTTCTCTTAGGAAATGGTACTTGATTTGGATGTGTTTAGTTTTTGAATGAAGTACAGGATTTTTTGAAATACTTATAGCACTCGTATTATCACATTTGATAGAGATAGGTTCATAAATGCCTACATTTATGTCTTCGAGGGTTTGCTTCGTCCACATGACTTGTGTGCAACATGATGCTGCTACTATGTATTCTGCTTCTGCTGTAGATAGAGAGATAGATTTTTGTTTCTTTCTTAGCCATGTCACCAAACTTTTTCCCAAGTAGAATGCACCTCCACTTGTGCTTTTCCTATCATCCACACAACTGGCCCAATCTGCATCTGTATATGTTGTTATAGTGAATCTCTTGCCTTTTGGATACCATAGCCCATACTGTACTATTCCTTGTAGATATCTAAATATTCTTTTGACTGCTAGAAGGTGATTTTTCTTTGGTGCTGCTTGATATCTAGCCACAAGTCCTACTGCCAACATGATGTCTGGTCTTGATGCTCTCAGGTACAACAGAATTCCTATCATGTATATGTAGAGTCTTTGATCTATATCAGCAGATCCTTCATCAGCACATAGCTTGCATCCCGTGATCATGTGAGTTGACACTAGTTTGCAATCTTCCATTTTGAACTTTTTCAACATCACTTTTAAGTATTTTTCCTGTGAGATGAATGTACCTGTGTTCTTTTGTTGAATTTGAAGTCTTAAGTAGAAGGTGAGCTCTCCAATCATAGGCATCTCAAACTCTGATTTCATCTCTTCAGCAAATCCTTTTGCTAGCTCATCTTTGTTACTTCCAAACATAATGTCATCAACATATACTACAACAATTAGGAGTTCATTTTCATGGGCTTTTATGTATATATTGTTGTCTACTCCTCCTCTCTTAAAGCCTTGTTTTTGCAAGTACTTATCTAGCCTTGAGTACCAAGCATGAGGAGCCCGTTTCAGTCCATATAGAGCCTTCTTTAGTCTGCACACATAGTCTTCCTTATTTGTTAATGAGAATCCTTCTGGTTGTTCCATCTAGAATTCTTCCTCTAGATCTCCATTCAGAAAGGTAGATTTCACATCCATTTGATATACCTTGAAATCATGGTAGCATGAAAAGGCCAGAAACATTTTGATAGCTTCCATTCTGGCTATAGGGGAAAATGTTTCATCGTAATCAAGACCTTAAATTTTTGAATATTCCTTGCATACAAGTCTGGCTTTATTCCTGATTACCTGTCCTTGCTCATTCATTTTATTCTTGAATACCCATTTTGAGCCTATGGCATTTTTCTCAGTGGGTCTAGGAACTAATTCCCATGTATTGTTCTTCTCAATTTGGTCCAATTCTTCATTCATAGCATTCACCCAATACTTGTCCTTGCTAGCTTCTTCAAACTTCTTTGGCTCTATTTGTGATAACATAGATATGTATACCTCTTCTGCCTATTCAGTTAGCTGCCTTCTTCTCTGGACTCCTACACTCTTGTCCCCAATGATTTGATCTTCTAGATGCTTATTTTAAGTGTATATTGAGGGGGCTTTCAAGCTCAGTTCAGCATATTCTATTGTCTTGCTTATTTCATCATCATCTTGGTTATCTTCTTCATAGTCTTCTGGAGGATTGCTGCAACCTATACTTCTTGTCTTGTTTGGCAGTTCTTCATCAAATTTTACATCAATGCTTTCCACAATTTTTCGAAGAGTTTTGTTGTAGCACCTGTATCCTTTACTCTTGGAAGCATATCCCAAAAATATCTCTTCATCTGCTCTTGCATCAAACTTCCCCAAATTTTCATCATTATTCTTTATGTAACACTTGCTTCCAAAGATTCGAAAGTGCTTGATTGAAGCTGGTTTACCATGCCATAGTTCATAGGGAGTCTTGTCACTACTTGGCCTTAAATGATCTTTGTTAAGGATATGCACAGTTGTGTGTACTACTTCCGCCCAAAAGGTTTGAGGAATGTTACTCTCTTGGATCATGGCTCTGGCAATTTGTTGTACAAACCTATTTTGTCTCTCTGCCTCTCCATTTTGTTGAGGTGTCCCTGCAATAGTAAACTGTTTCTTTATCCCATGTTCATTGCATAGGTCTACAAAGTCATAGTATATAAATTCACCTCCTCTGTCTGATCTGATGCATTTTAGCTTGCATCCTGTTTGATTTTCTGCCAATGCTTTAAATATCTTGAATTTCTCAAGTGATTCCAATTTATATTTGAGAAATGCAACCCATGTCATTCTTGAGAAATCATCTATTATAAGCATGAAGTAGGATTCTCCACTTGGTGTTTTAGTTCTTGAAGGTTCACATAGGTCCATGTGTACAAGCTGAAGTGTCCTGCTTGTTGATAGCTCATCTTTGGTCTTAAAGGTTGTCCGAGTCTGTTTTCCCAATTGGCAAGATTTTCATATGGTATTTGAAGGCCTTTTTATTGCTGGCATATCTCTGACATCTTTCTTTTTTCTTAGTCTAATGATATGGTCGAAGTTAAGATGTCCCAATCTCCTATGCCATAACCATGACTCCTCAAGTTTGCTAAGATGGCATGCTTCATCCTCCTCTTTCACTATGTAGACATTACTCTCTGTTCGAACACCTTTGAGCAGAGTCTTTCCTGTGGTGCTTGATTTGACTTCACAGTCTTGTGCTCTAAAAATAACTTCACATCCTTTATCACACATTTTCCTGACACTCAGCAAATTTTCTTTCATCCCATCCACAAATAGTACATCTTGGGCCTTTCCTCTGCCATTATCCAGGCTAACTGAGCCTTTTCCTTTGATTTTTCCTGCTTTTTCATTCCCAAAAGTAACATTTCCAGATTTCTTCTCATCAAAGGTTATAAATTTTCTTCTATCTCCAGTCATATGTTTTGAGCAGCCATTGTCCAGATACCATTGGCTTTTCAGGTCTTGAGCAGTTAGAGCCAGGTCACATTTATTCACCTTCTTTTTCCACTAGAAGCATCCTTTTGTTTGATACCTTTTGTGAGGTGATGAACCACATTTTCGGAGAGGTAATTTGGAAGGCATATGTCCAATTTTATTGCATACACAACATTTGATCATAATTTTTGTAGAATTGGGAGTATGAGTAAAATCTCCATGATTCATAAACCTCCTTGAGGTGTTGAACATCAGTGTTTGTCCATATTTTCTGCACTTAATGATTTTATGGCCAAATTCCTTACAACAAAAATAGTAACCATAGAAACAATTTGCATACCTGATGTGAGGTTGTCTTCTCCATTTGTTTGTTTGAGACAGTCTCTTCACTGTTTGCATCCTTTGCTGGTTTGACTTACTCCTCCTTGTATGAAAGTATGCAGCAATATGTCCCAACTTGTGGCAGGCATAACAGGTGGCATTTTTCATAGGAGGGAATAATCTCCTTTGATTTCTTACAAATTTGACATACTCAAGGGTATATGAGCCTTTTTCTATTGGTTGAGTATTTATTTCATTATTTGCTATTAGAGGTTCCTTCTGGTTCCTATCTCCTTTATTGCATATTTCTTCCTTTGTAGGAATCATTTGAGCTGCTTCATCAATCTTATTTGCTTTTACAAAAATAATATTTTTGTTTTCCTTTTCTTTGCCTTTACTTTATTATCCTTCATAGCCTATCCGAGTTTTTATCAGAGGAGATCTTTGAGCATCCAGGATTTCGTTCAACTTACCAGAGCTTGTCATTCGAGAAGAATTTATAGACACTTTCCTTTGGGCATTAACTAATTTCTTCCTCAGAGATAATACTTCTTCTTCCAACTTCTCTTGTTCCTGAGTTTTATCCTTGATTTGAATTAGTAACATGTCTTCTATCTTCTTGGCTTCTTCAAGCTCTAATTTCAGCTGCATGAGGACTTTTGAATTTTGTTCTTCTCTGACATACTTGAGGAGTATGTCTTTTTGTTTTCTGCACTTCAGTTTGAGTATGTCAATCTCCTCCAGGGCACTTCTTAGCTCCCTCTCAAGGTCAACTTCACCTTCTTCTTCATCTTCTAGAAGGAGTCCTTCAAGTTCTTCTATGGACATCAATAAAAATTCAGAGGTTCCCTCTTCACTTGAGGGTTCATCTGAGTTTTCAGATGCACTGCTGTCTTGTTGAGCATAGAAATATTTTCTATTGAATTTATTTCCTTTCTGTTAGTTCTTTGATGTAGTTTTCTTTGATTCTTGAGCTAGATTCCTTGCTTCCTTATGAGGACAATTAGTAGCATAGTGTCCAACTCTTCCACAGTTAAAGCATTTGAATGGAAGTTTACCTTTATATTTACCTGAGCCTCTATCCAGCGTCTTGACAAATTTGGCCTCTTCTTCATCAGAGTAAGAGCATATATCTTCCTGTTCTTCTTTATTCTTTTCTGTTTTAAAGGTTGCCTCCCTCACACTTGGCTTCTTCTGTGGGAGTCTCATTTCATAGGCTGTTAGATTTCCAAGTAACTGGTTCATGGTCAAGGTTTCCCAATCAGTTTTTTCTTCTATGGCATAAACCTTGGGGTTAAAGCTAGGTGGAAGAGATCTCAAAATATTTTGAACAATCATAGCTTCTTTTATGGTTTCCCCTAGAGCTTTCATGTTATTTACTTTTTCTGCAACCCTTAAAAAGAAGCTGGCAATGTCTTCATCATCATTCATTTTTAAGTTCTCAAACTGGGCTCTATAGACTTGAAGTTTGGTAGTCTTTACCTTTTTGTCTCCCTCATGGATGTTCTCTACCGTATCCCACATCTCATTGGTAGTCTCTTTGTGCATTACTTTGATGAATTCTGCCTCACACAATCCATTTAAGATGGCATTCATGGCTTTTTCATTAGCTACAAAATCTTGTTTGGTTTCTTTCTCAGAGTCAGTTGCCTTTGGGGCATATCCCAATTCCACAACAGCCAAAAATTCTATTCCTAGAGACATTATGTATGTTCTTATTCTGATTTTCCAGTGAAAAAAGGGGCTTTATTGGTTGAGCATCCTTCTTTACTAGCCATCATGGGGACCTAGGATCTCCTTTCAGTTGTTAAACTGGTACAAAAGGAACCTGGTCTGATACCAATTGTTGAATCCTTAGTTAAAATGAGAGGGGGGGGGTGAATCAGTTTAACACATACATAAGATTTTTAAACTTTTCATCAAGCTTATTTACAACTGGATTTTATAATGAACTTTAATATGTGAACAGTCTTAATGTGTAGCAACAAGTATTATGTTAATGTGACACCAAGCTTATTATGAGAGTAGAAAACATTAAGAAGACTGAATAGAACATATCAACACATAGGAAACACACACAGAGACAACAAATATAAGTGGAAACCCATAAAGTGAGAAAACCACATCTTATTATTGTTGTGATGCAAAGGCAAGCTCCAACTCCCTCTCACCACTGATTTTCTGTAGGCACCAACCTACAGGAGGCTCCAACCTCGGCCAACTACAACTGACATCTATCAAGCTTCAACTTGATAGGGAAGCTCCAACTTCCTCATTCAATCAAAAGAAAAATATTTGCTGATTTACCTCAGATATTAGCTCTGTTCTGTAGCATCTCTTTCTGCTCCTGTTTTTCTTATCTTCTCTGCCTCAATTCTTCATTCTCTACATTCTCTAAACTCACTCTCTAACCTCTCTATGCATATCAAGGTGATATCATTTATAGAGATTTCCTTATGACTGTTTGTATTCCTCAGGGAATTCGAAATGGATAACCATACCTCTTAGCCTTCTTCCTTCTCATTTCTTTCCCAGCTCACTCAGAAAAATATAACTGTATGTACTAATTTTATTATTACAGTGGGATTTTTTTTTCTTCTAGAGACTTGCCAATGCATCACAAACAATATAAACGAATTAAAACATTCACATTTAATTACAATGAGAACTCTATCTCAACTCATTCAGCCTCTTGGATCACTGCGTATTTGTCTTTTCTGTGACTGTGTCTGTCTTTTTCTTCTCTGTATGCCTTTCTGTTCATTGCTGTTGCGTAACTCCTGCATATATGTAACTGTGCTTTTTATATAATGCAATTCAATTCTCTGCATAATAATGAGGCATTTTTAACATATGAACTGTCGTGTTATATAACTCAAATAACTTTCGATGATATAATGATAATAGATCATTTTAATACACAAAATTCTCTTTCGGGCCCACTCGCTGAACCTTACTTTTGCTCCGATGTGATGAGCCTTTCTAAAGGTCCCGATGCGAGAATCACAATTGCTTCTTTCAATAGAATGCTCTAATGTTTTTTTCTCCTCTGATGCGATCAATCACTGTTCACTTCACTGCGCCGATGCGATGGGTCGCTCCGATGCGATGTAACACTCTTCACTTCACTATGCCGATGCGATGAATTGCTCCGATGCGATGGTTCACTTTGATGCCGGAACTCAAACATATATCAATCATGGTTCATAAACCCATCTTGTCCGCATTTCGATCGGAACTTTATCAACATGTTCTGCTGTTACACTTTTCTCCGATGCGATTTGTGAGGGTCCCACCTTATAGGACTTCATTTGTATTAAACCCGAAAAATTGAGCGCTACATATAAATATATATATGCTTTGGTCCCTTGTATAGAAAGTGCCACATATATGAAGCGCTGCATATATATAAACTTTCCGCTTCAGCTTTAATGTATCCTCCATCTTGGGTTAAGATTCTAGGAATTTCATGTGGGGGGTCCCACTTGCGTATTAAATTTGGTTTATATTGAAACATTAACACAAGGTTTCGGGCCCACAGCTTATATATATCCGCATACTGACTCATTTCAACATACATATATGAAATCAACCCATAATAGATCAATAAACCAAAGGTTCTCACCCTGACAGAGTTTGACCCAATATATATATGCTCCAGGCTTACCCTTCGTATTATATATTGTAATTCCAAGCCACAACTTTGGTTAGCACATTACATGAGAATTTATACATATATGCCACCACTGCACTATCAACTAACTCCATACCCTTCCATGCCTATGGTTCCATTATCTCGTACCAACCAATATATATTAACATATATATATATATATATATATATACATAATTCCCCGACCAGTGTGAAGACCAATGTATTAACTTTAACATAAGCCCATCTGGCACCTCATTTCATATAGGTTTCGACTTTATCACAATATATAAATATATATCACCATGTATGCGTATTCCCCGAGTCAAGCGTTAAAACCATTTATAATAAACAAATTATCACTATGCTCACCATTGAATATCAAAGCCATATATTAAATTAAAATTTCGGCCCCATAGCTACTTTCCTCGAGTTAACTCTCGTCCATCACACAACCGTGACCACTGTTGATTCCCCAACACCTTTGATCAGACGAATAGAATGCTTATCGCATTTTTTCAATCTCCGAGTGTTAACACTCCAAATTCACGCGATGAACGTGGTTTTTAGAAACCACTTTTGGCCATGTGTCAGTTCATAACATATATTGCATTCAAAAAGGTGAATTCAGCTTACTGCTTAAGGGAAGCACGATACAGGTTTTTTCTTCCACCGAAACCGTCGTTACTATTCCTCCTGGTTTTGTCTTTGACTCAGGGTTCCGAAATTTTATAATTTCGCATCAATTGTTTATTAAACCTTCATGCTTCATTTAAATGTATAGATTGTGCTTTATCCCATATACACCTAATCCCGCTATTATTTAGCTTCTCGGTTCTGCCTCTGCTTGATCATTTCACTGTTTGTTAATGGCTCTGCCTCTGTATTCTCTGTCTCTACCTCTACTGCTCGACTGATTCATCTCATGGCTTTGCCTCCTCTTGCTCTGCCTCCTTTCTCTGTCTCTACCTCTGATGCTCGACCGTTTCATCTCATAGCTCTGCCTCCTCTGGTTCTGCCTCCTATCTCTGTCTCTGCTTCTGTTGCTCGACCATTTCATCTCATGGCTCTGCCTCCTCTATTTCTGCCTCCTTTCTCTGTCTCTGTGTCCTCAGTCTTTTACTCCCTTGCTTCTTTTGCTGTTGCTCAACCCTCTTTGCATATTTCTGCCTCTTATTCTCTCTCTCTTCTATGTTGTCTCCTTTGCCATCAATGACAACATTTCCAACATGTTGATTTTTTTGTTGCGGAGGTCCTCAGTGATGTCTTCAGCGTCCTTTGCTACAACTTCAACGTCCTTTTCTGTGAATTCAGCATCCTATGCAGTGAATTTAGCATCTTCAACGTCCACGTACATTTAACATTCCTTGTTTTTCAGTAGGGAATTAATGAATGAGAGAGTTTCTGTCTCTACTTTTTTTGGCCTTCTCTCTGCTTTTTTTGGCCCTGTCTCTGCTTTTTCTAGCTATCTCTATTAATTAGATATGAAAATTTATAATACAACTATGTACATTTGAGAATATTTTGTAACATGTTTATATAAATAATATATACACATGTATTTTTTTTGCTGTCTCTGCTATTTTCAGCTTTGTCTGCTAATTTCGGCTCTGTCTCCATTAATTTTGGCTCTATCTGCTAATTTCGGATCTGTTTGCTGATTTTGTCTCTCTGTCTGCTAATTTTGTCTCTCTGTCTACTAATTTCGTCTCTCTATCTGCTAATTTTGGCTCTCTGTCTGCTAATTTCAGCTCTCTGTCTGCTAATTCCGGCTCTCTGTCTGCTAATTTCAGCTATCTGTCTACTAATTTCGGCACTCTATCTGCTAATTTCGGCTCTCTGTTTGCTAATTTCGGCTCTCTATCTGCTAATTAGCCATAAAAGTTTCCCATTGAAACCATAAGTGATTTGATACAAGACATAGGTTTTAACCTAAGAGTAAATTCCCCTACATATAGAATTTTTTCATTTTCATATCCATGGTCTCAAACAACGAGAGAAAAAACATTTTATATTCAATATATACTAAAACACAAATTAGCCATATCTCTAGAATAGATCTAAATAGAAGTTATTCATTTTCATATCCACGGTCTCAAACAATGAGAGAAAAAAACCTTTTATATTCAACATGTAAAACAAAAATTATCCATAAAAGTTTCCCATTGAAACCATAAGTGATTTGATACAAAACATAGGTTTAAATAACCTAAAATTAAATGCCCCTACAAGTCAATCAATCTCTTGAATCATTTTAAATAGAAGTTTTTCATTTTCATATCCGTGGACTCAAACAATGAGATAAAAAACCTTTTATAGTCAATGTACATGTAAAACACAAATTAGCCATATCTCTAGAATAGATCTAAGTAGAATTTTTTCATTTTCATATCCATGGTCTCAAACAATGAGAGAGAAAAAAACCTTTTATGTTCAACATTTAAAACACTTGAATTAGCCATAAAATTTTCCCATTGAAACCATAAATGATTTGATACAAAACATAAGTTTTAACCTAAGAATAAATGCCCCTACAAGTCATTCAACATGTAAAACAATTGAATTAGCCATAAAAGTTTCCCATTGAAACCATAAGTGATTTGATACAAAACACGGTTTTAACCTAAGATTAAATGCCCCTAGAAGTCAAACAATCTCTTGAATACTTTTAAATATAGAAGCTTTTCATTTTCATATCCATGGACTCAAACAATGAGAGAAAAAACATTTTATATTCAATGTGCATATAAATTATCTAGAAACAAAAAGTAATTTAATACAAAACATAGGTTTTAACCAATTATATAGTTTTTCATTTTCATATCCATGGTCTCAAACAATGAGAGAGAAAAAAACCTTTTATATTCAACATGCAAAAGACAAATTAACCATAAAAGTTTCCCATTGAAACCACAAGTGATCTGATACAAAACATAGGTTTTAACTAAGAGTAAATTCCCCTACAAGTCAATCAATCTCTCGAATAGTTTTGAATATCTGGAATTTTTTCATTTTCATATCCATGGTCTCAAACAATGAGAGAAAAAACCTTTTATATTCAATATATGTAAAACAAAAATTAGCCATATCTCTAGAATAGATCTAAATAGAAGTTTTTCGTTTTCATATCCATGGTCTCAAACAATGAGAGAGAAAAAAAAACCTTTTATATTCAACATGTAAAGCACTTGAACTATCCATAAAAGTTTCCCATTGAAACCATAAGTGATTTGATACAAAACATAGGTTTTAACCTAAGAGTAAATTCCACTACAAGTCAATCAAACTCTCGAATAGTTTTAAATATCTAGAAGTTTTTAATTTTCATATCCATGGTCTCAAACAATGAGAGAAAAAACATTTTATATTCAATGCATGTAAAACACAAATTAGCCATATCTCTAGAATAGATCTAAATAGAAGTTTTTCATTTTCATATCCATGGTCTCAAACAATGAGAGAGAAAAAAACCTTTTATATCCAACATGTAAAACACTTGAATTAGCCATAAAAGTTTCCCATTGAAACCATAAGTGATTTGATACAAAACATAGGTTTAAATAACCTAAGAGTAAATTCCCCTACAAGTCAATCAATCTCTTGAATAGTTTTAAATAGAAGTTTCTCATTTTCATAGCCATGGACTCAAACAATGAGAGAAAAAACATTTTATATTCAATGTACATGTAAAACAAAAATTAGCCATATCTCTAGAATAGATCTAAATAGAATTTTTTCATTCTCATATCCATGGTCTCAAATAATGAGAGAGAAAAAAACCTTTTATATTCAACATGTAAAACACTTGAATTAGCCATAGAAGTTTCCCATTGAAACCGAAAGTGATTTGATACAAAACATAGGTTTTAACATAGGTTTTAACCTAAGAGTCAATCTATGTAAAACACAAATTAGCCATAGCTCTAGAGATTAGATCTAAATAGAATTTTTTCATTTTCATATCTATGGTATCAAACAATGAGAGAGAAAAAAACCTTTTATATTCAACATGTATATAACTTGTTTAGAAACAAAAAGTAATTTAATAAAAAACATAGGTTTTAACCAATTATATAGTTTTTCATTTTCATATCCATGGTCTCAAACAATGAGAGAGAAAAAAACTTTTATATTCAACACGTAAAAAAAAATTAGCCATAAAAGTTTCCCATTGAAACCAAAAGTGATTTGATACAAAACATATAGGTTTTAAAACATAATCTAGTAAATGCCCCTACATTCAATCTTTAGAATAGATCTAATTAGAATTTTTTCATTTTCATACCCATTGTAGTTCTATAGGCAGAGTCTGTAAAGGGCCAGGTAGCCTCTGGATCTCATCTTTTATGAAAGGTGACATATCTATTAAATGCCCCTATAGTCAATCTCTGGAGTAGATCTAAATGCCTCTACAGAAAATGCCGCTACAGTCAACATGTATATAGTATTTAGAAACAAAAATTAATTTGATACAAAACATAGTTTTTAACCAAGTATATAGTTTTTCATTTTCATATCCATGGTCTCAAACAATGAAAGAGAAAAAAAAATTTGTATTCAACATGTAAAAGAAAAATTAGCCATAAACGTTTCCCATTGAAACCAAAAGTGATTTGATACAAAAAATATAGGTTTTAACCTAGAATCTAGTAAATTCCCCTACATTCAATCTTTAGAATATATCTAATTAGAAGTTTTTCATTTTCATATCCATGATAGTTCTATAGGCAGAGTCTGTAAAGGGCCAGGTAGCCTCTGGATCTCATCTTTTATGAAAGGTGACATATCTAGTAAATGCGCCTACAGTCAATCTCTAGAATAGATCTAAATTCCCCTACAGTAAATGCCCCTACAGTCAACATGTATATAGTATTTAGAAACAAAATGTAATTTGATACAAAACATAGGTTTTAACCAAGTATATAGTTTTTCATTTTCATATCCATGGTCTCAAAGAATGAGAGAGAAAAAACCTTTTATATTCAACATGTAAAACACAAGTTAGCCATAAAAGTTTCCCATTCAAACCAAAAGTGATTTGATACAAAACATATAGGTTTTAAAACCTAATCTAGTAAATGCCCCTACATTCAATCTTTAGAATATATCTAATTAGAAGTTTTTCATTTTCATATCCATGGTAGTTCTATAGGCAGAGTCTGTAAAGGGCTAGGTAGCCTCTAGATCTCATCTTTTATGAAAGGTGCCATATCTAGTAAATTCCCCTACCGTCAATCTCTGGAATAGATCTAAATGCCCCTACAGTCAACATGTATATGTTATTTAGAAACAAAAAGTAATTTGGTACAAAACATAGGTTTTAACCAAGTATATAATTTTTTATTTTCATATCCATGGTCTCAAACAATGAGAGAGAAAAAACCTTTTATATTCAACATGTAAAACACAAATTAGCCATAAAAGTTTCCCATTGAAACCAAAAGTGATTTGATACAAAACATATAGGTTTTAAAACCTAATCTAGTAAATGTCCCTATGTTCAATATTTAGAATACATCTAATTAGAAGTTTCTCATTTTCATATCCATGTTAGTTCTATAGGCAGAGTCTGTAAAGGGCCAGGTAGCCTCTGGATCTCATCTTTTAAGTGACATATCCTGATAAATATATTTATGACTGGTTGTTCAACATTCTATTTGCAATAAATGTCAATTTAATATATATATATTTTTATTCAATTTGTTTTTTTAGGGATAAGAAAACCATTAAATATGGTTGAAAAATGGAAATTATGCATAGAAGTTTCTTGCTATCCCAATCCAGGGAATGCAGTGAGGCTAAAATAACTACATGGAATAACAAACAATATTGTTAGCCAATTTCAATTTTTTAGTATAAGGCATTGTACAAATTTCAATAAGATGTCTGTTGATTTATTGTGTGGGGCAATGCAAATTCAGGATTCATCTATCAAAGATGAATTAATAGATGAATTAGAATTATACGGGGCAATGCCAATGCCAATGCAAGATTCATCTCTCAAAGATGAATTAATTTTAAGACGCTCTTCTTAAAAAATTCAAGATTCATCTCTTAAAGATGAATTAGTGTTGAGACGCTCTCCTTCAAAATTTATTCATTGACATAATTTGTTTACACTTTAAATATACATCAATTTTCTGAACATTATCTTGAATTTAATTTAAATTAGTTATTTAAAAAATTAATTGTAAGTGTCCACCGTAGATATATATATCATGGAGGATGAATGACGAAGATCAACAGAATCCCATATCTCTACGAGAGGGGAGGATCAGGGATCGAGATTGAGAGCTATTCATGGTAAATTTAAATATAATCTTAAATCTCCATACATGTGTGTACATATGGAATTGATTTTTTATAAACTTTGTGAGTTAAATTAGTTGTTAATAAGTTTCATTTTTTATTTTTTAGGAGCTGATAAGAAGAGAAGGGTCTCTCCTCCAGCCATGGATGCCCATGGTTCACCCAGTCGTGGTCTGGTTTGAACGCAATTTAATCAATGAATATGTACGTGTGTATTTATATGTACATGAATGTATTTTTCAATTGATTATAAATTCGTATTTTTTTATGAAGCTTCTCTCTCGTCTTGAGATGTTGGTGGTGGTTCAAATCCCCTTAGAAGGCCATCAATAAGTGGTAGCAGGTTGCATGAAGGGGGTGATATTTATTCTCCTGGAGGCCAGTCAATGGCTGGTAGTGCTGGTTCTCAGCATGGTCGTTCTAGATCTGGTTCTCAACAGGTTCGGTCTGGGTCTCAACAGTTTCAGGGTGGAGAAAATGCTAACCAACCACGTCGAGGCTGCCATCAATTTCAATATTTTTTTCATTGAATTTGTACATATTTGTTTACATGTGTTTTTTCTACTATACAAAATTTTATATATATTGATGCAGAGGCTGAAAAAGTTCCAAATATTGGTCAAAATAGACGCAGGGCAGAACGCTACATTCAAGAAGAAGGTTGTCTGTCCACCACAACTTATCCGGCCGACATTTCTGATATACCATGGGAAAGAAACATGGCGCAATGCACCTTACAAAGGTGTCAACAACTTCATGCAAAATTGGGGAGAGATCTCGTGGCTTTGACTCTACCTGCTGAGAGTCAACAAAGCCTCGAAATAGTTACACATTCATTGGGTGAAATAGTAAATGTGTACAAAAATATTGGGCCAATGACTGATACATTTGTAGAAGTGATGAGAAAGATAAAGGAAACAGTAATGGGTCCCGATACATGGGAGGATGTAAAACAAAGAGTTACAAAAGCTATGGTGAAGTCAATGTTTAATTTCAAGGAAGGGCCAAAAGGAAAAATGTTGAAGGTGCAATATTTCAAGCACCCAGATATAGCTCACTATTTGTATGATAGGCACCTTGTGGCCTATGGAAGGCTCCCATGGAATGACGAGGTTCCTGTATATTTTGCACAATTTTTTTACACAAAATTTGTTTTCAAAATGAAACCCAACTACAATGACCTTCCGTCATAATTTTTTGGTCCAGGGAAAGGTCGATTGTATGACCGTAAGGGTGCTAAGCGAGAAGTGGAGTTGCCTCGCCCTGAGCCACCATTGGTGAGTCAACCTTTTTGGGTCGAAACTCTGCAGTTAGAGATGGATTTGAATTCTCAAATAAGACGAGAAACAAGGGATGTCATGATCAACAATGTTTACAGTGGATTGGGTGGAGTTGATGTTTGTCTAAATCGACAAAGAGCACATGAAAATGCATGTGCCAATTTTGTGTATTGTACAGATGAAGAGATTGACAACATGAATGTTGAATATCTTATAACATATGCAAAGAATTTTTGCAATGGTTTTCAAGACCTAATTCTTCATGAAGAAGAGGGCATGGGAACGGTATGTGTTAATGATCTTAGAGTTCAATTATTTTAAGACATACATGTGTACAGTTTGTAATAAATACATGTGTATGTACATGTATACATTTATCTGTATGTACATTAATCTAACAAAAATGTATCACTATATGTTAAAACACCATTTGCAATTGTCACACATGATGAATGACGAAAATGTTAATATCATGTTCGGGACCTCTGGTTCAAACAATGCAAATGGGTCTCACCATCAAGATATGTTGGCAAACGTTAGTGTTTTTTAAGTGATATTTTTAAAATAATTAATCATGCACACATGAACATGTATGTATATATAATGATAAAATGTTTTAACAGATTCTGATTCCGTCTGATGTTTTTGGGATGTCGGTACCTTCTTCTTCCTTGGGAGATGTACCTTCTACTTCCTTAGGAGATGTGCCACATCCACAACAAGTATGGACAATTTTTCACTTTTAAAATTTATGTTTAAGTTATATATATATTCCACCTCAAAAAGTTCCATTAAAAATTGAGATATATATATCTATATCTTGAGTTATTTTAATTTTTTTGAATTTTAGGTTCTTGGAGATTTTCATTTGGAGCCTCTCTTAGGAGATGTCCCAAATTCACCTGCAGAAGTATTCAATTTTTCACTTATATATATATATATATATATATATATATATATATATATATGTTTTTTTAATTTAGTTATAATTTATAAATTGAAGTTTATTTAAGTTTTATTATAAATTGAGATCTTGATCTTGAGTTATTTTATACTTTTAAAATTTTGAATTTTAGGTTTCTATAGAAGATTTCTTTAATCCACGGACTCTAGCGACGGAGATAGGAACATCCACACCATTTCAACCATTTGAACAAGTTGTCTAACTTTTTTTTTAATATTATTGAAAATAAGTTTATATATGTACACATGTGCATTTTCATCTGAATTTTTTTTAATATATATATATAACTGTACATGTATATTGTACAGTTTACTGTTGGAGATGTTCCCATGGGGGAACTTGTAGCAGGCGAACAAATGGAGAGGGAACCTCATGAGGTATTGCATGATTTTTTTTATATTTTGTTTTTTACATGAAGTTCTATATATATTCTCACTCATTTTTAAAACATCAAATTTTAATGTTTGTACATGTGCATTGTGTACAGGTTTCCCATGCTTCGCATGATAGTGCGTGGATTGAGACTCTGATAGGAAAGACACTACATCCATCTCTATTTGATGGACATGATTTGTAGATTTGATTTCAAGATTTAGATAGTCTTAAATTTACTTTTTTATATATTATCTAGATGCACTGTCATATATATATAACTTGATACTTGATACTTGTGAGATCTACAATTTTTGGACATATTTTATTATAGTGTTAATATAATTTGTTTTGTTCCAAAAAGTTAAGTTTTGGATGGTTTTAGTACTTTTGGCATGTGAATGTGAAGTAATGTTGTTATATAATTTGTTTGGTTTTTAAAACTTTTAATTTTTTGATAATTGAACTACTAGTAATGTTGTCATCTATAAATTAATGTTTTTCTTCTGAACTACATTTGGCATGTTATGTAATGATGTGTTATAATTTTTTTTGTTTTTAAAATTTATTTTTTGGATGCTTGAAGTACATTTGGCATGTGAAGTAATGTTGTGATCTATAATTTAATGTTTTTATTGGATAGTTGAACTATAATTGGCATGGCATGTGAAGTAATGTTACATGATATAATCAAAAAGTTTTTAAAACTCAAGTTTTGGATGGTTTCAATCTACATTTGGAATGTGATATTTAATGTTAAATTTTTAATGTTTTTATTGGATAGTTGAACTATAATTGGCATGGCATGTGAAGTAATGTTACATGATATATATCAAAAAGTTTTTAAAACTCAAGTTTTGGATGTTTTCAATCTACATTTGGCATGTGATATTTAATGTTTAATGTTTAATGTTTTTATTGGATAGTCAAGAACTACAATTGGCATGGCATGTGAAGTAATACGTGCATGTGAAGTAATGTTGTGATCTATAATTTTGGATGGTTTCAATCTACATTTGGCATGTGATATAATGTTAAATTTTTTTATTGGATAGTTGAACTATAATTGGCATGGCATGTGAAGTAATGTTGCACGATATATAATCAAAAAGTTTTTAAAACTTAAGTTTTGGATGGTTTCAATCTACATTTGGCACATGTGATATAATATTAAATGTTTTTATTGGATAGTTGAACTACAATTGGATGGCATGTCAAGTAATGTTGTGATATAATAAAAAAAAAATTAAAACCCAAGTTTTGGATGGTTGAAGTACATTAATCATGTGAAGTAATGTTGTGATATAATAAAAAAGTTTTTAAAACTAAGTTTTGGATACCATTTCAATCTACATTTGGCATGTGATATAATGTTAAATGGTTAATGTTTTTATTGGATAGTTGAACTACAATTGACATGACATGTGAAGTAATTTGTTTTGATATAATCAAAAAGTTTTTAAAATTCAAGTTTTAGACATGGTTGAAGTACATTTGGTAAGTTTTTAAAAAAATCACTCAAACAATAGTATGTAGTATGTAAATTTTTCATTAATGCACATAGAACATATTCGACCATTGGACAGACAAATTTTGTACTAGATTTTCAATCAGGAATAGAGATGTGGGTCAAATCCCACCAAAAGTCGAAGAAGTGCTCCGAGTCTCTTGTCTGAAAGGAATCTTCATACAAAATTATACTGCGGATGATTTATTTACATTGTGGATACTTTTTACCAAAAAAGCCCACAAGAAAAACTGGGCGTGCATTGAGTTCGTGTATATATCTAGTACATGCAACATTTTTCATCAACGCACATAGAAAAACTACTTTCAGTTAATTGCATTCTAGAACATATATATTGAGTACACGAAACATTTTTCATCAATGCACATAGTAAAACTACTTGAATAGTTAATTGCATTCTAGAACATATATATATATATATATATATATATATATATGCAACATTTTTCATCAATGCATGTATAAAAAAGCTACTTGCAGTTGATATTAGAGTGTGCATGTACCAAAACAATTTGTACATGTGCAAACACTTGCACAGATAACATAACAAGGCAGCTCAATTTTTAATTGAGTACTGGAAGTTCTAGAACATATAATCCAAAGAGAATAAATTGTTGGGCAGTTCAATCAAAAAAATTCCAATGGAATGCCATCTTCAATAATCCGTTCATGATTGGATTTTGACATTTTCCATTTCTTAATATTCGTTTTTTTCTTTGATTGAACCTCGATCAACTTTATGTGTGCTGCACACACCAAGTGACTATATTGACAACTTATGAAATCAGGTTCATAGTCTTCAAAGTAAACAAAATTCCCACTTTGATTAGTTTGTCTGAAAAAATAACCTTTCAGTATAATAGATCCTCTTTCATATAGAAATCCGTGATCATTATAGTCTTCTAATAATTTCATTTTTCGTTCAGTGCAACGCATCAAATAATACTTCACATTTTCATCATTGTCAGTAGGTGCAATTACAACAAAAACATCTCCTGCACAATAAAACAAACTTGACAAAATTATACATATTCAAATTTATTTCTAGATCTTTATCATTAGAAAGCAATTCAAATGTTACCTTCTCTAACAAGATCAGAAACTCGATCACCATCGGATGATATTGTAGTCTCCTCTGATTGCATTTCTTCAAACATTGCAACGAACATTTTTCCCTTTGTATTTAGCTCTGTATGTTTCCAATATTTTACATACATTTTGTTTTCACAAACGTCATTGGATTTTGTGTTGTCTATGCAAACATGACAAAAACAAGAATATTTTCTTTTATCCAATGCAAACACATTTATGGACAACTTTGTTTTAATTGAATGCAATTTTCGAGTCCCTTTTATTGTTTCAACGTCATTTCCAATTGATCTATCTATGTCTTCGATCCCAATATGCCAAAAAAACCTTTATATCGAAAATTTAAAGAAGAATGTAAATATGATATCAAAATACAATCAAAGATAATCATTGTGATAAATGTACACTATTTATTTAATTAGATATCCAATAAAAATTAAATTGAATGTACCTTCGCACTTCCCTTGATCAGTTAATCTCATGGCTTAGAGTAGCGATGCACCATTGAAAAAATTCTTTCGTGTCCACAAGTTGACTTGTAAAGGGGTTCAATTAATATCTTCGAAGTGCTCGTTTTATGCATGCCCCTGCACCGTCATGTTCTCCTTTTCCATGGCCAGTCTCAAAGAAATTCCAACAATGTTTAATGCAGGTTTTCTTATGAAGACAACACAAACAAAAGAATGACCGTGCAGATTTGAATTTTCCTGCGCATCCGTCTGACCATATCCAATGTTCATTGAATGTTATTCCACGATTTTTCAAGGAATCATAAATTTTTCCAAAACAATTTTGTACAAAATATGTATCATGTGTACGATCGTCACTGATATAAAAGTGATATTCTTTAATAATATGTCGATTTTCACTGGTGCTTTCTATATGATCGACGTTTTGTTCAGCATGTCTATATAGAATATGGATGAACATGGAGACTTGGTCAAAATGATAGTATTCACTCTGAATTTCTTTTTGTGGAACTAATGTGTAGTTTTCTACAAAATCAATTACTGACAAAATGGTCCCTGGTGGAAAAAATTCACGGGATTTTTTGAATTGCAAGTCTTGCCATCGAGCTCTATGGGAATGCTTGGTGTATTTGTAAATTTCTGCCTCAAACTTTCTCAAAAAGTCTATCACAAAAATTTCTTCTTCTCATAATTCAATTCTTTTAACACTATTTGCACCTTGAATCGATGTATGGATATATTCATATCTCTTCCATTTCACTTTCATGTTGGACAATGATTGATCATTTATATCAATACGATATTTGTTTTGAAATTTAGTCAAATTTCCACAATCATCGCATTTTTTACCACCAACACATTTCTTTTAGTAAAATAGTTCATCGCTTTCTCTTTCACATAGAATTTGAGATATGAATTCACGGATAGTGGAAGGAGGAGGTGAATCCTTCCATAATGTTCTACCGAAATCAAGGAATGTGTCATAATATAACTCAAATTCCACATGATAACAGCAACAACAAGTGTCACGTACGGTGATAGGTTTTACATACCATGGTTTTTGTTGAACAAAAGCACTGAGTGAAACATGAATTTGACGATTCTCTTCTTTGAACTTGTTGAATAACTCTATCTGAGTGGTTTCCAAGAAATATTTTTCATGTTCTTCGTACTGATTTCATGCTATTCTTCTTCGCATCACATGCCTTGCAGTTGGCGAAACACGCGAATTTTTCTTCCAATATTCATATATTATTTTTTTAACATTTTCTCCAAGTCTATCTTTATATGGTTGCCTACAAATAGCTCTCCAACAAGCAAGTTCATCATTTACATCTATTTGCAACCAAAATTTCCGATGTTTGTGGAAAGTTTTTCGCGAGGTTCCTAATGCTCGTGCCATAGATTTTACCAAGCGATTCTCTTTAGTACTTGATGAAACCACTGCCATATGTATTGCTCTACGTACAACTAAAACATTTTTCTGTTTAGATATTTTCATTGAATTTATAGCACTATTTATATTTTGTATCACATTTTCCTTCATTTTTTTATTATCTTTGGTTGATTTTCGAATACCCAATAAATTCGTAGCTTCTTTTAATGTCCTTAATGATAGGAGACCTTTCAACATTTGGGCTTGAACTGTCACATTTTCCTTTATGAAATACTTCTCAAAAATGCGGTTAACACGATATCGTATATAATGGTCAGCTTTTTTATCTCCATATGTGTGAGTGTCAACATTTTCTAACATCTCGTCATCGACATTGATTTCATCTATACATATTCGAATGAATAGTACATAATAAGTTTACATATTCAATAAATAAATAAATTAATAAATATATGTATAATTTCAATAATACGTGCATGTGTTCAACATATATATATATATATATATATATATATACCTTGTGATTCAATTTCTTCACTTGAATTTCTTTCATCATTTTCACCATCTTCAATCATTGGTTCAATATCTCTTTCACTTTCTATTTGAAAATTTTGTATCTCATCATCAATGTTTTGAGGAATATCTCTCTCTGTTTACATTGCAAAATATTTTTCAAATTAGTTCATCAAATAAAAATTAAGCTTCACATTTTACAGTAGGAAAATTTTAAATATATCAAGATCATAATATTTATATTTACATACCTGTTTCAACTTCTAGTTGAGGTTGATTTTCCCCTTCAATATTTGAGAGTGCTTCTATCTTTCTTTTGTGAGATTGTCTTGTCTCTTCTCTACGTTCCTCAGGGTCTCCTTTTCAATCATATTTTCTCGTACAATTTCTTCGATTTCCCATGATAATAGAGTATGAAGTTCAAAAAAATTCCTTCAAAAATTTAGAAAAAAACTCAATTAAAAAAAAACATCACAAAAGATTTAAATTAAAAAAAAGAAACACATTTAAAATTTTTTGCAAAAAATACATACTCCAATCCAAAACACTTATTTTAAAAAATTCAAGAAAAAAATGTCTTATAAAAATGAAATGAAGTTCAAAATATTTCCTTCCAAGTCCTACAAAAAATTTCATTTAAAAAGTTACACAAAAACGCATTATAAAAGATTTACTTCTACCCAAAACCAAAAAATGTCTTTTCAAAATTAAGCCCAAATTCATACTTCAGAAAAAATGAAGCCCAAAAAACTGTATCACATACCTCCAAGAAATGTCTTTTGAATATACCTCCAATAAATTTTGAATGTACCTCCAAGAAAATTCTTTAAACCCAAAAGAATTCCTTGCAGAATCAGATCAAATGTATGAAAATAATGTGTCTCAAAGAAAAGTCCTTTGAATGTACCTCCAAGAAATGTCCTTAAACCCAAAACAATTCTTTGCAAAATCAGATCAAGAGTTTTGTAAAATCAAACCAAATGTGGAAAATATGTGAAAATAATGAATAGTTTCACGACAATTTATATTACCGCGAAATGTTTTTTTGGAGGGGCTCGGCGGTAATTTCCGGTCGATGGAAATATAAGTAAAAGTTCGGCTGAACTACTTTTTTGTTTGATTTAACGTGTCGTCGGCGCAAAAAAAAATTCGGCCGAACTTTGTTTAAGAGTTTGGCCGAACTAACGCGTCACCAATTACGTAGATCCAAGTCCTGAATACGTTTCTGCAACTTTGGACTAATGAAACTCAATGAAACATTCTGAATTAATTGTCGGAACTAGGACAAGCATTTTCAGAATTGAATCTACTTTCAGGAAATATAACTTTCATGGAATTTCATAAATATTTACTAATTTTAATTAATTTTGTAATAAAAGGGATGCAAACAATTTCTGAAGGTCATTGTGATTCAGTGAAATCAAAATTCTATATCTTTCAAAATACATTGTAAAAAAAATTGAAAAAAATATCGTACATTACATTGGTCCGTTGTCTCTAATTGGTAGCTTTTAGATTTTTATTTTATAACTTATATGTTAAGAAATTTCTTACGTCGCGAAACATATTCAAAATATGCAGTTTTTCATACTGGACTAGTTCAAAAAATTCTAGTAATTATGATATGCGTCCATTGGCTTTGTAAATATGATGAAACCGAAGTAGACTCTGTCTAGATTGTTGTAACACATTTTGTTTCTCAAAAACACAAATTTTCAAAGAATACAACATTGCGTATTAACATGTCTTCTTATGAATCCATTGTTTGTTAAAAAACACACACTCAAAGAAACTTTAAGTTGACATAACAAATGTGCATAAAAAAAATCAAAAAAATAATTAATAGAAAGCTAACAAAATTTCTGACAACTTATATTTTTATTGCAAAACGAAATTCTAAACAGAAAAATTGTTTTAGCTTGCAGAAAGTTGAAGAACTGAAAAAAAAAAAAATGAAAGTTTTTTCTTAAAAAAGGGCAAAAAGTGTAACCCAACTTCACATTTTCACCCCTGAGTAAAAATAAAATCAACAACAACATTTTCAGTAGCAAAAGAAACAACTTTAGCTTCTAACTATTTTTTAACGAAATCTGTGCAAACCAAGATATGCTTTTTATTTAATGATGTCGGATTTATTGGTCCTAAAAAATCAATAGCCCATTTTTCAAAGGGCTCAATCATAACCTAAATAAATAAAGGCATTTCATTGGTTTGATTTGGTTGGATCATTCATTGAAAACTATCACATCTCTTGACATATTTTTTGGCATCCTTAAATAAGGAGGGCCAAAAATAGGCGACTCATAAAATTTTGTATGTAATTCATTTATTAGCGAAGTGGCCTCCACAAGGTTTGTCATGAGTATATTTTAATATTTCAAATACTTCTTCCTCTCTTACACACCTATCGATAATGAGGTCTAGCCTAGTGTAAAAGAGGTCTCCTTGAGCCCAAGAATATGCAGCACTTTTCTGTATAATATTCCGCTTTTCATGAGCATATAAGTGAGGTTGTGTTTTTGCAGTGACTAAATAGTTAGCTATATCAGCGAACCATGAGGATCTGTTGACATAACAAAAATATTTTCATCAGGAAAATTATCATCAACAGGAATTACTTCACGAGGATTATTTAATCTTGAAATATAATCTGCTACAACATTAGAGTTTACAGTTCTATCAATAATAGTAATATTAAATTCTTCCAATAATAGTAACCACCTAGTCACTCTACCACTACTTAATGATTTACTCATCAAATATTTTATCGCGGAATGATCATTATGGACAAAGACTTCATACCCTGCAATGTAGTGTATGAATTTATTAATAACAAAAATTACAGCTAAAAACTCTTTCTCAATGAATGGGTGGTTTAGTTCAGTAGGTGACAAGTTTTTGATGATGAAGTAGATAACATAGGACTGTTTATCTTCTTCCTCTCCTAAAGTTGCACCAATGGTAGTATCTGAGGCATCAGAGGAAATGTGAAATGGAAGGGACTAGTTTGGTGCTCTCAAAACCTATGCCTGTACTAGTTTTTCCTTTAATGTCTCAAAAGACTATTGGCAAGTTGTGGACCAAGAAAAAAAACTATCCTTAGCTAAAATTCAAAAAAGGGGGGTAGCTATCCCAGAGAGGTTCTCAATGAATCTCCTATAGTAGCCCCCATGTCCTAGGAAACCTCTCACTACCATTTGATTTTTGGGTGCACGAAGGCTCAAAATAATCTTTATCCTTGCGGGGTCAACCTAGATACCTTTGTCAGAAATAAGGTGGCCAAGGACTACTCCTACCTTGCACATTAATCTTCACATTTTATCACTCAAGGAAAAATGGGCTTCTTGGAAATGAAGAAGCACTTTTTCTAGATTTTTGAGGGCCTCCTGAAATGAATCACCAAACACATAAAAGGTATCCATATATATTTCCACACACTCAAGGTGAGAAAAAATGGCCAAGACTGTCCTTTGAAAGGTATTTGGGGAATTACATATCCCAAAGGGGAGAACTCGATAAGAAAACATGCCCCATGGGTATGTAAAGGTGGTTTTTTCTTGATCCTCGGGTGTGATCTATATCTAGTTGTAACCACTAAAGCCATCCACAAAAGAGAAGTACTTCTTACGAGCAAGGGTATCAAGCACCTGATCAATAAAAGGAAGGGGGAATTAATCCTTAAGATTGGATTTGTTCAATTCTCTATAGTCAATGAAAATTCTCCATCTCCCATATTTCTTCGAGACTAATACCAATGGACATAACCACTTATTGTCAGAAATAGGATAGAGAAAATCAACATCTAAGATTTTTTCTTAATTATTCCTTTACAACATCTCTTAGAGTTGGGTTCATATGCCTTTGGGGCTGTCTGATAGGCTGGGATCTCTCCTAAATATATATATGGTGAGTATAGGTTTCAGGAGGGATGTGTTTCATATCTTCGTAACCCCATGCAAAGGCATCAAGATGGTTTCAAAAAAATTCACAAGCTACTCTTGCTGGGACGAATCCAAGTCTGAACTGATATGCAAAGATGTTCCTGGAATAATCTCAACAGGAGTGGTGTCGGGCTCAAGAGTACATAGAGGTGATACTAAAGACAGTGGCAAGGAGGGTTGGGAATCATGACTTTCCTGAAAATCTAGACTAAAGATTTGTCTCAATGACACAAAATTAGGCATGGTATCTATATTGTTCTAGAAGTCTCGTATCTCACCCTCCTGAGATTACTTGGCACAATGATGTAACATAGAGATAGACTGAGTATTTTCATCACTACTGTAATATAGCCACAAAGTGTCTCAGAGCCTCTAAATGGATCTAGCGGATGGATATAAGGTGACCTTCTTCCTAGAATTTCCATGGGAAATATGCATGTCACCAGAACAACATCCAATGGATATCCTCCCACAAGATTATTTGGCTAAAACACAATGAAATTTGTTGGATATTCCCAAGAATGTAATGAAATGGCCACATCATCCAACACCCCTTCCAGCTAGATTTTAGATATGTCTGTCAATTCAAGCATGGTGGGAGTAGGATGAATATGGACCAACCCAAGTTGATCCATGGTTTGCTTGGTCATAATATTAATGTCTGACCCCAGGTCTATAATCATGTTAGAGACAAGTACATCACCTATCTGAACAGAGATAAGAGGATTTTTGGGGTTAGTAGATTTTTCCATGTGCACACACCCTGTCATTAACTGTGCTTCTCTTCCAACAAATTGAATATTTTTGGGTTCCAATATTCTCCTTCCTGACTTCTTGAGATAGAGTTCCCTAATGATTTTCATACATATGGGGATCTCTTTGATAGCTTGGAGCAAAGGTACCTTTATGAAAATATTCCTAAGCTCAGAAGCTAGACTAGACTCAAGAATGGGGTCATTCCTCTCCACAACTAGTTTCCTTGGATAGCGGGGCCATTTTGAGTAGGATGGAAAAGGCTCTGAAGGTACGTGGATGGGTTGAATAGTGACATCTATCACAGAATGGTCAACAATTTCCTCCTCACCTTTATGTTCAATAATCACCATGGGCTTATTCTTCTATTATGAGGTTACTACCTTCCCTTATCTCAATTGGAGATCATTGACTAAAACTGGCATGGAATGATAACTAGATGATGGAAGAGGGTTTATGCAATGGATCATTTATACCAATTTCCTATTTCAGTTTGGTATGGGTTAGGCAGGTTATTGAGGACGTCAAAATGGTGGAGGCAAAGGTAATGGTGGCATACGTTGACTTAGTTGGGGAAATGATGGTTGTGGCATTAGGTAAGGTGCATATGTAGGTGGGTATGATTGCATAGGTGTAGGATAGAAATGATGTGAATGGATTGTCCCTCGCCATCCTTGTTGCCAAGATTGGGAGGGTTTTCCATAGTGATATTGGTTCCCAGGCTCCCAATTTTTAGAGTGATTAGTGTTATTATAGGAATATGGATGTGCATTATAACTAAAAAAATGTGGTGGGAGTTCAGAAGCCATACCTACACTTACCTGAGGCCATTTTCTTTGTGCTCCCATAACATGCAATGACTTGGCTTTAGGTTTCATTCCTTCTAATAGAGATTTCAATCTAGGTATGGAGGGGAATTTTTCTGAGGCATGGTTCTCTGCACAAAATGAAAATTTATTAGTTTCTTTAATGTCAAGAGAATATTCTCTTAAAAGATGTTTTTTTCTACATTTTGGACAAAAAATAGACAATAACTCTTGTTCCTCTGAATTTTTTGCTGAAATTTCAAAGAGTCTATATGTTTGTTAACAATATTCATTATTTCAATTTTCATGTTTTCCATTTTTTTCTCCAATACAATTACCATAGCATCAATAGATTCGGTTTTCTTATTTTTATTTTGAATTACTTTACCGGATCTATATTGTTTCCTTGAGAATTTCCTATACAAGTAACAAATTTGATAAAAAAAAAATTTACCTTTGGAGGATATACAAAAATATCTCTAAGTATTCCTCTAAGGTCTCATCATCGTTTTTCACAATAGTAAAGATTTCATCTTGAATATCTCTAGTTTTACAATATTCCTAATATCTTGACAAGAACACTCTCTTCATTTTCTCCCAAGAAGCTATATTGTTTCCTCCTAGTCCCATGAACCAACGTAAATGTTGCATCCTTGAGAGTTGTAGGAAACAACTTTAACTTCTGAGAATCAGATGAGTAATCATAGCTCCTGCATAAAATATCAAACACAAATAGAAAGGAGTCTAGATCTTTGTGTACCTTACTGTAGAAATGAGGAAGAGTTGATGGTGGAGTATTTTTCTTGTGCACAACTATGTCAGGATCCACAATTGGAAATCCAAAGGTGGATTGTTCCTCATTTACCTTATTCTCACCAGTTCCCTCTACATGGTGTTTGTGGTCTACCATTTTTGTTCCTCCAATTGAATTGATCTCAACATACTGAGAAGGTTTACTATGGGTTCCAATAGTCCCATTCTTCCCCTTCGTGGTCTGTGTCACACTCAAACTACTGTTACCAGAGTCCAAGTAGACAATTCATGCATAATGGGTCTACATCTGCTTGGAATTTCTGATTGCAAAAGAAGGCTCAATATGAAAAATAGTTTCAGATTTACCAGTAATTCCTCATCCATTATTAGGCTTCGGACCCCTACCCCTTTTAGGCATTCATCTCAAAAATGACAAAACAAAATTCAATAAAATTGTGAAAATTTAAAATAGCTTAGAACCTATAAATTACTTCATACAATAGAAGCACACTGCAGAAAAATAATAGGAGACTTACCACTATTATAGAAAATATAAAATTATTACCAATTCAAATCGCCTCCCCAAAAACGACGCCAAAATGTTGGGTATCGGAATTACAGTTGAGAAAACTCCTTAAACACTTACTTTTCAACACGGGGGTTTTGTAAACTTAGAGATGAAGCTCAAGAAATTCAGAAAAAGTTATGAACTTTTCCTATCTCTATTCCTACTTTAGTTGCAATCTTGCACAATAAAAAAGAAATATCACACAAAAATTTACACCAAAGAAATTCTAGTGCTAGAATATGAAAGAAAGTAGTTTGCGAAGAAACCAATGAAAGGAACTTTCAAACTGCATCAAGGAATCCTAATTACCGAAGTAAAATTATATGTTTATCTTCAATATATTTGTTGACAAATTAACAATTGGGCCCTTGAAGAGATCTTCCTTCCTTAAGTATTTTCCTTCATGCACTAAGTTGTTTTCTTGTACTTCTGCAATCTTCCTGCACTAGTACAGGCACAAGGCTTATGTGTTGGAAGTATATTTTACACTTATATTGGAGATTTATGTCTTTATGCATGGGCTCTCAGCCTTAGGACTAGAGCACTCTGTTTCTACATCACGATATCGGTTCCTGTATCGGAACAAAGGTTTTTGCACAAATATTTCCAATTAATTTTAGTAAAAATTAAAGAGTGTGCTAACCATGAAAATAATTTTCAAAGGCGAACAAAACTTTGAAATAACTTCCACAAAGAAAAAAATGCTTCAACCAAAGTTAACTTTCAAATGAAAATAAAATTCGAAATAAAAATGAAATTGAGAAGCCAAAGCACACTTTATTCAATCAACGAACTCTTTCATGCAGTCAAAGAAATCATCTAAGTATGAAATTGGGCTTTATCCCTATAATAGTTACCCACATAAATAAGATCTGCCTTTTAATATTTTTAACTAAGCAAGGTGCACTTTAATAATTCAAAATAAGTTTTAATCCTTTCCTTAAAAGTGTGAATTGCAGGTACAGATCAATGAATCGTAACAACGTTCATTCCTTAATTACCAAAGAATCTTTAATCCCTAATATTTTAACTCTTTATATTAAAAATACTTATATCTGATAATGAACCCTCACTTGCAGAAATGTGTTGAATCTTTGTGAAAGAAAGGAATGAAAAACATTTGGTGTAATGACCCAAAAAAATCAAGTTGCAGAATTGTAAATGCACTAGTGCAGTGATAACATGCTTACACGATCTAGGCAAAAGTAAAATAATATTTGGAAAAGGAAATTATTGAAGGTAAATGTAACTTAATTAACATTCACACCATGGATCCGTCACACATTGACAATTAATGAGATAGAACCAAAAGTTTTGTAAAAGGATAAAACATAATCTTAATCCACGCTTTTCATTTAAATGAAATGAACACACACCTTTGATGAAACAAAAGCAAAAGGGAGAATGAGCTAGGTTGGATGGGCCCTAGCCAACCAACTTGTTTACCATTTTAGGAAACTTGAAACTTCAACGCTCATTGAAGCATCAGTCAAGAATTAAAAAACAAGATGAAAAGAACATGGCGCAACTCATTTGTATTAATTTCAAATCATCAAATGTACATTATAGGTTAGGATCCAGCCCATAAGGAGGGTGATTACAGAAAAATAAAAATTTCACAACAGTTATAGTAGCATTTCTATCGCTATCTAAGTCTTTTATAAAATATACATTTTATATGATGCTTAGGCCTACAACCATAAAAAAATTAGATATGGTCATTCCAATCCAAGCCTTTCGGTTGGAACAAAATAACAATAGAATTGAAAAATAAGCTTGCGACTAAGTTCTAATATAATCATTGGCTGGCGACCTAATCTCGAATATATTCCTAACTTTCCTCCGTTTCGAGTCCAACTCGAGATGACCGTAACTAAACAAGACAAATTGGAACGATATGCCCACATTAGGTAGTGAGATTTCACGGGAATTTAGGAGCGAGTGGTTGCCAATAGTGTAGGAATATACCTGCACTCGACCATGCTAATGAAATGATTAATAATGTTTCCTATCAAATACTTTAGGAGAGAAAGTATTAGTTGAAAGAACTATTAAAGGCATAAAATTTATTAAAATGATTAATTAAGTGCTTTGTAAACCTTAAATATGAAATATAAATCTAGTGCAGGAATAGACATTATTCTTGGAATAATGCAGGAATAAGGAGGTTTGCAAGGATAAAACAGAGGTCGAAGGTTGTGGTTTTAAAGTAGGAAGGGGGTCAAAAATGAAGAATTTTAGCCTACCAACAAGAACTGTCAGGGAGGTAGTGGATTCATAAGATGGAAAACTCTAGAAGGAGGCCAAGGTTGATGAAATGGAATTCTTGCACAAAAATGAGGGATGCGATTTGGTCGAGTTTCCAGCTGGAAGGAAACGAATTGGAAGAAAATGGGTGTTTAAGAAGAATATGAATGCAAAAGTAAAAGTGAAGAAATAAAAAACTCAGTTGGTAGAAAAAGGCTATTCCGATGTTCCAAGAATTAATTTTGGTGATATTTTTTCTCTTGTTGCCAAGGTAAGTTCTATTAGATTACTTTTATATGTTGTTGTTGCATTTTATTTTGAAGTAGAATCAATGGATGCGAAGACCAAATTCCTTGACGGGGATTTAGAAGAGGAGATATATATGAAGCAACATTAAGGCTTTGCGGTGAATGATTATAAAGAACCGGTATGCAAGTTAAAAAATTATCTTTATGGGTTAAAACAGTCACCAAGAATGTGTTATAAAAAAATTGATACATACATACATACATACATACATACATACATACATACATACATACATACATACATACATACATACATACATACATACATACATACATACATACATACATATATATATATATATATATATATATATATATATGGGTGCTTTGCTTCACCAGAAGTAAAGAGGATCACTGTGTATAATTTAAATTAATTGGTGACCATGTTATTATTTCATCTTGTATGTGGATGATATGTTGTTGGTTGGAAATGACAAAGAAATTATCTAGGATTTGAAGGCTCGTTTTTTCTCCAAATTCGACATGAAGGATCTTGGTGTTGAAAACTATATTTTGGGCATGTAAATTAAGCATGATAGGGCAAAGAGGAAGCTCTTGCTAAACCATAGCAATTATGTCAAGAAAATATTGCAGAGGTTCAATATGGAGGATAGTAAATTGTTGAAGGTTTCTTTGCTTCTAGGTGTAAAGTTATCTGCTCAACAGTTTCCCAAGACACAAGAAGAAGAAGAGTGCATGTCCTGTGCTCCATATGAAAGTGAAGTGGGTAGTCTCATGTATGCAATGATCTGTACTAGGTGAGAAATTTCACATGTAGTGGGAGTATTGAGCAGGTTTATGTAAAAACCATGAAAGGAACATTGGACGAAATTAAAGTCATGAGTTTCCATGTATTTAGTTGGCACTATTGATTATCGTTTGTGCTACCAGGGAAGACAGGGATTGGGCAAAGTTTTGGATGTACGTGGCTTTATTAATGAACACTACACTGGTGATCTAGATCTAATAAGAACTAAATGTGGGTATGTGTTTAACCTATTTGGATGAGCAGTCAGTTGGATGTGCAAAAGATAGTATGTAGTGGTTATTTCAACTACAGAGGAAGAATACATGGCAGCCACTCATGCAAGAAAGGAATTATTTTGGTTGTAGAAATTATGTTAAGGAATGGGGATGGTACATCGTGCTATAAAGATAAAGTATGATAGCCAAAGTTAAATTTTATTGGCTAAGAACCATGCTTATCATTCAAATACAGAGCACATTAATTTTTAGTATATAATATTCCAAAATGGAAAAGACATGAACATAGAACATATTCAACATTCCAAACAAGGAAAAACAGTAATATAGCACAAAAATCTGGAAAATTTCGAAAATATGCTACAACTAGAAATTACATTAAGACACCATAAACATGAGCACAAACAATAGGGTCATATCACTATAATCAATAGAAAAATAAAGTACACATGCTACAAATAATATGCACTCAAGCCAACAAGAAGTGGCTTAAATAACTTTAAATCCTAGCACTGGAAATGATGTTGTTGCTACTACTGTTGTTGCTAGAAACTCTTGGTGCTCGAAAAAAAAAACTGTTCCGGAGGCTACTGGAGTGCTCCGAAAGATCCAGGATTTTAGTCATGGATTCTATTCGAACAACCTAGAAAAACCCAAAAATGGTTTGGCCAAATTTTTACTTTCGATTTTCAGCCCTTTTTGAGTTGCCAACTACACCCCTATTGGCTGACTTACGCACTCCTCCTGTGTAACTGTAACTGTTGAAATGGGGCTAAAATGATGATTTAACTATTGAAATAACACCCAATCATCCCAATGCATGAAGGGCTAGCCCCTTCTCCTTATTCCTAAGCTCAAAGCTTGAGTTATAGTTCCTCCTCTTATGTTACAGTTGTTGAACTACACAACTATTGGAGATGATTATGCTATCAATAGGTATGTTGTTGTAGCCATTTGCTATATGATGCAATCTGATCAAAATTGATGGAAATTTTCTCAACAAGTGAGGGTTTGCTGCCTCACAGGATTCCTAGTTGATATTCTTGGAACTTCCTTCCTCCTCTCAAACTACATTGCTGGAATGTGTAATTCTTGCAGGAACTGTTGCTGCATAGAGTATAATGATGGCCTGATATTGGATGTAAAAATGCTGCTCTTGGAAGATTACAATGGATGCAAAAGGTGAAGGGCTCATACCTCCATAGGTTTCCCAACTGAAATACTAAGAACCACCTTCCACCTCTCAAACTGTAGTGCAGGAATGCGTAATTCCTATAGCTAGAAGTGCTGAAGAGAGGGGCTGAATGTGGCACTATTGCCAGATGATGAATGGTTTTTCAAAGAAACCTTTCCATAGTAGGCACTCGAAGTACCCCATGGATATTTGTGGGATCTCCGCTCAGAGACACCTGTGTGGTAAATAACACAACAGACTTAGTTAAACAGTTGAAGCATGTAGAAATTCATAAAGACCAAACAATAATAATATTCAGACTCATTTTCTTTGCTTCCCTCATCTTCCTTTTATGGTTGTGAGCCCTACCTAGCCTTGGCCCACCTCATAACTACGTTTCACATGTGGCCACTAGCCTCCATAAAGATTGTGATATCCTCCACTATCTCCATCATCTCTTCAATTAATCCTCCACTATCTCCATCATCTTGCATTTATTCCTCTACTATCTCCAAGATCTTCATCATTATTGCTCCATGACCTCCACTCTTTCTTCATTATTATGTTCCTCAACTACTCTATTATGCTAGTCCACTACTAAGCTAACCCACATTTACACTATATAAGTGGATTTTATTCATCTACTGGGTTTATGGGTCCCTCCACCCTCTTATTTACTTAAATAATAAAGAAAAGTAAGAACTCTAATATTCTAATTAGTTGATGTCTAGTTAGCAATATTACATTCCTCCCCGCCAAAATGTTTCTTGTCCTCAAGAAACTGAAAAAGTGGATGTTGTAGAACTTTATCTCCCTCCCAAGTGACACCCTCATCTGGAAGGTTCTCCCATCTGCTACAATGTGCTTTTACTGCCCAGCTCCATAGCTCCCTCTCTAGAATGTCTAGAATGGCCTCCTGTTGTATAACCATATGCCTCTCCTCATCAATTAGTTCAATAGTGGCAACCATCTACTGTCCAAAATCCTCCTTCAGGCATGAGACATGGGAAGTGTTGTGGTTCCTTCCTCCAATTGAAAGTCCCAAATCATATTCAATATCTTCAGGACATGCTACATGGAGTATGTGTGTCTCTTCATGCTCCAATACTTGGCCCTAGTGGCCTTGCTTTCTCCAAGAATCGTATCAAAGTTGTGCAAAGTGAGAAGTAGAGATACATGGATTAGCATGTGGAATGTCAAACCATACTCCCCCAAGAGAACTCATACCATGTACCAACTTGGTACCCACCAAATGGAGAATATCCCGCCAAAGTCTTCTCATAAAACAACTATTCCCATCATTTTCTATGGCCTTGGGAAGACCATGAAGTCCGAAGACATTCCAGAAAGATAACCCGGAAGTGTACTGTGTAGAGATGTCAAAGCAATGTGCATACCTTGATCGCTAATCAATGTTGTCAATACACTCCTTTGTGTTCCACCGATAAAATTTGTACCCCATGATAGGTTGGAGCACATCCTCCTTGAGGCCTCTCCATGAGAACCTCTATCCAATGGCTCGGTTGCACCTCTGAGGCCCCGACAATGGTGAGCGATGTGCTGCATGTAAATTATTCTCTTTGAGATGTGAGGTGCCTATCAAAGAGACAATGTCCTGATAATGGAAGATGTTATCCATCACATGATGTCTACCATCTACCATATGGCCATCCAATGCTTCATAAGTGAAGCGGTCATCGGAATTTTAAACTAACAATTGGGCACTCCAATATGCATCATTGCCCCTCAAAGACAGCACTGCTGATCTCCATGATAATGCATTTGTTGTCACATGGACCTCTCCATAAAAAATGTTGAACTCATAGTCTTGCATTATATTGATCCACCGTTGTTGCCTCTTCTTCAACTGTTGCTCCTCCTCAAAAATATGTCGGAGACTATGGTGGTTGGTCTTCACCCGAAATATACTTACTACCAAATACTGCCAGAATTTGGCCAATGCATGCATAATGGTCAAAATATCCTTGTCATAAATAGAATATTGAATCTCATGCAATAGTAGCGTCTGGTTCTTGAAAGCTATGGAATAGCTTCCTTACATTAGGATTGTGCTTGTCCCCTCCTCTGAAGCTCCACACTCTAGCACAAAGGGTTGTGTGTAGCTCAACAATGTCAAACCGAGATAGCTATACCTCTTCTCCTTGAACCAATTAAGGGTCCTTTGCATAGTGATAGTCCCCTGCTCCACATCAATAATGTCATCCAACCCATGGTCATGCAATTTCCCTGATGGCATGTCCCCACAAATCTCAATATGATCTGTTGAAAAAATCTGGGGTGGAATTGTATTCATACCTTGGATCAGCTAAAGCTTGCAAACATCTTGCAAGGCTACAAGATTTCTTCCAGCCACTGTAATTGCTTCTCCAACTGCTTACGATGGTGATGGCTGATCCATGACTGTTGCATCAACGCTAGTATATGCTTCCTCTTCCTCATGCACCTCTTTAATGATGCTTGCGACTTTTAATGTCAAATTCTCAGGACCATCTTGCTAAGATGCAAGTGCTCCTCCCACTGATGCAAGTACCTCTATTGTAGCTGGTGGTGGTGGTACTTACTCTTCTCCTGGAGTATCAGTGGTGACATATTCCTTTTTCTCCTCATATACTTCTTCATCAATGTCAGAAAATGTCTTAATGGAAAGTGCCTCTAGTTTTATTTTGTCAAACCTCCCTACCAATCTTCGAGTGAACTCTACATACGCAATCACTGTTTCACAATCTAATTTGTTGAACCACCAATCATTTTCTTCACCATAGAGGCATAGAGCTACAATAACAATAGCCTTCACTTCCAATAGTTGATGTAGCTGGAAGAATGCATCTAACTTCTCCATCCAATTTTTTTCCATGATTTTGGATGACCCATCGAATGTAGGCAGAATGAATCTATTCTGCATGTGTCGTCTTCTTCTATTGCTACTGTTGGGTGTCCGGTTCTCTTTAATTTGGAAAAAATATTGGAAAGTCAGATTATCTTTGAAACCTATAGATTGAGATCGATACTCTGCAAGATAATCACTAAGAGTATCATGCTCCAAATATCCTCCATCTCCATGTCCTTCATTTCCTTTTTCAAGGAAAGTGGGCATAGTGGGGCACTGTGAAACTAGTTGCACTGTTGTTTTCTTACACCACTGATATGAAGTACTAGGACTCTCTCCATTCTGAAACCCTCTTGAGGTTTCCCTTTTCCTATCTACTCTCATTTCTTTGATCTCTATGGTGAGATCCTTCATATTTTGGAAAAGTAGTTGGGAAAAAATAATCCATTCTGACATTGGAGGCTTCTTATTTTTATGCTTCTTCTTATTCTTCTTATGTCACGAAATACCGACAAGATGAGCCAAAGATCATGTTTCAATACCACTGTAATATTCCAAATTTCAAAATAAAATAATATAGAACATATACAACATTTCAAATAAAGAAAAATACGAATATAACACTAAAATGTAGAAAACGCCAAAAATATGCTGCAACTGGAAATTACATTAACACATCATAACCATGAGCAGAAATAGCTAGGTCATCTCATTATAATCAATATAAAAATAAGTTACATAGTGCTCCAAATAAGATGCACTCAATCCAATAAGAATTGGCTTAAATAACTTTAAATCCTCGCACTGGAAATGTTGTTGTTGTTACTGTTGTTGTTGTTGGAAGTTGTTGGTGCTCGAAAGAAGAACCATGTACGGGAGGCTACTAGAGTGCTAAAAAAGATCTGGTATTTTATCCATGGACTCTACTTGACAAACCTAGAAAAACCCAGAATTTTTTTGCAAGATTTTGACTTTGTATTTTCAGCCCTTTTGGGTTGCCAACTACACCCCTGCTGGATGACTTGCGCACTCCTCCTGGGTAGCTACTAAAATGGGGTCAAAATGATGATATAAATATTTAAATAGCACCCAATCAATGTAATGCATGAAGGGATGGCCCCTTCTCCCGATTCCCAAGCTGAAAGCTTGAGTTCTAGCTCCTCCTCTCAAGTTACAGCTCTTGAGCTACACAACTACCACAAGTGACTACACTATCGAGAGGGATGATCCTCTAGCCCATTGATAGATGATTAAATGCTTCTCACAACTGATGTAAATGATCTCACCAGGTGAGGGTTTTTTTCCTCATAGGATTCCAAGCAGGGATGCTTGGAACTTCCTTCCTCCTCTCAAACTACACTGCTGGAATGTGTAATTCCTATAGGAACTATTGTTGCATAGAGGAGTAGAATGATGGCCTGATACTAGATGTAATAATGATGATCTTGGAATACTACAATGGGTGCACAAGGTGAAGGGTTGATCCCTCCACAAGTTTCCCAGCTGAAATACCGATAACTACCTTCCACCTCTCAAACCCTAGTGCAGGAATGCATAATTCCTATAGCTAGAAGTGCTAAAGAGAGGGGTTGAATGTGTCACTATTTTTATATGATGAATGGCTAATTAAAGAAACTTTTCTAGAGAAGGCACTCAAGGTCCCCCATGGATAAGGGTGGTATCTCCACTCGTAGACACCCATGTGCTAAACAACACATCAGACTTAACTAAACATCTGAAGTGTGCAGAAAGTCATAAACACCGAACAATAATAATATTCAAACTCATTTTATTTGCTTCTATCACCTTCCTTTTACAGTTGTGAACCCTCCCTAGCCTTTTCCCACCTCATAACTGCATTGTGCATGTGGCCACTAGCCTCCATAAGTATTGCGTTGTCCTCCAATATCTCCATCATCTCTCCAATTAATCCTCCACTATCTCCATCATCTTGCATTTATTCCTCTACTATATCCATCATCCTCCTCATTATTGCTCCATGACCTCCACTCTTTCTTCATTATTATGTTGCTCCACTACATTATAATGGTACTCCACTACTGAACTAACCCACATTCACACTATAGAAGTGGATTTTATTCATTTAATGGGTCTATGGGTCCCTCCACCATCTTATTTACTTAACTAATAAAGAAAAGTAAGAAATAAAAGATTGTAATTAGTTGATGGCTAATTAGGAATATTACATAGTATCACTTTGTGAGAGATATGGTTAAGGATAAAATGGTGTTGTTGGTAAAGGTGGACACTTTTAAGAATTTTGTAGATGCATTTATGAAGTCTGTGAGAAATGAGAAGTTCTCTTGGTGTAGATAAACAATGGATGTTGAAGGGATGAACCAATGACTAAGCTCTCGTGTGGCCCTCCGTGGCAATAAAACAAGAAGTGCCAGATGTTGGGTGTGAATTATATTCTTTCCACAACTATCTCCATTCACAAATTGGGGGGTTAGATGGGGGGGGGGGGGGCAGGGCTGCCTTTGCTTGAATCAGGTGCAATAGGGGCGTGGTATCCCCACTACACAAGGTTCAGGGAAGTGGCACTGGAAAAAAAAAATTGGACCCTATATTTGGTCAGTGGACCTACCTATGGTTTTGTGCATTGGTTTAGTGCGTATAATGGCGTTGTCTCCTATCTATTCAAGTTTCATGGTGGTCCAACACAAAATTTAGAGGGTTTTAAAATTGATCTAAACCAAAATAGAATATATGATGATTGGATGGATCTAAAGTGATCTGCAGTTCCCCCTATAAATAAGAAAAACCAGTATTCAAGGTATTTGCAAGAATGCAGATTGGCCGAGCAATTTGATTCTAACGTGTTGCTTGGAAGACCTCGATGCGATCAAAGGAACACATCAACATATTGAACACCTGCTCCTCAAAACCCATATGCTAATTTTCTATTTTGAGAGCCTAAAGTATGAGAGTCATGGAAGTGAAATCAAGATTCTCACTGCTGGTACAAGAATTGAGCTAATGGAACAAGAACTGTACACCTGCCACAAGGAGAACCTATTATTAGTGATGTTTTGACACCAAAATACCTTGCAATAATTAAATAAAGAATAATTCATAAATCCATAACTTAATGCCTCTGAATGACTATATATTAGCAAAAAATCTATAAAAATAATAGTAGTGGCCAAAAACACTTGGTGCAAGCACAAAAGTTGTTCAACAAAAGTATAAAAATCTAGACAAAATGGAGGTTCAATATCTTCCCATGCTAATCTTATTACATGCTTTGGTGCAAGACACACCGTAAGGTGGACTTTCAAAATTTCAAAAATATGCAGGGTTGTGGCCTAGAGCCCTGTTGTATTAATTGAGATGCTTAGGTTCGCTCTCTTTGTGTTTTTGGCCATTTTAATTTCCATTTTAAAAATCCTTTTATGGGCAGCATAATACTTGACTCGTCTGGTCCACTCCTTGACCAAATTATATGACTTCCCCCTCTTATCACATAACCTGATGTTTTTATTATGCATCTTGGTAAAAAGTTGCTCCCAATTTTCGTTCTCCCTTCCTATACTTTCTTTACGAGAAGTAAGCTCTCACAGCTTCGTATTCAATATCCTTATTACCATATTTTTCTTATTCAATATGTAATCATCAACAGGCCCTTTTGATCTCGGTTGATTTTTGGAGTTAAGGTCAGTCGTTCCAACTTTAGGTGGATCAAATAGGGACTCACACCCTCGGTCCATATTTGTCATGGGTGTTTCGAATTGAGAATTTTCTTGTACATGGTTTTGATCTATCCCTATAACTTTTTCGTTGGTAGGTTTGGTTATCGAATTCTTAAACTTGGACATAAATTGATTAGTAAATTCGAAAAACCTTCGAAGTTTATCCCCATCACTAGCGCCTATTTCTTCATTCCCCAAATCAATGGCTTGAAATTCCATATTTTTGGAAGGAGGATGAATGGCTTTCTTCATATTGCGTGTATTCCTTCATCCTAAAATGGGGGTTTGAGGTTCAAATGGTAACATTTCAGACATTGTGGGAGTTGCAGGGGTTGCAGGGGTGTCTCCCTTCTTCAGCCTTGATTTCTTGGGATGTGAGGAGACGACAATGTCTATTCATTTTTCCTCTATGGTTTTATCTCCCTCGCGCAATTCCTCGGGAGGTTGGGTGTTGGGTTTCTCAATGAATGTTATAACTCATCTATGATCAATATTTTGATAAGCCCATAATGATAAAGGATTGCCCTAGGAATTTTAATGGACCCACAGACCCCCTCTGACATATTTTGCAGGATTTTTAATAGGAAATAAGGGACATTTATCCTTTTCTCACTAGTGAGATGTAGCAAAAAACCAATGTGATATAGAAAATTGGTTGCATACCTACCCTAACAGGTCAAATATTTTTGGAGAATGAACAAAGGAGTGCACAATTCATATCGGAGCTGAGAACGCGGTATTCCCTTTTCCCAGTTAATATCTTAGTGCCTTGCTTTGAGAAATCAGTTACTATGTTTTTTATCCATGCCCTTGTTCTTGCACCACTTAATTCATTCTGATGCTAATCCAGTTGTTCGGGTGATGGTTTTCTCATTTACATTCATAGTTGAATCCCTTATTCAAGAAATCTTTCCATCAAATCCCTATGAAAATTGTAATGCAACCTCGTCTTCATAGCCCTATAATTAAGCCATAAATTCGTGCCACCCATCCTTTATCAATTTTTTTTTGCAGACATTGTACTCAAGAGTTTTCTCCAAATCCTTCATGGATGCGGGCTCATGGAAATCATATTTTTTCGTCATGTCTTGGATGGACTGTGGATATGATATGTGCTTCTAAAGACGAATAGGATGATTTAGAAAACTAAACTAAACTCAATATGCTTCACTTAAATCAGGGAGGACCGAATTATTTTTAAACTGGGTAAGCTAATTCCTCTCAAGTGACATAACTAATCATGATGCATAGTTGATAGGAGGATGCATGAATTATCAAATGGTCAGTGGAGGTATAGTTTGTGGAATTCATGTAATCACCATAAGAAATAGTCACAAATAAAACCTCATCCTACCTTGATATAACTTACTTAGCACTGGATTAAATGTAATATTATCCAACATATATTATTATTAAATATAAATAATCATGACTACGATGTCAGGACACTTGTCAACAATATTCCAACTCTTTAAACTATATGATTATCTTTATTGAAAGTCTAAAGCATGGGGTACCTATTTGGAAACCATGGAAGATAGCAAGGGAGAGTATTCAAAATTTAGTAATCAGTAAAATACGGATTCAGATTTTTAAACTTCCATGCAACATTATAGTTTCAAGAGCCTTTAAGAAAGCATTAGGTGAAAAAATTATGAAGGGGCAGAGAAGTAGGATTAACATGATGAGGTACAGGAAACATTATATGTACAATGTCAAAACGGTTCCTATATATCTTATAACAATCCTGCACCTACAATAGAAATCTTTTTCCTAGGACATATAGCGCTTATTCAGAGGAAACTATAATCAATACACATTGTTGGAAACCAACACCTTGTGAGTAGTCATCATTGAGTATTTCATCACTTCAAATACCATAAAAAATTAAAATTATGATACTAGAAAAGGAAAAAGAGAATTGTGACACATCCCTAGACCAATCAGTAACCTCTTTATTGAACACTCTAAATTTCATTTTCATCTAGATGCAAAAATGGATTTCTTCTTAGTTTGATACAAAGAATTACCTTCACTAATAGTATCACATCATTAAAGATTCTTGATTTTTTTTTTTGAAAGGTAGAACTCAAAGCATCATGTTGAAATTTTCTTAAAACTATTTTCCAATAAAAAGAATGATTTTTCATGGAAATAGAATGATAACCAAGAAAATCATAGTATGAAATTAAATTTAATAACCTATAAATGGCCCTGCTTCCCGCAGGAGTCCATAACCTTGGTAGGGTTGTATTTGACCAGTGAAATGTTTGTGTCCCACTTACTAAATATAGATTCAGGGTTAGCTTATTTTACTTTTAGATGATGACCATTGTCCTAGCTTGGTAACCAACTCATGGCAGTGCCACTCACAAGAATTAAGATGGATGAAAATGCCAACTCATGATGAGACCTCTTATCATCTATCTTTTGGTTGATAGCCATTACTCAGGCTTGGTGACTAGAAACAATAATGTCATGCATGTTAGGTCTCATGATGTTAGGTCCTTATATTACTAGTATATTCCCTTATTGTTGTTAGTGTAACCCCCTTATTTTTATTATTGTACCCCTGTAACCCCCATATTGTTATTATTGTGCCCTTAAATTATTATTGTTAGGTCGGCTAGGATTACATTGTGGCCCCACTAGGATTATATTGTGGCCCCATGGACTCCTATATATAGAAAGGAGGTTTTGTAATTTGTATCATCCAAGAATTGTTCATTCATGTAATGTATTGGATGTTGCCCCTCGAACTGGCTTATTTAGAAGGCATTGATATCTCTTTTCTTCTATTTTTGGAGCTGGTTTCAAAACATTTGGTGTCATAGCTTTGGATTCTAGGGTTTCACTGCTCAAAATAGGTTATCATGGAATTTTCGCTATAACATTTTTTCTACGAAGGTTCAAAAGCTGCAATTTTTAGAGTACGAAGTGAAGATCCTAAGGAATATCCTCACAGAATTTTAGAGTTTGATTCGAAATATTTTCAGAGATATGATCTATGGAAGTTAGGGCTTTTTGCAGGCTCCTAAATTTCACTTAAAAAGGTCATCACGAAATTTTTGCTATAAAGTTTTTTCTACGAAGGTTCAAAAGCTGAAATTTTTAGAGAGAGCGAAGATGAGCTCCTGAGGAACATCTTCGAAAAATTTTAGAGCTTGGTTCACAATATTTTGGGAGATATTATTTGTGGAAGGTGGTGCTTTTTCAAGCTCTGGAATTTCATCTCAAAGAGGTGATCGTGGGAAAATATTCATAACTCTCTCTCTGAGCATCGAATTGCAATTATGTAATAAGTGACTAGAAGTAAACAAGTTGTAGTGTCCTATCTATAAATTGTAGAGCCAAAGGAGCAAACAGTGACATGTGGAAAGTCATACAAGTTCGCTCTACTGAACTAGTCCATAATTAGGTCATTGTGGGAGATTGGACATAACTTTGTCTTGGAGAATCCAAATCAGGTCAGACCTGTGGCATTTTTAATAGCTTCGGAAGGACTATTACAAGGTGAAATTTCAAATATTGAGGATGCCAAATATGATATAATTCAATTTCAATATCGAGCTCCTCAAAGAAAGTAAAAGGTGTGTATTTGTTTTTCCCGAATTGCATAAGTCTTGTTTGAAGAATCAAGTTAAATTGATTCCAAGGGCATATTGTAGAATAGATATCAATATTGGATTCTAAAATGGCCCCTAAAAAGAATTCATCACCCATTAAGCCTTTAGAAGGCTCTACTATGACTCATGAAGACGAAGAATGGCAACATGACATATCAAAATTACAAGAGCAAGTGCAACAAATTTCGCTCTCGCAAAGAGCAACAAAAAATGGCATGGAAGTTTTGAAGAAAGACGTGGAAACTAAGATGGATGGTTTGAAGAATGGCATGGATGGCATGGAAGCTAAGATGGATGGCATGGAAGTTGGCATGGAATCTAAGATGGGTGACATGGAAGCTAAGATCGATGAGAAAATGGAAAACATGAAGAATGATCTAAAAGCAGACATGGAAGGTTTGACAAAGTTGATACAAGAAATGTTTCCTAATGGTGAAAAGATAGTAGAGGAAACTCATGATGAGAACAAAATAAATGTTAATCGTGATTTCATAAACTCTAATGTTGGAGGAAAGAACCACCATATTCCAAAAATGGATATGAGGAAGTTTGATGGAAAGGATCCTGTAACATGGATACTACAGATGGAGCAATATTTTGATCTCCATAATGTGCAAAACACACAAAAGGTACGCATTGCAATTTTACATTTAGAACAAAATACATTTGTATGGTATCGATGGCTTTGCTCCCGTAAAAAAATTGTCACTTGGTCAATTTTTACGGAGGAAATGATAGCACATTATGAGGATACAAAGAGCAACACCTTCTTTAGCCAATTGATAAATCTCAAACAAAAGGGTTTAGTGGGGCAGCACATTGAGGACTTCCAAAAAATGAATATAAGGGTAACTGATATTCCAGAGGAACACAGGATTGATCTCTTCATAGGTACTCTAAAGGATAACATCCAACATGAAGTTCGTGTGTTGGAACATGATTCATTAGAGAAGGCATTCAGGTTGGCAAGAAAAGTTGAATGTAAAATTATGGCGACAAGGAAGCCTACCACTCAATTCTATAAAGAAGGAAGTGTTGCTACGCCTAGATTTCCACAACCTACAAGGTTGACACCACAAAAATTGGAAGAAAAAAGAGCAAAAGGGCTTTGCTACAGTTGTGATAGCAAATACACTAAAGGTCTTAAGTGTGCTGAGAAGAAATTATTTTACATAGATTGTGAAGAGGAAGAAGAAAATGAACAAGAAGAGGATATACACCAGGAACCAACCCTAGAAGAGGAAGAAATGAGTCTGATCATATCGTGTAATGCATTGGCAGGAATTACCACTCCTCAAACTCTCAAGATAGAAGGACATATCAAGAAGAAAAAGGTAATAGTGTTGATTGATTCATGTAGTACCCATAATTTTATTCATTGTAAGGTAGCCAAGGAATTGAATTGTTTCCTATACCCAGCACCAGAATGTCAAGTGATGGTTGCAAATGAAGGAACTATAAATTGCTCTGGAAAATGCCATAATATCAAGCTAACCATGGGGGAATATGTATTGACTAGTCCAATGCTTGCCATTCCTATGGGAGGTGCTGATGTTGTACTAGGAGTACAATGGTTGCAATCTTTGGGGACGGTAGCTTTTAATTTTCAAGAACTTTTCTTGAAATTTTTTTCAGAAGGAAAGGAAGTCGAATTACGGGGTATTGTGGGGAAGCCAGGAAGGATAATAAGCTCTAATGTCATGACAAAGCTTCTAAATAAAGAACAATGAGGCGTAATTTCACAATGATGCTCACTAGAAGTTCCAACATCAAAATCATCTATTTCTGCAGATCTCCAACAAGTCTTGGACAATCATTCCAAGGTGTTTGAAACTCCCAAAGGACTCCCACCTATTTGTAATCATGATCATGCTATTCATTTGATTCCAGGAAGTGTTCCTCCAAACATCAGGCCTTATAGATATCCTTATGTCCAAAAGAGCGAAATTGAACGTATGATTGCAGAAATGTTAGAGGCGGGTATAATTCAACCTAGTCAAAGTTCTTTCTCTACTCTTGTAGTATTGGTACACAAGAAGGATGGATCATGGCGAATGTGTCCGGATTATAGGGAGCTCAATAAGCTCACCATTAAAGACAAATTTCCCATTCCTGTGATTGATGAATTATTGGATGAATTACATGGAGCAATTTATTTTACCAAGTTGGATCTTTGTTAAGGATATCATCAAATTAGAATGAAGACTGAAGATATTCCGAAAACAACATTTCGAACCCATGAGGGTCATTATGAATTTTTGGTCATGCCTTTTGGCCTTACCAATGCACCTTCTACATTTCAAGGGTTGATGAATTCCATTTTCAAACCCTTCCTTAGAAAATTTGTGCTAGTATTTGTTGATGATATACTAATCTACAGCAGGTCTTGGAAGGATCATGTTGAACATGTTGACAGGGTGCTCAAACTATTGCAGGAGAAACAATTATGTGCAAAAACATCCAAATGTTTCTTTGGAGTACAAGAGGTGGAATATCTGGGTCATATTGTATCTCACGAGGGTGTTAAAGTAGACCCTAACAAAATTAAAGCCATGAAGGAATGGAAAGTCCCCACAACCATAAAGAAGTTGCGAGGATTTCTCGGGTTAACAGGGTATTATCGCAAGTTTGTTAAGAATTATGGGAGAATAGCAGCACCTCTAACAACATTATTGAAGAAAGATGCATTTTCATGGACTCCTGAAGCAACTAAGGCCTTTGAACATTTTAAAGAGGCAATGTGCCTAGCACCGGTCTTAGCTACGCCAGACTTCACAAAAACCTTTATTGTGGAATGTGATGCCTCAGGAAATGGAATTGGTGCAGTTTTAATGCAGGAAGGAAGACCCATTGCTTTTGAAAGTCGTCCAATCAAAGGAAAGTGTTTACAAAAACCTATTTATGAGAAGGAAATGTTAGCAATACTGCATGCACTAAAGAAATGGCGAACTTACCTAATGGGAAGACACTTCAAGGTAAAAACTGATCTTGATAGTCTTAAACACTTTTTGGAACAAAGACTATCTTCAGAAGAGCAGCAAAAATGGGTCACAAAGATGTTGGGTTATGACTTTGAAATAATCTACAAAAAAGGAAAGCTTAATGTTGTTGCAGATGCACTCTCAAGAAAGAATGAAGAGGTGGAAGCATTGGTTTGTGCCATTTCTATTATCCAACCAGATTGGATAACCGAAGCAAGAGATGAATGGAAGAAGGACAAAGATGTATGGACACTCATTCAAAAGTTGCAGCAAGATCCTAGTACATCTGATACATTTAGTTGGAAAAATAATTCCTTATGGTACAAAGATCGCTTATATCTTTGTAAAAATTCCCAACTAAAACAAAATATTCTTCTGGAATTGCACACTTCTCCTTTAGGAGGACACTCAGGATTTTTAAAAACTTACCACAGGGTGAAGAAAGAATTTTTTTGGGATGGCCTTAAATCTGATATTCAAAAGTTTGTGGCAGAATGTTTGGTTTTCCAGCAGAACAAAGTTGAGACAATTAAGACCCCGGGTCTTCTACAACCTTTATCCATTCCAAGTCAACATTGGGAGGATATTTCAATGGATTTTATCATAGGTTTACCTAAATCCGAAGGAAAGAGTGTCATCATGGTGGTAGTTGATAGACTTACCAAGTATGCACACTTTTTTGCATTATCTCATCCATTTAAAGCAAGTACAATTGCTACTACATTTATGGACACAATTTAAAAGCTACATGGAAAGCCAAGGGTTATTGTGTGCGACAGAGATCCCATTTGTATTGGAAATTTTTGGGTTGAGAGAAGATAGGTCTCCCTATCGGTCGAGAACTAATGGATATGGGACCTATCTCTATCTCTCCTCAAGCGGGGTCGACATAGGATAGGTACGGTCTCCCTGTCGGTCGATAACAGCCCCGTTTCTCTCCCTACTGGTCGAGAACTAAACTCTAGTACTACCCTTTCAATCGATAGAGTTATTTTCTTGTTTGGGCACTCAATTAGCTCATAGCTCATCTTATCATCCTCAATCCAATGGTCAAACTGAGATAGTAAATAAATGTTTGGAAGCATATCTTCGTTGCTTTGTATCTGATAAATAAACATAATGGTTCAAGTGGTTACCTCTCACTAAATGGTGGTATAACACTTCCTTCCATACTGCAGCAAAAATGACCTCATTTATGGCACTTTATGGATATCATACACCATCCATCACATCATCTTTAAGAGAAAATTTAAAGGTTCAAGCAGTGGAAGATCACATCGAGCATCAACAAGGAGTTCTCCAACTCTTAAAGGATAGCATGAATTTGGCACAAAATCGAATGAAACAACAGGCAGATCAACATCACAGCGAGAGAAGTTTTGATGAAGGAGATTAGGTATATTTACTGCTACAACCATACAAACAAATGTCCCTCAAGCAAGATAAGAAGGATAATAAATTATCGCCAAAGTACTATGGTCCTTACAAGGTGTTGCAAAAGATTGGTACTATGGCATATGAATTGGAGCTTCCTGCTTCTTCACGAGTGCATCCAGTTTTCCATGTTTCATGCTTAAATAAGGTTATAGGTGAAAATCTTCTAGTTCAAACAATATTGCCAAAATTTGATGAGGAAGGAAAAATCATATTGGAACCTAAAGCGGTCACAGAAGCAAGAACTCAACAACTACGAAATCGATCAATTTCAGAGTATCTCATCAAGTGGAAGAACTTACCCATTGAAGATTCTACATGGGAGGATAAGAATTTTATGCAAAAGCACCCAGAGCTACTGAAGCATTGAGGACAACAATTTTTTGAAGTAGAGGGGCATGTTAGGTCCCTATATTACTAGTATAGTCCCTTATTTTTGTTAGTGTAACCCCCTTATTGTTATTATTGTACCCCTGTAACTCCCATATTGTTATTATTTTTCCCTTAAATTATTATTGTTAGGTCGGATAGGATTACATTGTGGCCCCACTAGGATTATATTGTGGCCCCATAGACTCCTATATATATAAAGGAGGTTTTGTAATTTGTATCATCCAAGAATTGTTCATTCATGTATTACATTAGAGGTTGTCCCCTGGAAGTGCCTTATTTCTAAGGCGTTGATATCTCTTTTCTTCTATCTTTGGAGTTGGTTTCATAACACATGATCATGGTAGGTAGGCTCATCACTAGACCTCCTATCCTCCCCTAAATATTTTGTAAGCTATGATTAATATTAACCTTAAATTTTACTTAATAAGTGGGGAGACAGATCTACTCCTTAAGAGTACAGGATGGAGTGAAATTTTTTTAATGACTAGTCATTCCCAGCTAATTCCTCAACCCTAAAGACTTATTAAAGATATCCCAGATAATGACTGAAAGATTCCTTTAGTTGATAATGCTAGTGTTCTTGTGAATAGCTCATTTTTATCTTTACAAGAGTGGTCCACCATAGGAGGTTTTTCCATAGTACCTTCCAAGGGAAACGAAAAACATATATCTTAGACAAAAACTCATTTGGAGTTATTAATCCTGGTTACTTTTGCAAAATCATGGTGTATGAGAGTGAATCATATTCAACAATATTTGTCACAAATGTGTGTGTTAACAACCAATGCGCATCAAAATTAGTTTCAGCGGCCCTACTTTAAAAATCAAGACCCTAATATCATTATTATAACATCTTTTATTCATGGCATTTTATTCTTCTATCGTACCCTATCCTAAGAAGTAGAAGACTCCCTTCCAAGTATAGGAGTACTTACAATGCATCCATGTTCCAAACAAAAGGATAATTATACTCATGTTCAAATTTGAGAAGTATATATGAGACAATACCAGAACATGAGGTACCAGTTTCACTAACTAATGCGATGCTACAAATTATCGAATGATAAAGGATGAGTGTATATTGACAGTCATTTCAAACCAAGATTCTATGGGATCGATATACCATTGGTCATCTAATTCAGGGGCAACATCCAGTGCATCATGCAAATCCTCCAAATTTCTTTTTTTTGTTTTCTAAAGTGCAAGCCAGATCAGGTAGATGTCCTTCAATCTCTGCTTCTGATGGCTTCTCCTCGTCAAGCATCATCTATAACTTCCCGGTCTCCTTAGGAAGATCTTCCAGATATTCATGAATCTTCTCTTGCAGACGAATAGACCTTTCTCTGAGTGATGCCAAAATATAATCTTTCTATGAAGTAGAGACAGCAGATTCTGCTAGAATTTGAGATAATTCTTGGAATAACGTCACACTTCCTGTCATTTTCCTGCTAGCCGGTATTATTAACACAGGGATTTAGAGTAGGGGGTTATTTTTAGTGTATGTAAAATAAAAATTAACTCAAAAATATCAATTTTAGTAATAAGAATAGACCAATATTGTAAGCTAAGAAAACCACACTTCGTAAATCAAATAATATAGATTGTGGAAAAGAAAAGCTACCTAATAAAAGAAATTACTCATAAAAGCTCAATTTCAATAAAATAAAAAAAGTAGACAACACACTTTACAATAAATAAAATCACTCATTTTTATAAAGAAAAACTTGGCTTGTGAGGTTTCTGGCAATACCGTCATGTATGATTCAGCAAGCAAGGGGAATCTCACTAATCTAAAAATTCATTTGCAATGGAAAGGAAAAAAAGCATGACAAATCACGAGGCCTTATCCTACACCGCCTCCCCGGCAATAGCACCAACATGTTAGGTGGTATAGATTCTAGATTTTATATGTGGACAACCCAACTTTGGAACGACCCCACTAAAATGGATGTGTGGCTCTTCACTCGCGTCTTACTGTCAATTCCACACTTGAGCTACCATGTAGCTAAGATCATACCAAAATTTACACCAACATTTAATTTTTCAATCCGGGGTCATAAGACTTAAAGACATAGCACTGTATATGCCAGAATATAACCTCAGGTGTTTGCAAAAAACCCTAGAAATAATTCGAAAAGAAAATCACTAAGGAAAAGAAACAAGACTTTTCAAAATAAAAGTACACTATGGGGATCTACTTATGGCTCCTCTTTTGGGTTGAGTTGACTCATGCAGTAATTCTTCCTTAGTTTTCTATGGGATAATGGAATGTAGGCCCCATTCAAACTGACAAACTGTTCGAAAAATGAAGAATGTGATTCAGGAAAGAAATAATGCAAAAGCAATGCAAATCCTCTTAGAATTTATTTCTACGCAGAAAAAATGAAAGTGCATGAAATAAATTAGAATCACAAGACAATTTCTCTACAGAAATAGTTCAATGCTTTAAAAGAATGTGCTACTTCTATGGAAATAGAAACACGATAAACAAGATAAATCTACAATAGAGTAGAAATAAAATAAATCTATCTATTTCTTTCGAGCTTACTCTAATCGTTGAGAACATTTTTACTTCAACAGAGAAATACTCCATATGATATGTGCAACATTAATTATGTTGAAAGGAATATTAATAACATCTATCAATATTCAAGACATCAACTGATCCTTGCATTAGTGTAGAAATCAGTTTCGCATGGTAATCATGATTGCTCCAGATAATAGATAATAAGCTAAATAAACTGAGGCGTTTGATGAGCAATAGTTTCCTTCACCATTATATTCTGAGAGTAAACCCTATTATGCAATAGTTGAAATCAAAACAAATGAGATGTAGTAAAAGACATATGCTCATCCTCAATACTTGTAACAATAACCTCATTAATCAAATTCTAATGACATTCAAAGTAATGAAAATGATTTCTAAATAGAGTTGCAAACCTCACATAGTCAAAATGCAAAATATACTAGATCATGTTGTCACACCATGCAACTGAAAGTAAATTGCAATGAAATTTGGGAAGGCAAATAAATCCTAGTAATCGAAGATTAGAAAAGAATGATATACATAAAACTAGTGCCAAATCATATTAATACTGAAGTCATATTACATATATTCTAGACAGTATAGAGCTGGGATCCAGTGGTCCCCAAGGATCATCCCACTGAGCACACGAACCGTCACTTTCTACAAAGCAAAAATTTCCCTACCTCTATTAAACGAAATATACAAACTAATTTTTTATTCCCCCCTCCCCCACCTTATACAAAGTACATATTCATACTTATAATGATGATGTCTCCGATCTATTCGAGTTTCATGGTGGTATAACACATAATTTTAGAGTTTGAAAACTGATCTAAACCAAAATAAAAAATATGATGACTAGATGGATCTGAAGTGGTTTGCAGTCCCCCATATACATATGAAAACATGTATTTGGGCTATTTTCCAAATTGCGGTTTGACCGAGCACTTTGATTCTAATGCATTGCTTGGAAGACGTGAGTGCGATCAAAGGAACACATCAGCATATTGAACGCCTTCTCCTCAAAACCCATATGCTCGTTTTCCATTTTGAGATTTCGAAGGATGAGAGTCGTAGAAGTGAAATCGGGATTCTCACTGCTCGTACAATAATTGAGCTAATGGAATAGGAAGTGGACTAGTTGAACAATAATTATATGTCTGGCACAAGGAGAACATGGTATTAGTGATTTTTTGACACCAAAATACCTTCCAATCATTAAATAAATAAGAATTCATAAATCCATAACTTATTACCTTTGAATGAATATATATTAGCCCAAAATGTATAAAAAGGATAGTAATGGCTACAAACACCTACTGCAAGCACAAAAGTTATTCAAAAAAAGTATAAAAATCTAGACAAAACATAGGTTCAACACTCATGTAGGTCACAATTCTAATGTAGTAGAATACCTGGCTCAGTCACCTTTTTCTATGTGAATGCTTGAGGTTCTTCAGAATTGTCCCTCCCTGAAGCAGGCTTTGTTGTCTGTGATCAATGGAATTTATCCAACAGATTCAAATCTTGTAGTCTTCAATCACATGGGATATGTGACACAATTACCAACACAGTTAGAATTCTTGATTCAAGTACATGTCCTAAATATTCTCACTCATCACACTATCATTGATGAAGGTGCGTCTACTTGTATCATGCTAATGAGTTGTTGGAAGTCACTTGGCTCGCTGATTTTTTGACAATCACCTATGATGTTGAAAGCTTTTGATGGTCGTATATATAAGCCTTGTGGAATTCTTAGTAACCTGCAAGTAGAACTAGGGGGAAAATCAGTTACTGTTGAAGTTAAGGTCATTTACAGACCCCTCGAATAGAATATATTACTTGAAAGACCATGGGTTTACACAATGGCTACATTAGTATCTACCTAATTTTGTATGATCATATTCCCCCATAAAGGAAGTATCACAACCATTGAACAACTCTTATTATTTTCCTATGGTTCCCAGGAAATTGGAAGCATTTTATTTGTTCAGGGACCCACACCTTCTCTTCAGAAGATTGGTGTAGGACTCTTTAAGGATCCTTCCCTAATGGGCACCTTTTCATTACCGTCACCCGAGACATCGGCGGAAATCACTAATATAGAGACCTGCAACATGATATCTTCCACTTCATCTAACTTAAGGAAGATACCCAATTGTTTTGAAGTAGTTAGGTTGGGAAACATCATGCCAAAAATTCCAATTGAGCTAGCATAGTAATAAATATTTTTGGCTTACGCGGCCAATCCAAATCCATCATCGCCGATCGTTTGGGTTGATCATTCTTCGGATTTTGGTACTTCTTCTGATCCATTTTCACGTATATTCTTGATTGATGAGAGAACTGTGGAGTCCATGATGCCAAAAGAAGAACCATGGGAATCATCACAATAATGATCCAATATTCCATATTACAGTGAAGATAATCCATCTGAACTATATCACCCTAATGTCGTTGATTTCTTGACAAATTTTATTCCTATCCACGTCATCGATTCTACATGAAACCCATCAAATATCGAAGAAATGACTTTTATCGATATTTAGACCCAACCCAGTATTGTAGAAAACATTCATGTCAGTGCATCTTGTTTTCCATTTGAAATTGACTCTTACCACACTCTTTTTCGTGAATTCCATATGTATTTTCTTGGTCATATGAGGAGATGTCAAGTATCAACTCTAGAATTGTTGAACCTGAGATTAAAATGTATCATGATGTTAAGCTGGTGCGATAGTGCCTTAATCCTCTTCACCCAAATAAAGTTGTTGCCATTAAAGCAAAGGTTGAATTTTTTTGTGTGATGGATTCATTTAACCTATTCCCATTACCGATTGGGTATCTAACATTGTTCCTGTGATGAAGAAATAGGGAAAATTAGAGTGTGTGTCGATTATTGGGATGTTAATCATGCTTGTCCAAAAGAAAATTATCCAACTCCATTTATAGAAAAAAATATTGATGAATGTGCCACATGTGAAATATTTTCTTTCGTGGATGGATTCTCTGGTTACAATCAGATTAATATTCGCCCAGAGGTCCAATATAAAATGACTTTTATCTATGCTTGGGGCACATTCTCTTATCGCAAGCTCCCTTTTGGTTTAAATAAAGTTGGGGCTGCATTACAGAGGGAAATGAATTATTATTTTCATGACATCAAGCACATAGTTCAACCGTATCTCGATGACTTACCTGCACATTCACGAAAATGGCCTGGACGCCTGCTACACCCAAGAGAAATATTTTTACAATGTCATCAGTATAAAATAATCCTAAATATGAAAAAATGTGTGTTTGGTGTTGGCTCTGGTCATTTTCTTAGATTCGTCATGTCGAAAGATGGAATTCGGCTTGATCCATTGATGGTCCATGATAGTCTTGATTTTCCTGCTCCTTCCAATCTGCTTCAGTTACAAAGATTCCAATGGAAGGATAAATTTATAAGGAGGTTCATTCCTAACAACTTGGAAATGGCTAAATGATTTACTCGAATCTTGAAAAATGGGATACCATTCCATTGGGATGAGGTTGTGCAAGATTCCTTTAGTGTTCTTAAAGATTCCCTGATCCAAGCATCATTAATTTATCCCCCAAATTATTAGAGTGACTATTTCCTGTATCTCTCCACTGCAGATACAACCATCTCTATGGTTGTAGTCGAAGAAGAAGATGGGATTGAAGATCCCATATAATATTTGAGTCATAATCTCAATGATACATAAGTTAAGTACACCTATATTGAGAAGCTCACTTTGGTAGCCGTTAAATCTATACAAATATTTCGCTATTATATCCTACTCCCAAATACCATTGTCATTTCGGAGTGCAACCCTATGACATACATTCTGTCACGTTAATTGTTCAAGGGAAAATATTCAAAACAGATCGTCATTTTGCAGGAGTTTCATTTGGAATTCATAAAATCGAATTCAAAGAAGTCTTTGGTGTTTTCTAAGCTTATTTTTGACCTTCCTTTGAGTAGTACTGATCTTACTACAGAACCATCAATTCCAGACGAGTCTTTGTTTCTGATCGAGTCATCTGACCATTGGTACAAATATTTCATCATCTATCTCCAAACCTAAACTTTTCGGCCCAATACCTCTTTCTCGCAAGAACGACGTATTTGATACGAAGCCAAAGATATATGATCATCATCGATACACTTTATCGTCATGGTGTTGATATGATTTTATGTAGGTGCCTCATGCATGAGGAAGCTGAAAATTTTCTAAATGATTTCCATTTTGGTACATGCAGTGGAAATTCTTCTGGCTATGCTACCATGCAAAATATTTTCTGTGCCAGTTACTTTTGGCCTACCATATTTGATGACTATATTATTACTTTTAGAAGCTGTCATGCTTTCCATATATTTGATCGTAAAACTCGCCCGCCACAAACACCACTAAATCATGTCATCACCGTTGGACCATTTGTAAAATGGGGAATTGACTTCATGACATGCAACCCCCACTTGGCTGGGTAGAATGGGTATAATATAGCCATCGTTGACTATTTTACCAAGTGAGCCGAGGAAATGCCTACATTCAAAAATAAGGGTGTTATGAAACCAACTCCAAAAATAGAAGAAAAGTGACATCAACGCCTTAGAAATCAGCCACTTCGAGGGGGAAAGCTCCAATACATTACATATATGAACAATTCTTGGATAATACAAATGGAAAAACCTCCTTTCTATATATAGGAGTCCATGGGGCCACAATGTAATCCTTGTTGACCTAACAATAATATTGTAAGGGCACAATAATAACAATATAGGGGTTACAGGGGTACAACGATAACAATAAGGGGGTTAATTTGACAACAATAAGGGAATATAGTACTAATATAAGGACCTAACATGCTCCTATTCTTCAAAAAAGTGTTGTCCTCAATGCTTGAGTAGCTCTTGGTGCTTTTGTATAAAATTCTTGTCCTCCCATGTAGAATCTTCAGTGGGTAAGTTCTTCCATTTGATGAGATACTTTGAAATTGATTGATTTCATAGCTGTCGAGTTCTTGTTTCCATGACTGCTTCAGGTTCCAATATGGTTTTTCCTTCCTCATCAAGTTCTGGTAATATTGTTTGAACTGGAATTTTGTCCCCTATAACCTTTTTTAAGCATGAAACATGGAAAACTTGATGCACTCGCGAAGAAGCAGGAAGCTCCAATTTGTATGCCATAGTACCAATATTTTTCGACACCTTGTAAGGATCATAGTACTTTGGAGATAATCTATTAACCTTCTTAGCTTTCTTGAGGGAAATTTGTTTGTATGGTTGTAGCCGTAAAAATACCCAGTTTCCCACATAAAAAATTCTCTCACTGTGATGTTGATCTGCTTGTTGTTTCATTCGATTTTGTGCCAAATTTAGGTTATCCATTAAGAGTTGGAGAACTTCTTGTTGATGCTCGATGTGATCCGCCACTTCTTGAACCATAGAATTTTCCCTTAAATAAGATGTGATGGACGGTGGATGATATCATAAAGTTCCGTAAATGGGGTTATTTTTGCTGCAGTATGGAAGGAAGTGTTATACCACCATTCAGTGAGAGGTAACCACTTGACCCATTGTGCTTGCTTATTAGATACAAAACAACAAAGATATCCTTCCAAACTATTCACTATCTTTGTTTGACCATCGGATTGAGGATGATAAGATGAGCTATGAGCTAGTTGAGTATGAAAACATGAAAATAATTCCATCCAAAAATGTCCTATAAAAATGGGATCTCTGTCACTTACAATAATCTTCAAGTTTCCATGTACCTTTTGAATTGTTTCCATAAATGTAGTAGTAATTGTACTTGCTTTAAATGGATGAGATAATGCAAAAAAGTGTGCATACTTGGTAATTCTATCAACTACCACCATGATGACACTCCTTCCTTTGGACTTCGGTAAACCTGTGATAAAATCCATTGAAATTTCCTCCCAACGTTGACTTGGAATGGATAAAGGTTGTAGAAGACCCGGGGCCTTAATTGTCTCAAATTTATTTTGTTGGCAAACCAAAAATTCTGCCACAATCTTTTGAATATCAGTTTTAAATCCATCCCAAAAAAAATATTTCTTCACCCTGTGGTAAGTTTTTAAAAATCCCGAGTGTCCTCCCAAAGGATAAGTGTGCAATTCCAAAAGAATATTTTGTTTTAGTTGGGAATTCTTGCAAATATATAAGCGATATTTGTACCATAAGGAATCATTTTTCCAACTAAATGTATCAGATGTACTAAGATCCTGCTGCAACTTTTGAATGAGTGTCCACACTTCTTTGTCCTTCTTCCATTCATCCCTTGCTTCAGTTATCCAATCTGGTTGGTTATCCCTTGAAATGGGACAAATCAATGCTTCCACCTCTTCATCCTTTCTTGAGAGTGCATCTGCAACAACATTTAGCTTCCCTTTTTTGTAGATAATTTCAAAGTCATAACCCAACATCTTTATGAACCATTTTTTCTGCTCTTCTAAAGATAGTCTTTGTTCCACAGTGTTTAAAACTATCATGATCATTTTTTACCTCGAAGTGTCTTCCCATTAGGTAAGGTCTCCATTTCTTTAATTCATGTAGTATTGCCAACATTTCCTTCTCATAAATAGCCTTTTGTCAATAATTTCCTTTGATTGAACGACTTTCAAAAGAAATGGGTCTTCCTTCTTGCATTAAAACAACACCAATTTCATTTCTTGAGGCATCACATTCCACAATAAACGTTTTTCTGAAGTCTGGTGTAGCTAAGACTGGTGTTAGGTACATTTCCTCTTTAATATGTTCAAAGACCTTAGTTTCTTTAGGAGTTCATGAAAATTCATATTTCTTCAATAATATTGTTATAGGTGCTTCTATTCTCCTATAATTCTTAACAAACTTGTGATAATACCTTGTTAACCCTAGAAATCTATGCAACTGCTTTATGGTTGTGGGGACTTTCCATTCCTTAATGGCTTTAATTTTTTTAGGGCCTACCTTAACACCCTCGTGAGATACAACATGACCCAGATATTCCACCTCTTGTACTCCAAAGAAACATTTGGATGTTTTTGCACATAATTGTTTCTCCTCCAATAGTTTGAGCACCCTGTCAACATGTTGAACATGATCCTTCCAACACCTAATGTAGATTAGTATATCATCAAAAAATTCTAGCACAAATTTTCTAAGGAAGGGTTTGAAAATGGAATTCATCAACCATTGAAATGTAGAAGGTGCATTAGGAAGGCTAAAAGGCATGACCAAAAATTTATAATGACCATCATAAGTTCAAAATGTTGTTTTCGGAATTTCATTCTTCATTCTAATTTGATGATATCTTGAATGAAGATCCAACTTCGTAAAATAAATTTCTCCATGTAATTCATCCAATAATTCATCAATCATAGAAATGGGAAATTTATCTTGAATAGTGAGCTTATTGAGCTCCCTATAATCTAGACACATGTGCCATGATCCATCCTTCTTGTGCGCCAATACTACTGGAGTAGAGAAAGAACTTTGACTAGGTTGAATTATACCAGCCTCTAACATTGCTGCAATCATACGTTCAATTTCACTCCATTGGACATAAGGATATCTGTAAGGCCAAATGTTTGGAGGAACACTTCCTGGAATCAAATGAATAGCATGATCATGATCAAGAATAGGTGGGAGTCCTTTGGGAGTATTAAACACCTTGGAATGATTGTCCGTGACTTTTTGGATATCTGGAGAAATAGATGGTTTTGATGTTGGAACTTATAGTGAGCATAATTGTGAAATTACATCTTGTTTTTCTTTCTTCAGAATTTTTTTCATGACATTAGAGCTTATTATCTTTCCTGCCTTCCTTGTGATACCTCGTAATTCGGTTTCCTTTCCTTCAGAAAAAAAAAAAAAATTCAAGAAAAGTTCTTGAAAATTAAAAGCTATCGTCCCCAAAGATTGTAAACACTTTACTCCTAGTACAAGATCAACACCTCCCATTGGGATGGAAAGAATTGGACTATTCAATACATATTACCCCATGGCTAGCTTGATATTATGGCATTTTCCATAGAAATGTATAGTTCCTCAATTTGCAACCATCACTTGACATTTTGGTGTTGGGTATAGGAAACAATTCAATTCCTTGGCTACCTTACAATGAATAAAATTATGGGTACTACTCGAATCAATCAACATTATTACCTTTTTCTGCTTGATATGTCCTTCTATCTTGAGAGTTTGAGGAGTGGTAATTCCTGCCAATGGATAACATGATATGGTTGGATTCATTTCTTCTTCTTCTAGGGTATCTTCCTAGTGTATATCCTCTTATTTTGAAGTTTCTTGTTCATTTTCTTCCTCCTCTTCACAATCTATGTAAAATAATTTCTTCTCAGCACACTTATGACCTTTACTGTATTTGCTATCACAACTGTAGCAAAGCCCTTTTTCTCTTTTTTCTTCCAATTGTTGTGGTGTCAACCTTGTAGGTTGTGGAAGTCTAGGAGTAGCAACACTTCCATATTTATAGATGTGAGTGGTAGGATTCCCCGTCGCCATAATTTTACATTCAATTTTTCGTGCCAACCTAAATTCCTTCTCTAATAAATCAGGTTCTGAAACTCGAACTACATGTTGGATGTTATCCTTTAAAGTCCCTATGAAGACATCAATCATGTGTTCCTTTGGAATGTCAGTTACCCTTATGTTCAATTTTTGGAACTCCTCAATGTACTCCACCACTGAACCCTTTTGTTTGAGATTTATCAATTGGCTAAAGAAGGTGTTGCTCTTTGTATCCTCATAATGTGGTATCATTTCCTCTGTAAAAATTGGCCAAGTGACAATTTTTTTACGAGAGCAAAGCCATCGATACCATACAAATGTATTTTGTTCTAAATGTAAAGTTGCAATCCATACCTTTTGTGTGTTTTGCACATTATTGAGATCAAAATATTGCTCCATATGTAATAACCATGTTATGGGATCCTTGGCATCAAACTTCCTCATATCCATATTTGGAATATGGTGGTTCTTTAATCCAACATTAGAGTTTATGAAATCACGATTAAAATTTATTTTTTTCTCATCGTGAGTTTCCTCTAATATATTTTCACCATTAGGAATCATTTCTTGTATCAACTTTGACAAACCTTCCTTCAAACTTTCCATTTATTCCTTCAAACCTTCCATTTTTTCTTCCACACCATCCATTTTTTCTTCCATACCATTCTTCAAACCATCCATCGTAGCTTCCATGCCTTTATTTAAACCATCCATCTTAGCTTTGATACTTTTCTTCAAAACATCCATTTCATGTTTTGTTGCTCTTTACGAGAGCGAAATTTGGTGCACTTGCTCTTGTAATTTTGATAGATTATGTTGCAATTATTCATCTTCATGGGTCATAGTAGAGTACTCTGAGGGCTTAATGGGTGTTAAATTATTTTAGGAGGAATTTTAGAACCCAATACTGATATCTATAATCAATAGGCCTTTGGAATCACTTAAAACTGATTTTTCAAACAAGACTTATGCGATCTGAAAAAAAAATACAAGCCTTTTTCTTGATTTTTAGGAGCTCGATATTGAAACTGAATTGTCTCTGTGATTTCTGATATTCAATATCTAAAATTGGGCCCTGACATTTCCCTCTGAATCTTCTTTCGAATGTCATAGGTCTGAACTGATTTGAATTCTTGAACACAAATTTATGCCCAATCTCCTATGATGACCTAATTATGGACTGGTTCAGTAGAGTGAACTTGTACAACTTTCCACGTGTCACTTTTTCATCCTTGGGCTCTGAAATTGATAAAGAATAAAATAAATTCCATGTAATTGCGGCCACTTTTTACATAATTCCAATCCAATGCCCAGAGAGAGAGTTATGACGAGTTTCCCACGGTCACCTCTTTGAGATGAAATTTGGGAGCTTGAAAACTCCCTAACTTCCATAGACCATATCTCTGAAAATATTGTGATTCAAGCTCTGAAATTTTTCCACCACATTCCTCAGGAATACAAATTCGCTCTATGAAAATTTCAACTTCTAAACCCTAGGAGAAAAAATGTTATAGCGAAAATTCTACGATGACAAGTTTAGGTTAAATTCAGGAGCCTGCAAAAATCCCTAACTTGCACAGATCATATCTCTGAAAATATTGCGAACCAAGATCTAAAAATTTTCCACGATGTTCCTCAGGATTTTGGCTTCACTATGTAAAAATTTCAGCATCTTAACCTTCGTAGAAAAAATGTGATAGCAAAAATTCCACAATGACCTATTTGGAGCAGCGAAACCCTACAATCCAAAGCTCTGATACCAAATGTTATGAAACCAACGCCAAAAATAGAAGAAAAGTGAGATCAATGCCTTAGAAATCAGCCATTTCGAGATGGAAACCTCTAATACATTACATAAATGAACAATTCTTGGATGATACAAATGACAAAATCTCCTTTCTATATATAGGAGTCCATGGGGCCACAATGTAATCCTAGCTGATCTAACAATAATAATGTAAGGGCACAATAATAACAATATGGGGGTTACAGGGGTACAACAATAACAATTAGGGGATTACACTAACAACAAAAAGGGACCATACTAGTAATATAATGACCTAACAATGGGACACACAGTTGAATTGATCTTTTTTAACCATGTGGTTTCACGATTTGGTGTACAGTAAGCCATAGTCACAGATCATGGAAAACATTGTCGCAATCACATGATGGATGATTTGACTGACACATTAGGACTGTCATATGATAATTCTACCCCTTATTGTCCACAAGCTAATGGAAAAGTTGAAGCTATCAACAAGATTCTTAAGCGTACGCTTCAACGCATGATTGGGGTTCATAAACAAAACTGGAATTTGATCATGTACTCGGCTTTGTGGGCATATCGAACCTCAGTGAGAAATGCGACCAGGTTCACCCCCTTTCAGCTAGTTTACATTGGAAGTTATATTACCGATACAATGTGAAATACCATCCTTGAAACTCATGATTGACCTGCTACCTGATACTTCTGAAGAAGAGGCACGTCTTTTAGATCTCATTCATATAGATGAAACACATCGTGAGTCTGCATTGGAAAATGAAGTGCACAACAGACGAATTAAGGTGCAATATGACTGCAATGTCAAGCCTCACACCTTCTTTGAAGGAGACATAGTCTTGATTTATGATCACGAAGATGATAATATAGGAATAGGGAAATTTGAACCATTATGGCACAACCCCTACATTGTCAAGTGCATTCTGGCAAAGGGTGTCTATGAGTTGGTAGATTATGATGGGATTCCATTGTCGTAACCTCAAAATGGGTTGTATCTTAGATGTTACTAAGCATGATTTTGCGTAGTAAAAAATGTATTATATTCTTTGATTGTGTATGTGTAGCAGTGTGCCCTTTAGAGTTTTTCATGTGGTTAGTAATCCTCTTTGAATTTTTTTCAAAATTAAGAATCTTTAGAAACATTTGTTGGATATGTCAATGGCGCTACTCATGGTACTCATAATTTATCCTTTGCAGCATGGGTCATCTTTGCGCCAAGTGGCGAGTTAGTGAGATTCCAAGGGATATGTATCGGTCGATCAACCAACAATATCACTGAGTATATTGGGTTCATTGAACTACTCTCTGATTCCATATCACTTGGCATTTGTTGCATCATCATTAGGCTAACTTTGAATTAGATTGAATGTGTTTTTGTGTGGGTGAAAGATGTATAAGGTTTACCACCATTGAGCTTATGGAGTCAATATGAAAACTAATTCACAAGACAATCTATCTCATGGAAGCTGAGGAAATTTTGTTCTTATAAAACCACACATGAAGGATAACACATCAAGATATATGCATACAGGAATTTGGAGCACGTCACCATGAATTCCAAGTGATTATACATAAGCAACCTAATAGAACATGACAAAACAACAGACTAGGTGTATAAATGGAAGTTGGAGCATGTAATCATGAATTAAAAGTGATCATAAAACTAGAATAATGGAGAGAAATTAAAAGGCTGATATAAGAAACATACATAAGAACACATAGAAGAATCTTTGGTCTAAAATAGTCTGCTGCAACTATATATTACTGATAGACAAAGATTACAAGAGTAGTGCCATCATCACATCTCCCAACCCTTTTTAACTCTAAAAATATCTCATTTATAGAGTGAGGACTCATAAAAAATATATGCCACCTTACTCACCTCAAATTCCCACCTAAAAGACCTATTTCAAACATGAGTCTATCACTTGGAGACTTCCTAGGGATATTTTTTTTTTGCAAAGTTTGAATACAAAAAGGACTCTTGTTTCATTAATAGTTCAACAAATCACTTTAACCACTCTTATCAACTGCAACCAACTAATTTTCTGAGTGTACTAGAGTTTTGATGTGTCATTATTCCACGTGGATGCTAAGCTGGACCTCCTCCAAGTCGAATTTTTACAATTTTTTCAGAAATCTGGTTAGTGAAAATTCTAAAAAATAAGGCTTCAAAGATGAGTGTATAACTTCCAAACCCTGATGGCTTTCCATAAATTGAGAGAGGTTTTTGTATATGGAACTGTGCTATAAAGACCTCTTTCGTATTTCCAAAATAATAATTCATTTGGTCTAACATCAATCTTGAAGTTGACTGTTAAAACAATCATGTACAGACAGTTTCGTAGCGAGTTTTAGTAGAGTGGGAAAAATGGATTTTCCATCAATCTTATTGACTTCTTTGTTGTTCCAACACCTTCACTATGTCATGAAACCTTGAAACCATCGATCTCCTCCCATAAAACATGCCAAAACTGGATTTTAAAGCAAAAAAGCACCTACAGGAATTTTTCGTAGCATTTTTTTTGGCTTCAAGCCTGAAGCACGCTACGAAAACTCCTAAAAAGGTAGAATTTACAATTTATAAATGAATTCATATTTCCGAATTCCTAATACATTTTGAAAAAATGGAGGTATTTGTAAATAAAAATTGTTTGATGAAAAATATCTCTTGGTTTTTTAAATACCATCTCTAGCTGTACAGAATTTGCATTTGCAAAATATGTATAAAACAAGAAAATTCTGTTTTCTGAAAATAGGGTCGAAAGACATCCCTGTATCTAAAATTTATAGGACCTTCGAAAAAAGTGAAAGAGGTTATTATTACCTGATATGTGCTTGAAAATAACCTCTCTCGAGTTCTTAAACAACTTCTATTTTTTCCCAGAAACTGCCCTTGAAGTTGACTGCTCAAAAGTCAAAAAACAAAGAAATCTTCGTATTTTCTACGAAATTATCAGGTGTTTTCCTAGCTTTTTCTATTGTTTTCTTGTATAAAACGCTACGAAGAGTTCAAAAATTGAAAGATTCATCCTTTTGAGCCTGAATTCATGGGGAATGACAATTGACATGGTATTGGACTGATTTGACATGAAATGGCATAAATGAAGGTGATCTCAAAACTTAGGATATGCTTAAGAATGAAATTTTTTTCCTATACCTCCTTGAAAATTTTCAAGCTTATTTATATACAAATGATCCTACTTTGCTTGCTCACTATAAAAACTAAATCAAGTGATCTCACACTTCCAATGAATCCAATCAAGAAGTTGAGTACTGGATTGGAATGAACATTCCACTTCTCTGATCATAAAGTCATCCTTGAGAAATGACAAGTTGTTGTACCATCTAAATTTGTATACATAACTAAAAATATTATTGAAATTCGTTCCTATAGAAGATTCCAGCAGAGTTGCAAAAGGATCTTTGAGAGTATGCACAAATAATTCTTGTTGATCAACAATAAAGTGTTAGTAAATATGATCATTTGATGGTGTTCCTTTTTTAGATTCTTCATTATAACCCTTGTGACCTTTCTCAAATAAAAAAGGAAAAAAATGTTGATCATTATTTTTATTTGAGAGGAATAAATGCTTGGAGAACTCTTGGACACTTTCAAAAGGAACTACCTCAGCATGTACCACATAAATTTCTAAAGGTAACTCTTCATATGATTCAACAAGCATACCCATATGATTTTCTAAAATTTGTTTTTCAAAATTTTATTCATTTGATATAGGCTGATGCAAGGAATGACATTAAGAATAAAATTCTTCCTTTACCTGAGGATTATAGAAATTATCTTCCAACATTTCCTCCTATTGTTTGAAATGATTCTCATATTCCTAATGATCAAAAGACTCACAATTCTACTGCAACTTTTCATCAAGCTCAGAAGATATAACATGATTTTCATAAATAAACTCCTGTTGGGTTTAATTTTCATCCAAGAAAGAGGCTAACCTTTCTTCTTGGTGATGAAATGGATCGTCATGAAGGGCCTCTAAAATTTCCTCATCCATGAACTCATAATCTTCATAACAATTCTCCAAATGTTCAATAAAACTCACATAATGTTTGCAATAGTATTTGACCAGCAATAAGGAAGAATGACATTCTTTATACATCTCATAAAATGCAACATGGAAATCCGCAAGAGAATATAATGAACCATTTGGCAGGCTTTCGTACCAAGACCATGATTTTCCCTCTAAAGTGACCATAAACATCTTCATGAGACACTCCCCAGGGAACTGAGCCTTAAGTATGCATAAATGCGTATGAATCTAACCTAATGAAGAGCAGCATTGTCTTTCTTTTCATATTTAAATATCGGAAGACCAGTTAACCATTCAACCTTTAGCATAGGTTTTTGAAAACCACGGATGTGAGACCGATTCATAGGGGCATACCTAGCATTTATTCTTGCAATGGAACTCATCTTGGAACTTCATCAAACTACTGATCCTCAAGTAGTGGAGTCACCTTCTAATTGATTATTTGATGTGTTGAGTTGCTAGAGAATAAATACAGCCAATATGTGTCTAAGTGTATGTTTCTTTCAGACCTTAGAACTGAAACATTGTCGTTCTTCCCAGGGAAAATTTACACCTCCATCCCTAGAAACGATGCCAGAAAGTTATCACAAAATTGAACTTGATTGGCTACTCATCAAACAACTTAGTGTAACTATTTCAAACCGCTTCTAACTAAAGATTAACCTCTTCATTTTGACAGGGCTCTCTTAAGGGGATTTATGATTTTTAATAATGATAATACTATATGGCTAACTATATAGAAATTTTAACTTGTTTTGAATGAATTTAGGTTGAAATGCTACCATTATGCTTATGGAGTTAATAATCAGTCATTTCAGTGACAATAGTTCTTCACATGGAAGTTGAGGAAGGTAGAGGTTTTTAACAAAGGAAACTCACACACACAACATAGGAAAACATATTCATTTCACCACTAAAGGAATTCAGAGCATAATATTATGCATTCTAAGTAATTAGAGATGAAATCTACTACAAGTGATGAAACATAAGATAATGATCAATAAGATATCAAGACACTCATGAAAATCTCAAGTCTGCAAAGAAGAATGTCACTTTGTATTACTGATAATGGTCAAAAACATACAAGAAAAAATTTGGTACAAATTTTCTCCAACCCCTTTCCCCTTCAATGTTTTGTCTATAAATAGAAATTATTTACAATAAGGATGATCTACTTGGTGGAAATATCCTCGAGTTCTCCTACGACATTTTCATAACTGAAATCAATAAGTTAAAACAGAAAACTGACAACTACCTTTTAAAGAAACCAACTCCTAATAAGACTCTAACTCCTATCTATTACATCTGTCTATTCTATCATTGAAATAGTTACATGATGATTATACAATGAATATCGCATGCTCAAAGGACACATTACCAAATTCACCACCACTTTACATATTTAAAGCATTCCTAGATCTATGGAGCATAACCCTGTTTTTTAGGAATGGATGACCTTGATCTTCAACGATGTTTTGACTGATGACCTGTCTTCATGGAACTCTCTTTGAATCATAAATATATGCTAATGAGGTCCTCTGACATGTTGGAGGTCTCTAGCTGGCAAAAAATTTTCTAAATCCTTTAACAACTGCTTGCTACGAAAACATGACAGTTTCGTAGTGAGTTTTGGTAGCATTAGAAAAAAGGTTTTTTTATCAATCTTCATCACTTCTTGGTTGTTCCATCCTCTTTATGATGTCATGAAACCTTACCATCATGGATCCATCTCCTTAAAACATGCAAAAAATTCCTTTAAATTCAAAAATACACCTACAGGTTTTTTCGTAGCATATTTTTGTCTTCAAGCCTGGGGTACGCTACGAAAAGTTGCAAAAAACCAGAAACTGCTTCTTTCTTCCTTATCTTCAAAAAATGACCTTTCGCTGCAAAATTTGGGTTCTCTGCATGTAATGAACCTCCTAAGGCATACTTCATCTTACCTTATCACTCTTGTGGTGTTTCCTCCTCATTTGCAATCAGTTGACCAATGGGCTCCTCAACCACTATCATTTTCGATCCTTTCTTTTCCAACTCAACATGAAACAGATCCAATTGTTCTTTTAGATCCTTCCCTTTGTCTTTTAATGCCCTGTTCTTGGATTTCAAATGTAGGTTCATCTTTCTAATGCATTTTACTTCTCCTCTTAGTGGTTGATTCCATTTAATCAACTTTTTTGTATTGTCGAAGGTCTTTGAAACTCTTATGACTTTTTCTTCCCATAATTCCTTCATTTTTTAAATTTAACCTTTTGAAATTTGTTCTTCTTTGACTCTTTCTTCAAAAATAATATCTCATCCCCTGCCACATTCAACTGCTCTTTAAGGGTTTCAATTTTTTATTTTTCATTATTTTTCTCTTTACGCTTTCTTTTTTTGATGATCAGTTCTTCTTTTGCATGTGAAGATAGATCTATAATGATTGGTGGCTGAGTAGTTTCACTGACCTTCTCAATCTCTTTGTGGCTTCCATGGCCTTTCTTGCATGCGTGGTCATTGGCTTTCTAGGTTGAAACATGAAACCAACATCATCACCAAACTCTAAATTTTTAGCTGTGTTTCCTTTCTTTAGCTTTATTCCTCCATCTTCAACATCTTCAGCTTGGAAAATGGGATTTTATTCAATATCAATTGCATGCAAGATGTCTTCTAAGTTTCCTTTAGCCACTTTTGGGCATCTAGTAACTCTCTTGATGTATTGTTTGCTAATCATTTGCTTATGTTTTACAGGTATTGTCTTAGGTGTATCAATCTTCTGCAAAGGCTCTACCTCCATGGTCACTGGTTCTGAAGGAGATGATCTATTCCCCTCTTCAAATTCCTCTACTCCTGTTGGTGATGAAATGTTCCATGGTTTGGAGGCTCTCATAGGAATGACAACATCAATTTCATAACCACTTATGAATAGAAAGTAAGCCCAATATCTGCGTATTCTATTCAATTCCTCTAACACCAAATAGCTTAATAAAACGATGATGAAAAAGAGAAGTTTCATTGCCTTCTTTCTTGATCTGAAACTTATCTGACATTTTCCCTAAACTTCTATATAAATAAAAAAGTGATTCAAGTGGCCTCTTACCCATGAAATGTAATAGAATTCTGAAGTGGTAGGAGTAGACCATGTGAAACATTCCTTCACAGGTAAAATACACTTGAATGATCATCAGTAGCTTTGAATAGTTGTCCTTCATGAAACTCCCAGGGATAGAATTTGTATGATCAATTTCACTATGTTCTTGATTGATGAATTCTTTGTAGTCCTGCATTTTGAATTTGATGCTTTTAAACCATTGCTCTCCTCCTCTAGGTATTCCTATTGTTGTTGAAATGACGTTTGGTGTCACTGTTAGGTTTATCATTCCCACTTTTGACATTTTTCGAGTGAAGATTGCAGCAACATCTTTGGAAACCTGTAGATGACATCCCTGCAACCTTTGAGAGAATTGCAAGAAACCTAATCTTCTGAAAATCTCCATGGTTGTTGGGTATTCATTGAGAAAATTCATGTCCATGGGCTCATACATGTGGTAGTGACCACCTTTGCTTTTTTTCTTCCTTGCATCCATGGGTGGATGTATACCTTCTCAGCCTTGCTTGCCTAATGACACCTACAACCTTTGAATTATACCAGCAACCTGCTTGGTTCGATGAAGCAGCTCTCCAGAAATCCAATTACATGCAAAGACAAAGCGGAGTATGAAAAAATCATAATTGGGTAAGGAATTATGGTTTAAAATGATAGCTCATGCACTATTCATGACACATGCATGCTAAAAAGGGTAATGATGACCTCAGACATGGCTTTGCACATTTTAAATAACCCTAAGAAACTCGAATGACCTCCACCCTAACTCATCTAATCATGAACTAACACTTCACATCGATTTTGACATGACAGACAAGAAAACAATTTTTTGTAGTGTGGTTAGTTTAACTTATGATAGTTTCGCTACGAAACTATTAGGTAGTTTCGTAGTAAAAATTTCTATTTCGTTAAATAAAATGCTACGAAAAGTTGTAAAACTTGCTTAAGTGTCCTTTTTAAATTTAAATGCTTGGGAAATGAAAACTGACACCTCATGATGACTGATGGGACATGACATGAATAAAATGGAGGTGGGCTTAAACCTTCGGATAGGTTAAACATGTAAGAAAAATGGAATTTTCCTATACCAGCTTGAAATGCTTAAGGAGACCTTGGATAAATGAACTGTAGGACCCTACCAAGTAATGTTTCACATTTTATGAGTGATAAAAGTGGCTCCACCTGGGATGGTGTGCCCCTGTGGTACACCAAAGAACCTATAGTTCCAATGCCATCCATCTTTCTGGAAATAAAAACTCTAAAATTTTCCAAGCCTTCTTCAAACTCTAATGGCCTTCACCTCGAGCTCAAGTTTTATGATTAGCTTGTCTTTATTAGCATAAAAACATAATAAAATGGAATATATATAATGGAGTGAAAGATCAATAGAACTTAAGAGGAATAGTGCTTCAAAAACCTGCCATTGACATGCCCTCCAGCACAAGGTTGTCCATCCATATCCTGTAGTAGGTAAGTGTTTTTTCCATGGAATGCAGCTACTATGAATGGACCTTTCCAGATATTCTCAAACTTACCATGTTTCCCCTTTTCTTCAATTCTAGCCTCCCACTTCAATACCACATCTTGAATCTGAAAGTTTTCCTCTTTGACCTTCCTTTCAAATGTATTCTTTATTCTATTTTGAGACTGTTGATTTATGTTACATACTTTCTCCATTTTTTCCTGCAGAGCTATGAATTGGTTTATTCTCCTCTGAATAGCATTAGGCTCCTCCTCTAATCCTTGCAACAGCTTCATAATAGACACTCCCAATGATGTAGGAAAAATGGCTTCAGCTCCATACACTAACTCATAAGGAAAAGTACCAATTGACCTTTTTGTACACACTCTACCGGCCCACAGAGCATACTTCAACTTCAGATGCCATGATATTTTATTTTCCTACAGAACCTTCTTAATAATTCTCACAATGCTTTTATTAGAATATAATATTCGACAGAGCTATTTTTAGGTAATAAGTAGTGAGGATTTCCAAGTGTAATGTGATGCGATGACAAAAATGCAGTCAACCTCTTGGATTTGAAAACACAATGCACATTGCCGATTGATGATTTTCATAGGATAGCCAAATTTGGACAATATGTTATTCTCTAAAAATTGTAAGATGACTGAATCATTTTCTTTCCTTGAATAGATTATGAGCTCTTGCTACCTCCTGGTGAGAATTCTTTTCTAAACTGTAAATTATGCCTTTTTTAGGAGTTTTCGTAGCGTGCTTCAGGGTTTAAGCCAGAAACATGCTACGAAAATTCTTGTAGGTGCTTTTTTTTATTTAAAATCTAGTTTTGGCATGTTTTATGGCAGTATATCGATGGTTTCAAGGTGTCATGACATAATTAAGGTTTTGGAACATCAAATAAGTCAAGAATATTGATGGAAAATCCTTTTTTCTCACGCTACTAAAACTCGCCACGAAAATGTTACAACAAAACATGACAAAACAACAAACTAGGTGTATAAGTGGAAGTTGGAGCAGGTAATCATGAATTCCAAGTGATCATACAACTAGAAAAATGGAGATAAAGTAAAAGGATGATATAAAGAACATAAATAAGAACACATAGAATAATCTCAGGTCTGAAATAGGCTGCTGCAACTATATATTACTGATAGACAAAGATTACAAGAGTAGTGTCTTCATAACATCTCCCATCACTTTCTAACTCTAAAACTATCTCATTTATAGAGTGACGAATCATAAAAATGATATTCCAACTTACTCACCTCGAATTCCCACCTCACAGACCTATTTCAAACATGAGTCTATCACTTGGAGACTTCCTAGGGATATTTATGTTTTGCGGACTTTGAATACAAAAAGGAGTCTTCTTTCTTTAATAGTTCAACTAATAAATTTAATAAACCTTATCAACTACAACCAAATAATTTTCTGAGTGTAATAGAGTTTTGATGTCTCATTATGCCACGTGGATGCTGAGCTGGACCTCCTCCAAGTCGAATTTTTACAATTTTTTCACAAATCTAGTTAGTGAAAATTTTGAAAAATAAGGCTTCAAAGATGAGTGTATAATTTCCAAATCCTGATGGATTTGCAGAAAATGAGAGAGGTTTTTGTAGATGGACTTGTGCTGAAGAAAATTGTCTTTCAGATTTCCAAAATACTTTTTCATTTGGTCTGAAATCAAACATGAAGTTTACTGCTAAAACAGTCATGTACATAAATTTTCGTAGCGAGTTTTAGTAGCGTGGGAAAAATGGCTTTTCCATAAATCTTCTTGACTTCTTTGTTGTTCCAACATCTTCATCATGTCATGACACCTTGCAAACATGGATCCCCCTCCTTAAAACATGCCAAAACTGAGTTTAAATGCAAAAAAGTACCTACAGATTTTTTTCGTAGTGTTTTTCTGGCTTCAAGCCTGAAGCGCGCTATGAAAACTCCTAAAAAAGGCAAAATTTGCAGTTTAGAAATGAACTCATATTTCCGAATTCTTAATATATTTTAAAAATATGGAGGAGGTTTTTGTAGATCAAAATGTTTTGAAGAAAACCTCTCTTGTTTTTTTAAATACCATCTCCAGATGTCCATAATCCGCATTTGAAAAACATGTATAAAACAGGAAAAATCTTTTTTTCTGAAAATAGGGCCGAAAGACATCCCTGTATCTCCCAATTTGTAGCACCTTTGAAAAAAGTAAAAGAGGTTTGTTATTTGATATGTTCTTGAAAAGAACCTCTCTTAATTTCTTAAAATACTTCTCTGTTTTCCCAAAAACCGCCCTTGAATTTGACTTTTCAAAAGTCAAAAAACAGAGAAATATTCATATTCGCTACGAAATTATCAGGTGTTTTCGTAGCGTTTTCTGTTGTTTTCTTGTGTAAAACACTACGAAAAAGTTGAAAAACTAGCAGATTCATCCTTTTGAGTCTAAATGCATGGGGAATAGCAACTGACATGGTATGGGACTGATTTGACATGAAATGGCATAAACGAAGGTGATCTCAAAACTTAGGATAGGCTTAAAAATGCAAAATTTTTCCTATACCACCTTGAAATGGCTTAGGAGACCTTATCCATTTGGTGAGTGACCTATTGACCCTATCAAGAAATGTTTCACAATTTAATGGATGATAACAGTGGCTCCACTTGGGATTGTGTGCCCCTGTGGTACAACAAAGAACTATTAGTTACAGTGCCACCTCCATTGGGCTGCTTCCATCTTCAAAATGAAAACTTGCAACCTGTTCTAACCTTTAACCTTGGCATTGAAAAAAAAAAAATAGTAGTTGCAAAAGAACTAAAAGTACACATGCTGAATTTAAAACTAAAACTGACAAAATGCTTGATCTTCAAGCTTATTTATATACAAATGATCCTACTCTACTTTCTCAGCCAAAAAGATAAATCAAGTGATCTCACACTTCCAATGAAGCCAATCAATAAGTTGAGTACTGGATGGTAACGAGCATTCCACTTCTCTGATAAAAAAACCATTCCTAAGACATGATAGCTTGTTCCACCATCTGAATTTGTCTACATGACTGAAAATCATATTGAAATTCATTTCTATAGAAGCTTCCAAAGACATTTGAAAGGATTCTGGAGAGTATACAAGGAAACTAGCTCCAAAAAATAGAAGAAAAAAATAGATATCAACACCTTAGAAATAAGCCACTTTGAGGGGTAAACCTCCAATACATTACATAAATGAACAATTCTTGGATGATACAATTTACAAAACCTCCTTTCTATATATAGGAGTCCATGGGACCATAATGTAATCCTAGTGGGCCACAATGTAATCCTAGCCGACCTAACAATAATAATTTAAGGGCACAATAATAACAAAATGGGGGTTACAAGGCTACAATAATAACAATAAGGGGGTTACACTAACAACAATAAGGGACTATACTAGTAATATAGGGACCTAACATGCCCCTCTCCTTCAAAAAAGTGTTGTCCTCAATGCTTGAGTAGCTTTGGGTGCTTCTGTACAAAATTCTCATCCTCCCATGTAGAATCTTCAGTGGGTAAGTTCTTCCACTTGATGAGATACTCTGAAATTGATCGATTCCGTAGCTGTCGAGTTCTTGTTTCCATGACTGCTTCAGGTTCCAATATGATTTTTCCTTCCTCATCAAGTTCTGGCAATATTGTTTGAGCCGGAATATTTTCACCTATAACCTTCTTTAAGCATGAAACATGGAAAACTGGATGTACTCGCGAAGAAGCAGGAAGCTCCAATTTGTATGCCATAGTAACAATCTTTTGCAACACCTTGTAAGGACCATAGTACTTTGGCGATAATTTATTATCCTTCTTTGCTTGCTTGAGGGACATTTGTTTGTATGGTTGTAGCCGTAAAAATACCCAATCTCCTACATCAAAACTTCTCTCGCTACGATGTTGATCTGCCTGTTGTTTCATTAGATTTTGTGCCAAATTTAGGTTATCCTTTAAGAGTTGGAGAACTTCTTGCTGATGCTCGATGTGATCTTCCACTGCTTGAACCTTCGAATTTTCCCTTAAAGATGATGTGATGGATGGTGGATGATATCTATAAAGTGCCATAAATGGGGTCATTTTTGCTGCAGTATGGAAGGAAGTGTTATACCACCATTCAGCAAGAGGTAACCACTTGACCCATTGTTTTTGTTTATCAGATACAAAACAACGAAGATATCCTTCCAAACATTTATTTACTATCTCAGTTTGACCATCAGATTGAGGATGATAAGATGACCTATGAGCTAATTGAGTACCCAAACAAGAAAATAACTCCGTCCAAAAATTTCCAGTAAAAATGGGATCTCGGTCACTCACAATAACCCTTGGGCTTCCATGTAGCTTTTGAATTCTGTCCATAAATGTAGTAGCAACTATACTTGCTTTAAATGGATGAGATAATGCACAAAAGTGTGCATACTTGGTAAGTCTATCAACTACCACCATGATGACACTCTTACCTTCGAACTTAGATAAACCTATGATAAAATCCATTGAAATCACCACCCAATGTTGACTTGGAATGGATAAAGGTTGTAGAAGACTCGGGGTCTTAATTGTCTCAACTTTATTCTGCTGGCAAACAAAACATTCCGCCACAAAATTTTGAATATCAGATTTAAGGCCATCGCAAAAAAAATATTTCTTCACCCTGTGGTAAGTTTTTAAAAATCCTGAGTGTCCTCCTAAAGGAGAAGTGTGCAATTCCAAAAGAATATTTTGTTTTAGTTGAGAATTCTTACAAAGATATAACTGATATTTGTACCATAAGGAATCATTTTTCCAACTAAATGTATCAGATGTACTAGGATCTTACTGCAACTTTTGAATGAGTGTCCACACGTCTTCGTCCTTCTTCCATTCATCTCTTGCTTTGTTTATCCAATCTGGTTGGATAATAGAAATGGCACAAAGAAATACTTCCACCTCTTCATTCTTTCTTGAGAGTGCATCTGCAACAACATATTGCTTCCCTTTTTTGTAGATTATTTCAAATTCATAACCCAACATCTTTGTGACCCATTTTTGTTGCCTTTTGAAGATAGTCTTTGTTCCAAAAAGTGTTTAAGAATATCATGATCATTTTTTACCTTGAAGTGTCTTCTCATTAGGTAAGTTCTACATTTTTTTAGAGCATGCAGTATTGCTAACATTTGATTCTCATAAATAGGTTTTTGTAAATACTTTCCTTTGATTGGACGACTTTAAAAAGAAATGGGTCTTCCTTATTACATTAAAACAACACCAATTCTATTTCCCAAGGAATCACATTCCACAATAAAGGTTTTTGTGAAGTCTGGAGTAGCTAAAACTGGTGCTAGGCACATTCCCTCTATAAGATGTTCAAAGGCCTTAGTTGCTTTAGGAGTCCATGAAAATGCATCTTTCTTCAATAAACGTTGTTAGAGGTGCCACTATTCTCCCATAATTCTTAACAAACTTTTGATAATGCCGTATTAACCGGAGAAATCCTCGCAACTGCTTTATGGTTATGGGGACCTTCCATTCCTTAATGGATTTAATTTTTTTATGGTCTACCTTAACACCCTCGTGAGATACAATATGACCCAGACATTTCACCTCTTGTACTCCAAAGAAACATTTGGATGTTTTTGCATATAATTGTTTCTCCTGCAATAGTTTGAGCACCCTGTCAACATGTTGAACATGTTCCTTCCAAGACTTGTTGTAGATTAATATATCATCAAAAAATACTAGCACAAATTTTCTAAGGGTTTGAAAATGGAATTCATCGACCCTTGAAATGTAGAAGGTTCATTGGTAAGGCCAAAAGGCATGACCAAAAATTCATGATGACCCTCATGAGTTTGAAATGTTTTTTTCGTAATATCTTTAGTCTTCATTCTAATTTGATGATACCTTGAATGAAGATCCAATTTGGTAAAATAAATTTCTCCATGTAATTCACTCAATAATTCATCAATCACAGGAATGGGAAATTTATCTTTAATGATGAGCTTATTGAGCTCCCTATAATCCAAATGCATGTGCCATGATCCATCCTCCTTGTGTACCAATACTACAGGAGCAGAGAAAGAACTTTTACTAGGTTGAATTATACCTGCCTCTAACATTTCTACAATCATATGTTCAATTTCACTCTTTTAGACATAATGATATCTATAAGGCCTGATGTTTGGAGGAACACTTCTTGGAATCAAATGAATAGCATGATCATGATCACGAATAGGTGGGAGTCCTTTTGGAGTTTCAAAAACCTTGGAATGATTGTCCAAGACATTTTGGAGATCTGCAGAAATAGATGATTTTGATGTTGGAACTTCTAGTGAGCATAATTGTGAAATTATGCCTCATTGTTATTTTTTAGAAGCTTTGTCATGACATTAGAGCTTATTATCTTTCCCAACTTCCCTGCAATACCCCATAATTCGACTTCCTTTCCTTCTGAAAAACATTTCAAGAAAATTTCTTGAAAATTAAAAGCTACCGTCCCCAAAGATTGTAACCATTGTACTCCTAGTACAACATCAGCACCTCCCATATGAATGGAAAGAATTGGACTATTCAATACATATTCCCCCATGGTTAGCTTGATATTATGGCATTTTCCATAGCAATTTATAGTTCCTCCATTTGCAACCATCAATTGACATTCTGGTGCTGGGTATAGGAAACAATTGAATTCCTTGGCTACCTTACAATGAACAAAATTATGGGTACTACCTGAATCAATCAACACTATTACATTTTTCTTCTTGATATTTCCTTCTATCTTGAGAGTTTTAGGAGTGGTAATTCCTGCCAATGCATTACACGATATGGTTGGACTCATTTCTTCCTCTTCTTGGGTTGGTTTCTGGTGTATATCCTCTTCTTGTTCATTTTATTCTTCCTCTTCACAATCTATGTAAAATAATTTCTTCTCGGCACACTTATGAACTTTAGTGTATTTTCTATCAGAACTGTAGCAAAGCCCTTTTTCTCTTGTTTCTTCCAATTTTTGTGGTGTCAACCTTGTAGGTTGTGGAAATCTAGGAGTAGCAACACTTCCCTCTTTATAGAAGTGAGTGGTAGTCTTCGTTGTTGTGATAATTTTATATTCAATTATTCTTGGCAACCTGAATGCCTTCTCCAATGAATCAGGTTCCAAAACGTGAACTTCATGTTGGAGGTTATCCTTTAAAGTACCTATGAAGAGATCAATCATGTGTTCCTCTGGAATATCAATTACCCTTATGTTCATTTTTTGGAAGTCCTCAATGTGCTCCCCCATTAAAACCTTTTGTTTGAGATTTATAAATTGGCTAAAGAAGGTGTTTCTCTTTGTATCCTCATAATGTGCTATCAATTCCTCTGTAAAAATTGACCATGTGACAATCTTTTTATGGGAGCAAAACCATCGATACCATACAAATGTATTTTTTTCTAAATGTAAAGTTGTAATGCGTACCTTTTGTGTGTTTTGCACATTATGGAGATCAAAATATTTCTCCATCTGTAGTATCCATGTTACAGGATCCTTTCCATCAAACTTCCTCATATCCATTTTCGGAATATTGTGGTTCTTCCCGCCAACATTAGATTTTATGAAATCACGATTAAAATTTATTTTTTTCTCATCATGAGTTTCCTCTACTATCTTTTTACCATTAGGAAACATTTCTTGTATCAACTTTTTCAAATCTTCCATGTCTGCTTTTATATCATTCTTCATGTTTTCCATTTTCTCATCGATCTTAGCTTCCATGTCATCCATCTTAGATTCCATGCCAACTTCCATGCCATCTATCTTAGATTCCATGCCATATATCTTATATTCCATGTCATTCTTCAAACCATCCATATTACATTCCATGCCCTTCTTCAAACCATCCATCTTAGTTTCCATGCCTTTCTTCAAAACTTCCATGTCATTTTTTGTTGCTCTTTGCGTGAGCGAAATTTGTTGCACTTGCTCTTGTAATTTTGATATGTCATGTCGTCACTATTTGTCTTCATGAGTCATAGTAGAGATTTCTAAAGGCTTAATGGGTGTTGAATTATTTTTAGGGTCCATTTTAGAATCCAATACTGATATCTATTCTACAATATGCCCTTGGAATCAACTCAACTTGATTCTTCAAAGAAGACTTATGCAATTTGGAAAAAAAATACACACCTTTTACTTGCTTTTGAGGAGATCGATATTGAAATTGAATTATCTCTATAATTGTGCATCCTCAATATCTGAAATTCTGCCTTGTAGTAGCTCTCTGAAGCTTCTTTAAAATGCCAAAGGTTTGATCTGATTTGGATTCTTCAAGGCAAATTTATATCCAATCTCCCACAATGACCCAATTTTGGACTGGTTCAGTAGAGCGAACTTGTACGACTTGCCACGTGTCACTGTTTCCTCCTTTGGCTCTAAAATTGATAGACCAAAAACTAAATTCCATGTAATTGTGGCCACTTTATACAACATTCCAATCCACTGTTCAAAGAGAGAGCTATGAAGATTTTCCCACGATCACCTCTTTGAGATGAAATTCATAGGCCTCAAAATTCCCTAACTTCCACATATCATATCTCCGAAAATATTGTGAACCAATGTCTGAAATTTTGCGATGATGTTCCTCAGGATTTCAGATTCGTACTCTAAAAATTTTAGCTTCTGACCCTTCATAGAAAAAAGGTTATTACTAAAATACCATGATGACCTGTTTAGGTTAAATTCAGGAGCTTGCAAAATGACCTAACTTAGACAGATCATATCTCCTAAAATATTGTGAACCAAGCTCTGAAATTTTGCGACGCTGTTCCTCAAGATTTTGGCTTTGTACTCTAAAAAGTTTATATTTTGAGCCTTCATAGAAACAAAGTTATTGCGAAAATTTCACGATGGCCTGTTTGGAGCAGCGAAACCCTAGAATCTCAAGGCTCTGATACCAAATGTTGTGAAACTAGCTCCAAAAATAGAAGAAAAGAGATATCAACACCTTAGAAATAAGCCACTTCGAGGGGGAAACCTCCAATACATTACATAAATGAACAATTCTTGGATGATTCAAATTAAAAAACCTCCTTTCTATATATAGGAGTCCAATGGGCCACAATGTAATCCTAACCGACCTAACAATCGTAATTTAAGGGCACAATAATAACAATATGGCGGTTACAAGGGTACAATAATAACAACAAGGGGGTTACACTAACGACAATAAGGGACTATACTAGTAATATATGGACCTAATAGAGTATGCATTAATAATTCTTGTTGATCAACAAGAAAGTGTATGTATGATCCTTTGATGGTGTTCCTTGTTCATATTCTTCATTATAACCTTGTGACCTTTCTCAAATAAAAAAGGAAAAATCTGTTGGTCATTATTTTTATTTGAAAGGAATAAATACTTGGAAAACTCTTAGACAATTTCAAAAGGAACTGCCTCAGCATGTACCACAAAAATTTCTAAAGGTAACTCTAAATATGATTCAACAAGCATACCCATTTGATTGTCTAAACTTTGTTTTTCAAAATTTTCTTCATTTGATATAGCCTGATGCAAGGAATGACATGAAGGATAAACTTCTTCCTTTACCTGAGGATTATAGCAATTATCTTCCAGTATTTCCTCTTGTTGTTTGAAATGATTATCATATTCCTGATGATCAAAAGACTGACAAGTCTACTGCAAATTTTCATCAAGCTCAGAGGATGTAACATGATTTTCATAAATTAACTCCTGCTAGGTTTCATTTTCATCCAAGAGAGAGGCTATCCTTTCTTCTTGGTGATGAAAGGGATTATCATGAAGGGCCTCTAAAATTTCCTCATCCATGAACTCATCATCTTCATAACAATTCTCCAAATATTCAATAAAACTCACACAATGTTTACAACATTCTTTGACCAGCAATAAGGAATAATGACATTCTTTATACGTCTCATAAAACTCAACATGGAAATCAGCAAGAGAATATAATGAACCAGTTGGCAGGATTTCGTACCAAGACCATGCTTTTCCCTCTAAATTAACCATAAACATCTTCATGAGACAATCCTTAGAGAACTGAACCTTAATTCTACATACATGCATATAAAATCTAACTAAAGGAAGAGCAGCATTGTCTTTATTTTCATGTTTAAATATGGGAAGATCAGTTAACCATTCGACCTTTTGCATGGGATTTGGAAAACCAGGGATGTGAAACCGATTCGTAGGGGTATACCTGGAATTTATGCCTAAAATGGAACTCATCTTGGAGCTTCATCAATCTAGTGATCCTCAAGCAGTGGGGTCACCTTCCAATTGATTATTTGATGTGTGGAGTCGCCACATCAGAAATATAGCCAATATGTGTCCAAGTCTCTATTGATCTCAGACCTTAGAACTGAAACTTTGCCATTCTTCCAAGGGAAAATTTACACCTTCGTCCCCGGAAACGGCGCTAAAATGTTATCACAAAATGAAATTTTCGTAGCGAGTTGTAGAGAGCAACAAACACTTAGACACATATTTACCAACAAAGAATTCATCAAGAAAGAACACAGTGAAATTGATCTTAAAAATGTTATCCCTAGGAGTTTCATGAAGGACAACTATTCAAAGCTGTTGATGATCATTCAGAAGTATTTTACCTATGAAGGTGCTATAGGGTAAAATGCTTGGGTTGTTGGTTATCGTATATCCCTCTCAGGGAATTCCGGTGCCCGAGGCAGACAGTAAGATTAGTTGTACAGTTCACAAAGATGGCATATACATGTTCATTTTAACTTAAAACAACTTGACGGAATGCGATAGAAAATTACCTCTTTGATGACCTCGGAGTCCCTTGGAGAGCACTAGGCAGTGAAGCAAGAGTCCTTCTTCACCGGCTCCAAATATTAGTCCTGCAACCAATCAAAGCACTCGTGTAATTTCTAACACAACATATATCCTATCAATTAAGCTAACATATAATGAACATCTAAATTATGCCCATCTGATCTATTCATATCATGCTATGTAAATATTCAAACAATAATGACAATATCAAGCATTGAATGGAAAAAAAATAACAGTTCTATTAATTTTGAAAGAAGGAGGATTACAACCATCGGTTGTACCAAGCCCTCCTCAACCTCCCAATCTCTCTATCCATTAAGTAGTGAAGTATTAGTCAACAAGCTCTCTAGGAACCTCTTTGACTCTTGGCCTTCACACTATAACACTATCCTCTACTTCACAAGTATTCGGAAGATTAACAATCCTTCGACCTTCAACTAAGAGCCTTCAGCTCCTTTTTATAGGAGAGGGAGAAAGCCATTGTTGCCTCTCTCTTTCTACTAGTTTGGAATAGAAAAAACTAAGATGTTTCTTTAATCTCTATGCTCTTTCCTCCTTGGGAGTTCAGTCTTTTATGGTAGTGACCAATAATGAATTGGTGCTTTGCAGTTTCCTTTGTGAACTGACTCTCCTGTGAGGGAAAGCCGGAGATTCAAATCATTCTCCATGCTTTTTTCCCATTTCAAACTCAAAACACGAGTAACGCTGCCCTCTAGTGTAAGTAGAGCATTGCCGTAGCCACTAATGCGGCTCATTTACTGGTCTCATGCATTATAATGATCCTTCTTTGTTATAGAAGGGCGTTACCTTGGTAGAAATAGATTTAATTTAGGTCTTTGTATTCTTTCCATATTTGTCTTCTCCTCTGAGCTGATGAGGAGGTATTTTGACTTGTAACAAATGCCCCCTAAAGTGTGAGGTCAGAGACGAAGATGATGGCCGAAATACTTTATACTTTGTGTAGAGATAAAGAGATTGAAAGAATGAGGAAAACCTGAAACAACAACATATGTCAGAAAATATAGTATCTGCCTTGAGTTGGGCATTCCCATGCTCAGTAGCTTAAACAACATGATTTCTCTAGAATAGAGATATGAAGAATCTGTCCACCGATAAGCACAATGTGGAAGTGTTTATCATAACAGGATCAGGCTGAAGAAGCTGTCTCTATAAAAAATATCGCAACTTGGGGAAGGAAACATAACTTTAATGATGTAGCCTTTGCCCCAAGGTCTTGATCACCGATTCACTTAAACTGCATATTTCTCAACATGTGAATGAAGGAGTCATCGTCGAACATGTGATAAATCGTCTGATTACCAGTCGATAATGAAAACTGTTAACAGACGTGAAGGCGGCCACCGATAATGATGATGGTCCCTAAGATGCACAGTACAATCTAGTGAGTGTGAAAAATGAGTTGAAGTCAAACACTCGTAGAATCATTCGACCAGGAGCCAATGATGAAGACCCCTGATCAAACACAAGACTACCTACCACTGATGTCTAAGAGTATCCGGGTACTGATGGGTTTCTGGATCAGCTTCCTAGATAAGATGTTGAAGTCGATAGGAAGAGATCTATTGAAAGGTAGGCACTGAGGTGTCCTACATCAGTCAACATGAAATGGAAATCAACTGATGTTTGTTTATGATTTGAGATAATGAAGAGGAAATGGGGATGTCGAACGACAAATAATTTCTGGCATAATGAGCGGTTTGGTTGATAACAGGAGCACTAGATAGCAAGATCTGCTTGAACAATAGAAAGCACTCTAACAGGGTACTAGGCAACTGAAGCTTGATGAACACCAAAGAGTGTGTTAGGATTTTACTGGTGCAGGGACACTGGGAGATGAAGGCTAATACTCATGGATGGTAGGGTTCGGCTAACTGCGAAAGAGTTTTCTTGGAAGTGCCATGTTCAAGAATGTTGTTGCCAAATCGACCTTTTCTTAAATGTAACAGAGGTAGTATCCATTCTGTCCAAATTTTTCCCCGTCTGATTAAGTTTAACGAGTACAGACGAGTAAAATCGGTGAATTTTTCATATTTAGAGAGTCTGAAAAATGTCAGAAAAGACAACTTTGTGCCCTGTCTGATTAGGTTTAACGAGTCCAGACGAGTAAACTCGGTGAGTTTTTCATATTTAGAGAGTCTGAAAAATGTCAGAAAAGACAACTCTGTGCCTCGTCTGATTAGGTTTAACGAGTCCAGACAAGAAAAATCGGTGAATTTTTCATATTTAGAGAGTCTGAAAAATATCATAAAAGACAAGTCCATTGGGGTACCTTTGTCATGTCTTGATAACCGAGCATGGCAAAGGGATAATAGTAAGCCCGAAATAGTTCATTTTCCGTGAGTTAGTCCATTGAAATCGAAAAAGTGAGAAATCTATGTTCGATGGACGTCTACCTCATTTTTTTATGAGTACGAGGAGACGGAGTAAACTCAATACTCTTTGTGAAATTTTAACGACTCCAACAGAGAAAAACTCGGTGCCCTCTGTGAAATTTTAACGAGTCATGCAGAGAAAACTCAGTTACTTTTTCGGTTTAAAGAGATTTTGAAAAAGAGGAAAATAAAGGCTCCTTGCTCTCTGTTGTGGTAGTTTAATGAGCCTGAAAAAGTCAACTCAGGGTTTTTTCAGTTTTATGAGCGAGAAAAAGGTTCCTAAAAAGAATGCTCAGTGTTTCTTCATGATTTTAACGAGTCTGAAGAAGAGAACTCTAGGTTTTTTGGATTAACGAGCAAGAAAAAGACCATAAAAAGAACGCTCGATATCAACTTTATATAATTTTAACGAGTCCAAAGAAGGGAAGTCGAGGTTTTTTGGATTAACGAGCAAGAAAAATACCATAAAAAGAATGCTCGAAGCTTCTTCATGTAAGTTTAACGAGCCCGAAGAAGGAGACTCGAGATTTTTCGGATTAACAAGAAAGAAAAAAACCATAAAAATAATGCTCGAAATTTCTTGATCTCTTTCTCGTCAATATAAGGATCTATGTCGGGAATTTTCTTGTAAGACCAAGAAAACACATCGCAGAATTCCTTGAAAAGGGATGTGAAGCGTGCAATTTCATCAGGATTGCAATCTGCTTCAATCTGAATATTTTCAGCGATACCTGTTTTGACCGAGATATCAATGAGCATTGTCTTAGAAAGATTACCCATGTTCCCTTCTGAATCGATAGTTTGAACAGTCATATAAGCAGAGGGAACCATCTCAGGTTGGTAAAAGGATGGGATTTCAGTTTTTATCACCTCGGAGTCAATCATCGAAGCACGATGGTGAAACTCTCCCCAAGGTCGTTCTTCTAGAGACATGATCTCTCGAATAGCTTTGTCTGTAGGTAATACTTCATTGAGGAGATCCTTAGAGAGAACTGTTATGGGTGGGAGGTTTGTACCGTTGGTCGAAACCATAGCAGTGGAGGGTTCAGATGCGGTTTGGATGGCTTGGTAAGCCAACTCGGCCGGTGAGAGCGGCATCTGATCTCCGTAGGAATTAATGTCTGAAGGTTCCGGGATGATCCATGGGTCGATTGAGCCATCCAAAGTGGTGGATATCATTGCAACTGTCTGTCGGATCAGTGGCGGCGGGAGAGGAAAACAACCCAGTAGGGAAGATGCCTTTAGAAGACCAGTACCGATACTGACGTAAGAGTCAGGAAAGCCTCCTATTAGTGGTACAGTGCTACTTGGTAACATGGCATAATCAGGGGTGTAGAAGGATAGCTGATCCACCGTGACTATTTTCCCATCCAATGGAAATAAGATGAGTCGGAAGACCGAAGACACAATGGCAGTCATGGCATACGACCAACTGCAACCAAGTAATAGATTATAGTCTAGATGGCGCTCTATGACTTCAACGTCCACGTTTACCGTTTTCCCACTCAGAGTGATGGGAAAGCTAGAAAGGTATCCTTTTGGGAGGAACGTGTGGCCATCGAAAGCTTTGAGGGAATTCGATGGCGGGGTGAGGGTCGGAGAACCTAAATTGAGCCAGCAAGATTGTGACATAACGCAGGTCGAAGCACCTTCGTCTATGACTATGTGATGGATGGGTCTCCCTTTCAACACAACCTGCACTTGGAATGCGAGTTGGTGTGAGAGGCGAGGTTTAGCCTTTTCCATATCAAAGATAGCTAGCATGGAATCCTGGGGGTCTATTCCACCAATGGCCGAAAGCAAGGCTTTCCTTTGTGCTGGACAGGTTTGTAATACTTCGAGAGCAGACATAGCTAACGGTGTCTGCGCCAAATCTTCTACAATGTTGTAGTTTTGGGCTGCACGTGTAGAGGTGTTATGAGTCGTGCGTCGAAGTGTCCCTTTGGGGGGACGAATCACGGGGTCAGCAGTAGGCCATTCGATATGCAAATCATTTGGCGGTGGTGGATTTGAACTAGTACCAGGTTCTTGAGCATCTATGGTAGGGTTTCCATAAAGCTTAGCTCGAGTTTGAAGGTCAACACTCTCAATGCCATAAATGGCAGATGGTCCTTCGCTGGAAGGATATGAACCACCATTGCCCCGTTGATGGGGTTGTGGCGGATTGTCAACCATGTGTTGATGTTGCTGCTGTTGATTAGGGAAAGGATTATGAAGAACGACAGATGTTCGCCCAGAATCCTTGTTGGCAATAAAATCGGTGCATTCCTGCAGCCAAGGAAATTTGTATGTCAAGTGGTCCTCCGCACAGATCTTGCAAGAAAATTTCATGGGTTTATCCTTCCCTTTGTCATTTTTGGCAGCATTTTTCTGATTAGGTTTATTCTGATTATCCGACTGCTCTTCTGAAGAAGACGGCTTTTTCTTGTTCTTATTATTTTTCCCGCTAGGTTTTTGTGAGGTTTTCACAGAATTCACCTCAGCGGTAGGAAGAGTAGTCGTTTGGTCAGGGGCGGTGGCAGCCGAATATGGCTGGGAGGCTTGCCCCCGAGGCTGCGTTGTGGCCACACTGGAGATTGTGCCAACGAGACCGTCGGCATGTGCTCCGGTTTTCTGAGTGGCCGGAGGATTTGGGTTACCAAGGGAATGGGGGAGTAGATCGTATAGCGTGCCGGATTGTGAATAGATTAAATCCAAATGATGGGCATGACGAATACATTGATCTTCTGTAACCGCACCAGAAAGGCCAATGTCTTTAGAGATGTGGGGTAAAAGAGACTTGCAAATCCAATTGGCTAAGAGATGATCCGGGATTGGCGCTTTGACTAGCCTCCTCCTACATCTCCATTCATGAATGTGATCGGAGATGTGGGTGGCGGTGTCTTAGCGTAGTGATGTTAAAAATTCCGTTACGGTTTCAAATCTAATTGGTAATTGGAAGTTCTTTAGAAACTCTGTCGCTAAAGCGCCAAAATTATTGATGGAGGCACATGGTAATTCAATCTACCACTTGGCGGAATTTCCTGTAAGGGTGCGGGGAAACAGTCGAAGCCAGACACTATCATCCACCATGGAATTGGATATAGACCATAGATGAAAGGTAGTGATGTGTGCGGCTGGGTCGTCCCCTTGTTTCCCGTCGAACTTCGGGATGTCAGAAGGAATCTTATGCGGTACTGGAGGCCAAAGCGGGTTGTGATGGATGGGGTCGTTAGTCAGTTTATGGATATCAGGAATGTCCAAAGCTGCCAAAAATGGCAATTGTGGATTTTCCCCCGAATCTAACCAAGGCAGTATGGGTTGACTACTTATACCATAGGGTCCACCCATAAATGTGTTACCAGGAGGATAAGTGGGACTTTGATAAAAACTTCCGATAGGTGGAGGAGAAGGGACATATTTTTGTTGTCCATAGGGCATATTGTATTGCGGGGCGAACGGTTGGTTGCCCCCAGTATAAAAGTGCCCTCCCATTCCAGATGGAGGTTGGGGTTGGTTAGCCCAAATGGATGCAATAGAGTTTCCCGGAGGCATGCTACTACTTGCATAGTTTAGCAACGGCATAGACCCTACACCTATATTTGAACCACTTAAGGGAAAAGTATTAACAATAGGTTTTCCAATTTGTCCTAAGGATTGCAGGGGAAGGGAAATTTTCCCTGCTACCTGAGTGCTGGTGACACTGCCCCCTGGTATAGTGGCCAAGGGGTTTGAACTCAACAGAGGGTTCCAACTGAAAGGGTTGCTAAAAGACACCGAAGTAGTCATACTCGTGGGAGGAGCTACCGTGGGTCCCAACGTGGTCACGGTAGGAGTAGATGCCGAAGGATTCGGTAAGCTACTGACGGTTGTTATGACCGTAGGGTTTTGAGTAGGTATATGTTGACTACTAGGGTTACCCAGTGATGGCATAGAACTGACCACCGGTGGGGAGGATGGTGGCGAACCTGGGATGGTTGCCATTGGCATCGACCCTGTGGATGTTGGTGGTGAAATGGATGTTTGTGCGGCCGAAGACATATCTTGGCGTGGTGGAATCTGAATTATCATAGGCCCCAATGGATCAGTGAGTGGAGGATTGTAATGAGGTACAACCCCTTCAGTGAAAGGGTCCTCCGGAAATTCCGGATGAAATGAGGCTATGTGAAAATCAAGATTAGTCAGTGGAGACTGCTCTTCCGTAGAATGCACGAGTTCACCAAGGTTCAATTCTTCCTCAATAGTTAGAGGAGGTAGACCTTGTTGTTGTCGAGACAGACGACGTGGGTCGAGGGATGCCACGGTGACCTGTGTAATTTTAACAAATTTTAATAAAATGTGATGTATTATAAAGTCTCAATGAAAGTAACCACACACCTAAAAAAGAAAAAAAAGGACTCTCTAAAATCAATCAGCAAGCAGCAAGAATAAGGTGCCCTGTCTGAGTACTATCGTTTACTGGTGATGAAATCCAGTATCACAATAGTATACAGAGAGGGTTGTTCGAAAGTACAGTTACGGTCACTTTAGAGCTTCGCCCGAACCTCAGATGATAGGTGTAATCACTCTCGTGAAGATAAGTACCCTCCTAAAGACCGAAGACAGAGTGGATCCGTCTATTTTAGGTACCAGGACAGCCCGTCCCAGTCACCTTGTATAAGTTCCTAAAAATTATGGCCACTAAAGATACCTCAAATCACAGACATCATCAGGGGGGTCCACGGTCAAGGACAGTATGCTATATGGGTAGAATACCTAGATCCCCGATCTAGTTTCGACATCCCCAAAAGGAACCCCAATATATAACACACCCACCGGATGCAGTCGAAGGCGAGCTACCTTCTTGTGCACCCAATTGTTGTCTCGCGCTGAGCTCCGGTAAAGGAACGGTCCCGATAATATGAGTGCAGTAGGATTTCGCTCGTTAATGACTCTAGTTTCAAGTTTTGAGATCTTGGGTGATTTTCTCACTTTTCCTAACCCAAGATCCTAGCCTGAACTACTGTTTGTGTGAGCTCAAAAAGAGTAATGTGATTGATTTTATTATCGCTTGATTCTTAGTGTACTTGATTATTAGTCTTGCGGAGGGGGAGTGGACGTATGAAATGTAATGAGACTCTGACTCAAGAAACTATGCAAAACATGCTCTAAATATTCAATTCAATGAAGAGTATTTCTACAAGGAGAGGTTCCTTTTCAACATCCATGCACTAACATTCAAATAACTCAGTTCAACTTTAAAAACTCAGACTTCTATCTACCTCTTCTTAATAGTCTATAAACTGAAAATTTCAGAATTAACTCAGCTAGATGCAGAAAAACTAAAAAAAAAAAATTCTTCTCTAAAAAGTAAATGCTTTTGACACTAACTTTTCAAACAAGAGCAAACAAACAGAAATGCCGGCTTAGTAAACAAGCGCAGGGATTCAGTCAAGAATATATACTGATGTCCAAAAAATTCTGCAGCTAAAACACAATCACGGCAGTGAACAACAAGTTTTGGCTGAGTAACGCACTGTCTCTGAGTAAAGTAAGCGTCAATCCAAGACTAAAGCACTGTATTTAAGCAGATCCAGCATTATAACACACTGGAGAAACTACAGGTGTAGCGTTATCTAGGGAAAAATTCTTCATATGGTCGAACAGAAACAGAATTGAACTCTGCGAGCTTTTAAAATGTTTACTGGGCATAAGTACTGGTCGGAAGGATTTGTGAATAGAGGGAAGAAGAAAGGAGGAAATAAATACTCTGAAAACTATGGGGAAACTCCCTAGTGGAGTCGCCAATTCTGCTATAGGGTAAAATTCTTGGGTTGTTGGTTATCGTATATCCCTCTCAGGGCTTTCCGGTGCCCGAAACAGAGCGTTGCCCTAGCCACTTACATGGCTCATTTACTGGTCTCATGAGTTATAACGCTCCTGATTTGTTATAGAAAGGCGTTACCTTGGTAGAAATAGGTTTAATTTAGGTCTTTGTATTCCTTCCATATTTGTCTTCTCCTCTAAGCTGATGAGGAGGTATTTTGACCTGTAACAGAAGAAGGTTTCACATGGTCTACTCCTACCACTTCAGACTTCTATTGAATTTCATGGGTAAGAGGCCACTTGAATTGTTTTTTTATTTATATACAAGTTTAGGGAAAATGTCAGATAAGTTTCAGATCAAGAAAGAAGGCAATGAAAATTTTGTTTTTGATCATGGTTTGATTAAGCTATTGGTGTTAGAGGAATTGAAGAGAATAGGAAGTGATTGGACTTCCTTTCTATTCATAAGTGGTTATGAAATATATGTTGTCAGTATTAAGAGAGCCTCAAAACCATCGAACATTTCATCACCAATAGGAGCAGAGGAATTCTAAGAGTGGAATAGATCATCTCCTCCAGAACCAGTGAGCATGGTGGTAGAGCCTTTGTAGAAGATTGATACACCTAAAACAACACCTGGAAAATAGAAGCCAATAGTTATAAAAAAAAGCAGCAAGAGAGTTACTCGGAACCAAAAAATGGCTAAAGGAAACTTAGAAGACATCTTCCATACAATTGATATTGAAGAAACTCCCATTGTCCAAGCGGAAGATGTTGAAGATGGAGGAAGAAAGATAAAGAGAGGAAAGACAACTAAAAGGTTAGACTTTGCAGGTGATGATGCTAGTTTCATGTTTCATCCTAGAAATCCAGTGAACAAGCATGCAAGAAAGGTCATGGAAAGCAACAAAGAGATTGAGAAGGTAAGTGAAACTGTTGAGCCACCAAGCATTATATATCTATATTCACCTGCAAAAGAAGAACTGTTCATCAAAAAAATAAAGGGTAAAGAGGAAATTAGTGAGAAATTAGAGATTGAAACCATTAAAGAGAAGTAGAAAGTGGCAGGGGATGAGATATTAGCTTTGAAGAAAGAGGAAAATAAGCACAAAGTTCAAAAGGTTCAATTTGAAAAAATGATGGAAATATGGGAAGAACAAGTCATAAGTGTTGCAAAGACCTTGGACAATACAGAAAAGTTGATTAAATGAACTCAACCACTAAGAGGTGAGGTCAAACACATCAGAAATATAAACCTTCATTTGCAATCCAATAACAGGGCATTAAAAGACAAAGTGAAGGATCTAGAAGATTAATTGGGGTTGATTCTTGTGGAGTTAGAAAATAAAGGATTGAAAATGATAGTGGTTGAGGAGACCATTGGTAAACTGATTGTAAATGAGGAGGAAACACCACAAGAGTGATAAGGTAAGATGGAATATGCCTTAGGAGGTTCATTACATGCAGAGAACCCAAATTTTGTGGCCAAAGGTCAGTTTTTGAAGATAATGAAGAAAGGAGCAATTTTTGGTTTTTTGCAACTTTTCATAGCGTACCCCGGGCTTGAAGCCAGAAATACGCTACGAAAAAAGATGTAGGTGTCTTTTTGCATTTAAAGGAATTTTTTTCATGTTTTAAGGAGAGGGATACATGATGGTAAGGTGTCATGACATCATAAAGAGGATGGAATAGAAAAGAAGTGATGAAGATTGATAAAAAATCATTTTTTCTAACGCTACCAAAACTCGCTACGAAACTATCCTATTTTCGTAGCGAGCAATTGTTAAAGGATTTTGAGCATTTTAAGAGTATTTTTTGCCAGCTAGAGACCTTTTTCATTTGAGAGGACCTCATTAGCAGATATATATGATTCAAATGGAGTTCCATGAAGACAGGTCATCAATCAAAACAACGTTGAAGATGAAGGTCATCCATTCCTAAAAAAATGGGTTATGCTTCATAGATGTAGGAATGCTATAAATATGTAAAGTGGTGGTGAATTTGGTCACATGTCCTTAGAGCATGTGATATTCATTTTATAATCATCATGTAAGTGTTTCACAGATAGGTTATAGGGATGTAATAAATAGGAGATAGAGTCCTATTAGGAGTTGGTTTCTTTAAAAGGTAGCTGACAGTTTTATGTTGTAACTTATTGATTTCACTTATGAAAGGTGTCATTGGAGAACTCGAGGATATAGCCCCCAGGAAAATAATCCTTATTGTAATGAATGTCTATTTATATACAATACATGAAAGGGGCAAGGGGTTGGAGAACATTTGCACCAAATTTCTTCTTATATGTTTTTGACCATTATCAGTAATACAAAGTGGAATTCTTCTTTGCAGACCTGAGATTCTCATGAGGTTTTTTTATATATAATTGATATTTATCTTATGTTTCATCACTTGTACTAGATTTCATCTCTAATTACTCATAATACATAATATTATTCTCTGACTTCCTTTAGTGGTGAAATGACTGTGTTTTCCTATGTTGTGTGTGTGAGTTTCCTTTGTTAAAAAACTCTACCTGCCTCAGCTTCCATGTGAAGAACCACTACCACTGAAACTATTGATTTTTTACTCAATAAGCCCAATGGTATCAAGCCTACATTTTTTCAACCTGCAATCATTCAAAACAAGTTAAATTTTCTATAGAGTTAGCCATCTAGTACTATCATTATTCAGAATCATAAATCTCCTTGAGAGAGCCCTCTCAAACTGAAGAGGCTAATATTCAGTTACAAGTGGTTTGAAACAGTTACACTGAGTTGTTTGATGAGAAGCCAATCAAGTTCAATTTGGTGATAACACCTAGTCGTCTGTTCTTTTATATGAAGGATTACTGCCTCATCCCAGTTGAATATGGTTGGCTCGAGACCTAAGCGCATACTACATGTATGATCTATGCGCAACATGTAGTGCCATGATGCTAGCTAGCTTTACGATAGTGAATAATAGAGCTCAAAAAGGCATATCATGCACATATTTTATATTTATCTTTCCATATTTACTAGGCTCAGTTCTTGGTCGACAAAATTGTAAGATGTAGTCCTTCACTATGTTACCTCAATGGATGGATCTCACAAGGTAAATGGGGGCACCACATCTTGACAAACGTGTCAGAAAGTAAATATCATCAACCAATATTGGGAGCACTTTGTCCCCAATGTGAAATTTTTGTAGTGTTGGGTCCCATGAACGGATCAAGAACTGCAATAGTTCCATGTATTGCCTCATCCCTGACAATCGAAAGTACTTGAGCAACTCACAATCTCTGAAGGCTCTCACAGTACCAGCATCATATAGGGAAACCATATCCTATTCTTCATGTTATCTTTCTCACAATGTAATAGACACTTTGATCCTATCAAATTTTGAAATCACACCATAGGATTAGTTAGGCTCCATTCCCTGCAACAAATGGGGAAATTTTGGGCAGAAATAAAGATGAAACTTTATGAATTGCAGCCAATGCACCCCTGAGTGAGAGACAGAGTGTTTCAGATGAACTGGGCCTCTTTCCAGCTTCTATGCAACACACTTTTCAACATTCAAAGGTGCGTTGGACCTAGGGCATTGTATATTTTCCCTAAGGGCCCCAAAAACCTAAAAAATGTGCATGAAAATAAAAAATAATGCAATAAATTGAAAGAGGAGGGTAAGATCTTCTACCTAGTCTAGACGGCACAAGAAATGATCCACATAATCTGTCACAATCAGCTGCTCAAGTTTGAGGATAAAATAGGCTCAAAGCACTAAAATTCAAATGGTAAAGGTGAAATGGTAAACATGACTTTGTAATTTCTTAATTTAATATTCTTTTTTATTACCTTATGTATATTTAATGAAACGATTGCTTTTTACCCATTTTTACTATTTTAAACAGCTATTGTTAATCCATTTGATGTTTCTTTGAGCATGTTTACAACTGATTACAGTGAGTTAGTCGTGCATGATCGTGAAATAAAATTTTGATCACAAAGCACAATTTTATCTCTTTTTCAAGCTTTGTTAAACATGAAAAAGAAATTCAAAGCATATGTTTATCCTCTTTTTTCGAGCTTTGTTAAACATGAAAAAGGAATTCAAAGAGCACTTTTATCTCTTTTTTGAGCTTTGTTAAATGTGGGAAAGAAACCCCTTGGAATTTAACTTCAGCTCTTTTCAGACTCGCAAAATATGAAAATATTGTCGAGCACTTATCCTTTCGAGCTCGTTAAAAGAATTGAAACGACATCTACTTAGTATAATTTTAACCCTTTTCCGAACTTAGGTATATTATGATTTCGAAAAAGGAAAACCCTAGTCGAACATGGCTAGGAGGTTCTCTAAGGTATTATTTTACTCTTTTTTGGATCTAAGAGACTATTATACAAAGAAAAAACTTGTGGAGTTTCCTTTTAGTCCCCTTTTCAAACTCTCTAAATATGAAAAAGGATCGAGTTCTCACTGTTGTTAGACTCGTTAAAGAATCAAATAGCAATGGACTTGTCCATCATTAGAAGATCGAGTTTCAAATTCGCTAGACTTGTTAAACCATAAAATAACGATGGATTGACCCGAAGGGTGGAATTATACATCAAGCATATGTTATCCTCCTCAAGATTGTATAAAAAAATAAATAAATAGGTACTTGTCATAAATGAGTAGGGAAAATTGGAAAGGGATAAAACACTTTATGGTAGCAAGTCTCTCTTCCAAATGACACTTATTCACTTCATCTCCATGATTTTTGGGTTGGGTAATATGCTTGATGTTATATCATACCTATGGTATATCATACCATCCATAGCTTCAGCTTTGGGTCAAATTCTTCCAATTCATTCAGTTTCGTTGATATGTTAAAGAGAAGTCACTCAATTATTCCTTATCCTTTGCAATACTCATAAACATTCATTTCATGACGACCATCCCTAACATTGCTTCATCAGTCACATTCTGTCTCCAAAATCATTACTCCTGTTTCATGTCGTTTATGGGGGAAGCATCAATGCCCTCCTGTGACGGTTCATTTCCTATCGACATCAGGTCATCATCTAGGAAGTTGACTTAGAAACAACCTTTCAGTACCTTGGAGCTTTTTTACATCAATGACAGGTTTCTCACTTCTAGAAACAGGTTGACATCACAGGCCTTCGACCGAAAGGTTTTGTTTGGTGTTCGACATCAAATCATCTATTCACACCATGCAGAATGTACTGCGGTACCCTGAGAGCCATTATCATCAATGATGGTATCTTTCACGTCTGTTAACGATTCACATCAATGGGTGGTAACCATACGATGTCTTACCATGTTCGACATCAAATCATATACTCGCATGGTTAGACTCATACTTTAAGAAAACGTGTGAAGGAGATAGAAGACCCCATATCTAGTTTTATCCATTCGAACTGTGATTTCAGGAGAAGTACCAAATCATCCGTATGATGGTCATTACTCAGATGGTCATCCTATCATGGGTCTATATCTGTAGATAGCTTATATCTGTAGATGAATTTATGATGTTATGATAGTTTATGTGCTGAGTATGGGATATGCCTCCCTCTAGAATTTATGTACAATATTAACATATATCATGATGTAATGTATTGTAATTAATGCAGTTCATTGCCTGCTTCAATTCATCCTCATCAAGTCATAAAGAAAATCACTCAAAATTATCATTTCTAACTTCATGCTTTAGGGGGAACTTGTTACAAGTCGATTTTGGCATCATCCCAAAACATAGATTAGTATTCATTATGGTCTATAATACTGTAAATTATTTTGTACATACCCTAAACAAGTCATCACATTGATGGGTTTCCTTCATGAAAGTTTCAATGCTTAGATGCCAGTTGAAGTGCCCCATTAAGCCATCAACGCACCCCTAGAAAGATCTGCCTACTTTGCAGAGAATCTACTCCCATGAAAGTCTATGTTCTAGAGGATCTAGGCCCACTTTAGAGTGCGTTGGTTGACTGAGAGAGAATTTTTCATTGGATTCCATGAATCTTCCCAACCTATAGTGACTTCTAGAAGTTGTTCTAGCTTTCACCTCATTTTATAGCTTCTAATTCGAAACCCGTGAAGTCATTAAACCTCTTATCCTCCTATTCCCATGAACAAGGAAACCTCTTCATCTATTTTTAGGAAAGAAATTTAATGATTCGTTTATGTCTAACCACCTTCACCTACTTATAAATAGAGAACTGAACATAGTGTACAAGGGAGAAATAATTTGTGTTAAGTAGAGTTATGCTGGTTATATATCGACTTGTGAAGGTATTGTGTATGTACTGTGATGCTGCTAGATTGTTGGTGCTAGATGTGATGAGGATGGGACTCAAGCTGGATGAGTGATAACAAATCAATCAACTGGTTGTAATATTCCTTCTACTTCATAATAAAGACATTTGTTCCTTTCCTAATGCACGTGTCAATGATGTTATATGTGTATTAATGAGTTTAGTTGATTCAATTTGTTTAACTTGAATAGATCCTATTTAATTTATGTTTTTTTTTTGTCTTCTATTTTCCATGGTAGGTATCAATCAGGCAAGTTAGGTTGGATTGAGAGCGATGAAAGAGACTAAGGGAGGAAAGGGAATGAAAACATATTACAAGTAGGTTTCTCTCCCTTTATATATTCATTTTAAGGAAAAGGTTAAATATATTTCTTTCTGTTGTTCTAAGTGAACCACAACACTTAGGGAGATCATACTTATCCATATGTTTTTATTCTCATGAAACACTGGGAGAAGGATGATGAAATGATAAATTTTCTATGCAACCTATCTATTATAGGAATATTTATCATTCAGTGATAGGGCATGATCTTAGGCTGAGATATTTTAGTTGTATATATCATTTTCCATTGATGTCAAACGGGGAGAATATGTCATTCTCAAACATTACTGAACACAGTGGACCTTACAGGGAGAATAAATGTTAACAATCCAAAGGAAATGAGAAGGATATTATTACAAAGGGAGAAAATGTATGGATCTATGGTATAGAGATGAAAATTCAAAGAAAAACAGGCAAAACTCATAATCAACCATGGTGCGTATTACATATAGGGTATTAATGAATATAAATAAGTATTAACACACTTGGTTTCAAGGGGAATGTTGTTGCATGTAGTGTGCTACGTGTTATTAATGCATGTAGTTGTCATAAATTCCTTAGATATTTTTGGCATATTTTCCATTAATGACAATGGGGGAAATTTTTGGACACAATGTTGTCATTCACTAACACCTCTGTTTCATCTTGGATATTGATGTACAACCATTGATGGAAATAACAACATAAATATTTGTGTCTACATCATTGGTCGATAACTATCATAGTAGTATAATAATTAAAGAAACCTTATAAAAATTATAACTATAGATGGTGGATGAGTGGTTCAATGGCCTATTTGTTGAAGGAACCTTCTCCACATAATATCAAGTAAAACACATGCTCTGAAAACTACATGGTCGGATGGTCCACAAAAATACGTTTCCAATGGTATCTCGCAGTTTGAAAAGCTTCTAACTGTTGAATAAGTTTATAGGTTCTGGCTTCTTGAAAGGAAATGGGAAAACCACACATCTCTTTTAGTTATTTAAACTATTCAAGCAATTTTGGTTGTTTTATAAAATTTGTGTATTTGGGAGTTCGTGTATTTAGGACACTCTAGTGAAACCATGAGGAAAGGTCTAAAATTGACCTTCTTTCTGCTCCATACAAATTGATTATGTGGCGGAAAGACATGACCAATTAGGTGGCACTCACTAGGAATATATGATGACATGGCATGTTGTGAAAATGAAACATGGTAGTAAAATTTTGGTGTTTTCATATTACCAAGTGGGCCAAATACAAGTGACAGATGACACTACTCAAAGTTAGCCATGGGGAAATAATTATTCCATCTTTTTAGTAATATTTGATGAAACATAACATCAAGTTTTTTTCCAAAGTGTTGTGTTTGAAGGTAATTTCAAATCCTATGGATCATGTAAAATTCTACAAGAATAAAGTAAGTATCCCATAATGAGATCCTCATCGAGGAATTTTGTAGCTGGGACCTTGCAGTGGAATAATTGTGTGACTCAAAGGAGAGTTAGTTTGTAAACTTAAGAATTCAAGAGTTTGGATTTCGGGTGTTATGCTTGAGTGAAACATGAGATAAATCCCAAACCTAAAAAGGACCATAAAAAAACTTTGGATTAAATATTTTTTCATAGCCATGATCTTATGGAAAAATGAGCTCAAATTTTCACGACATTTATTGTAAATAATTTTATCTTGAGATCGGTTTCAAAAGAAAATATTTTTTGAATAGTTGGATAGTGAAGAAAGGCCCAAATAAGGAGGCTATATTTCCTGATGTGAAGTGAAGGATAATTTCCCCTAGAAATAGTATCACAATATTGATTTTATGTGTAGGTGTAATCACAACTAAAGTTCAAGAAACTTTAAATGAAATTATTAGTTGGTGGAGTTAAATAAGTGATTTTATTAGAATGCTAATTTGATGGAACAAAACATCAGAGGAGATATATAGTAAATTGTGTGTGGAATGAAATAAAAAAACTCATTCACGTGAAGAATAATTAATTGATGTACCCGTTGTCAACTGTTAAAAATTTTGGGTGAAAATGAAGAGAAATATTGAAGTGCATGTGCAATACAACTAGTGAGAGTGCACACAGTGGAAAGAAAAAAATTGAGAAGAGAAAAACCAGACAACAAGAGAGTGAGAAAAATAAAAAATAATCAAAATTTATGAAGAAATTGAATGAAATACGTATATAAATAGAAACATAGAGATGGAACAAAACTTCAACTAATTAATAAAAAAGTACTAAAAAATATTTACAGGCAGAATAAAAATAAACTAGGTATGACAGTGGTAGGCTATCTCTGATAAGAGATGTGGAAACTACATGCCTTCTGAAATAACACTAGCAGATGAAGCACCAAAATTATATGGGACCCATTGGGGTAAATTGGTACATCAACTTCCTAGGGTTGTAACCTTGACATACACTCTTGTTTTACATGAACAATGCCTCATTAGAAAGATTCACACAAGGAATACAAAATTCAACTACAGACCCCTATCGTAGGCTATTTTTTTACATGTTTTCCAAAAAAAACATTTTTTATGGACTCAAAACGGCTCTGAAAGTTCAAGATCTAAAAAACTGCAAAAAATAGTAAATTTTACTAAAATTAAGGAAACTGAAATAAACAATGTTGGGCTTCAAGTGGAATAGGTGAGTGGTCACCAATATCCACCTGGATCAATCCTCCATCCTTAGGAAGCTATGATCCCCATGTTGTTGAGTGTCTCCATGAGATGGGGAAACATTTGATGTACTTGGTCCCTACTGAGGTTGGCCAACTTTGGCAACCTGATACAGTTGAATCTTCTACTTGTGATTATTCTTGATATTCATTTCCATGATCCCATCAATTGTGGATTGTTCCATGCAGTCTATATTAATCTCTATTGGTGAGATTTTTTCTACAATATTTTATGTGTCGAATAATGGTGGAAAGTATGCTTGAAGGAAATCCACATTGAACACTGGGTGTAGGCCAATGAATGGAGGAATGTTGAGCCAAAAACTATTATCTCCCACAAATTTAGTGATGATGTAAGGCCCAGATTGAAGTGCTCTTATATTTTGACGGGCTCGGGTAAGGTGTTCTTTTTGCAAGTGAAACCATTGTCGCACCGAATTTTGATCATTTTGCTACTTGTACTTGGAATTGGAATTATCCATAATGTCATGCACCTGCAGGAACATGTGTTGGATGTATTCAATAAATTAGGTTGATTTATTAACTTCAAACTATACCTAGGTGGATTATGTCTATGTAGTTGCATGAGGCATGTCAACATAAATTGGACATAATTGTTGAAATACCATACCCACTTTAAAAGGACTGTTGCTAGTCGAGCTATGGGGAGCTCAGTTATAACTATGATACACATAAGGAAGGATCTCAACCTAGGTTAGTGGATGTTTGGAGTTGTACATGTCTAGTATGTGAACTTAAATCCTATTTACGACATTTTTATGGCCATCACTCTAGGTATGGAATGCAGTCCAACTATTGAGCTTAGTGTCCAATAATTTCCAGAGGCTCAACTAGAATTGGTTGAGAAACTCGGTATCCCAATATGATATAATGGTTTTTGGAACTCCAAAATATACCCATACTTGTCCAAGAAAATTTTTGCAGTGTCCTTTGCTATGATACTCTTCTTGGAAGATGTTAATATACTTTTCCATTACCACAAATACATAGTAATTATCATATTTGGTAAACTAAATGCTCGATAGATAGTCTATGGTGATGGATTCCTAGGGCTGGTTGAGAGTTGGAAGGGGAGTGTAAAAGCCTTGCTTCTTGATGTTTTGTTTGGTGATGGAATAATAAGTGCAATATTTGATACATTTTCCAATGTCCTATTATATTTTTGGCAAATAAAAATACTTCTGTAGCACAACCACAATTTTTTCCCCAACAAATTTTCTTGCGACCTTGCTATAGTGTGCCTCCAAAATCAAATTTGATTGATCACTTGAAGGAACAAAATGGTGGCCCAAGTACCATAATAATGTGTCATGGATGTTGAAATTTGGATATTTCTTTCCATCCTATCATATAGTATGTTTTTGATAACTCTAGATCATTTTAGTACAATTGTGGACATAGGGAGGTCCCGTGGGCACAAGTGTTGAGAACAGTAGTCATTGCTACAACTCGGGGATGAATAAGGAAATATGCAACATGATTGATGATGCAATTATTTTAAGTAATGATAAAGTAGATTTTTTCTAGATATGTAGAAGAGTTATGATATTAATCATTCTTCTTATTCCCTTTTGTCTAGATAAACTGAAGGAGTCAATGATCTGTCTAGATGGTCGTATCTTACCTAGAATGTAATGTTTCTGTTTTTAGAACACTTGCATGATCGAATACATCTCTTTATCGTAGGTGGGGTATTTCCAAAATGTATTAGAAAGTGTCTTACTATGACAGGCTACAAGACCCCCCTATAAGGTGAGCACTTCACCAATCACATAGTCAGAGGCATCTATCTCAATTTTAAATGGATGTTGCAGGTCTGGAAATGTGAGAAGAGGTGGATAAAAGAGTCAGTGATTCATCTCAACAAAATCCTTTTGTTGGGACTCAGACCAAAAATTTTTTGCTTTCTCTCCACACTTGGTAACGTGAATCAAATTCCAAGTGATGTGAGAGTATCCCAATGCAAAATTCTGATGAAAATTGTCAACGCCGAAAAATTTGTGAAACTTTGTCCTATCATAGTTTTGGCCAATAAAATATAATTTTGTAGTATGGCCACAATTTTCTCCACACCAAATTTTATTGTGACTCGATTGTAGTGTGCCTCCAAAATCATCTTCACGCGCTTACTTCAAGGAAAACAAAAGTGGCCCAAATAGCATAATAATGCATCTTGGAAGTGGAAATCTGGAACTCTCTTGCCATCCACTAGCATATGCTATGTGGTGGTGAACTCTAGATCATTTTGGTACAACTGTGACCATTTGAATGTCTCGTGGCAAAAAAAGTTGTGAACAATAGTCAATGCTACAACTAGTGGCCAACTGAGGAAATCTGCAACATGATTGGTGATTCCCTTCTTGTATTTAATGTTCAAGTGGAATTGTTGCAAATATGTAAACCATTTCTCATGTTGATCATTCTAGAACTCCCCTTATGTCTGGATAAATTGAAGGGGTAATTTATTTGTGTGGATGATTGTCTCCTTCCCCAATATGTAATGGTTCCATTGTAGACAAACCTCACGATAGTATACATCTTTGTATCATATTTGGGGTATTTTTGAATTGTATCATAAAGTTTCTCAATGTGATAGGCCACTGGATGCCCATGTTGGGTGATAATTTCACCAACCCCATAGTCAACGTCATCTCTCTCAATTTCAAATGGCTATTGTATGTCTAAAAATGTGAGTGCAAGTAAAGAGAAGAGGAGATGAGTTGGCTCAATGAACACCTTTTGTTGGGAATAGGAAAAGAAAAGAAATTCTTTCATCCCACCCTTGGTAACCTAACTTAGAGGCCAAGTGATATGAGAGAATTCCAACATGAACCTCTAAAAAAAATGGCATGGCCCAAAAAGTTGCAAAGATATGTTAGAGTGGTCAAGGTTGGGAAATATTGAATGACTTGGATGTTAGTGGGATCAACATGCATGCCTTGCTCAACAATGATGTAGCCTAGATATTAGGTCTGACTCATGCCAAATTTTCATTTCTCCAAGTTGGCATATAGTTTGTGTTTCCACAAGGTTTGAAAGACCTATATGATGCGTTGTAGGTTCTCTTCCCAACTCTTGCTAAAGATGAGGATGTCGACTAGAAATTAAACCATGAATGAGTTGGTAAAGGGCTACATGATTCCATCCATCATACTCAGAAAAGTTGTAGGGGATTTTTTCAGCCTAAAAGGCATGCCTAGCCACTCGAAAAGGTCCTCATTGGATTTGGAGGTGGTCTTAAATGCATATCTGGAATCTATTGGAACTTGGTAATAACAAAAATTCAAATAGATCTTGCTAAAATAATTCTCTTGATTGAGTTGGTCAAGAAGGTAATTAATCCATGGGATTGGATACATGTTCCTCACATTTATTTTGTTTAGTAAAATATAACCAATCTAGAGTGTCCAAGTTATCTGGCTCCAACAAGGTGACTGCTAGGTCCCTATAATGCTAGTGTATCCCCCTTATTTTTTTTTGTTAGTGTATCCCCCAATTGTTTCTTATGATCCCATGTAGCCCCCATATTGTTATTTTTGTGGTATTACATTATTATTTTTATGTAGGATCTTATTATATTGTGACCCCTTAGACTCCTATATATACTAAGGAGGTATTATCATTTGTATTGTTGTAACTTATTTTTACACCTGTAATATTTTGTATTTTTTACTTCATTTTCATTTAAAAAAAATAAAATAGAGAAAAATAAAAATAAAAGAAAAATAAAATAAAAATAAATGAAAATAAAAAGAGAAAAAAAAAAAATTGGACAAAAGAATAATGAGAAAAAAATCTATATTCTATCCCTACTAGTTGCCAACACGTTTAAATGTCGCATTTCATTTTTATTATTCTCAACATTTCAAAATAAATAATTTTATTGTAATAATGTGATGTGATTGATTTCTACCAAGATATTAAAATTAGTGCAAGTTTGAATGAACAATATCAAGTCCGTTGAGATCAACGTCTCCCGGCACATTATCAAAAGGTAATAAAAGAGGGGGAGGGGGGGTGGGGGTTGGGGGGTCTACAAACCAGTTTGACTCGATCTTGATTTTAGTTCTTTTCACCTCCACATGCATTGCGGTAACACCCCCCCCACAAACCGCTCATTCCTCCTGCCAATTTACCTTATCGCTAAAAGTTCTACTATAATTAATCATTTCTATTTCCTATGATGAATATAGTAGATAAATGTTGATCTAGTTAATCCCTCTAACATTTAAAACATTAATTCCTCCATGAAATTAACAATTACTCATACTTCTGGATGTTATCAATATTTTGTTAAAAGTTCATCCCCCATCTAAAATACATTCTTTTCCATTTTATGCATGCAACTGAACCTTCCAACATGACCCTGCAACTAAACATAGATGATTTCTATCTCACGACCATTATTATTTCTTGGAAACTAATATATTGTCCTAAATTTTTTTATTTTTCCCAAGGACTTCACATAAAATAAAATCGAATATGTTTGTAGAAAAAAATTTGTTACCCCCTATACCTAATTTAGATTAATTTACCTTGATTGATACTCATTTCAAAATCATAGAAACTAATTGTTAATTCAATTTATACGAACTTCAAAGTTTGGATTTTCAAAAGTATCAAGATTCCAGAGACAAGTTTTTCTTTCAGGAATCCCTACTACCCCAGTTTACTTTTCCCTCAAACCTACCATTTTCTGGAGATTTTCACTTTGTGTGAAGTCAGGTATCTTCCTACTCAAAGAGTTGTTATTACTTAGAATAATGAAACCTTGTTTTATATAACCCCTAAGTCAATATATCAAGCCCTCTCATTAAATTCTCAAGAATCTCTTCATCCTTTTTCAATTGATTCTTTAATGGATATTTATCATAGACTTTCCTTTTTAGAAAGTCCCCATGTTTTTGAATCATTTATGCAAAGAACTTTGAATTTCAAAGAACAAAACCACGCTATTATTCTTCAATGTTCCCTGATTATTCTAAGCAGGTCATTTCCATAATTTCTTGTATGTTAGGATATTCGAGTGATCAATGAGTTGATGAAATTATATTTGGATTTTTATCAGTATTTTTATTATGGTAAAAAACCTTCATTTATTTCCAATTACAACCAAGTTCTCTCAGACATAATTCATGATCAATTTTTAAAGTTTAGTGTTGAAGGCTCTCCAAAACACTAGTAAATTTTTGTTTACCTATTCTTGTATCAGTATTTGGAAAGATTTAAGCTTCCATTACAAAAATTGAATATTATAGGAAGGCCACAATCAATGATTTATTAGACCTCAAAAGTGTGGCATACTTTTGAATCATTTTGTTTTAGTGATTTTTTCAATCAGTTTTTGTATATGGAAAAATGTTTATTAAATATTGATGTAGATCCCAGAGTTTCAACATATATTAAAAGAAACTTGCATATAAGTGAACAATACAAAGCTATATACTGGTATTTATACCAAAACTTTAGAGAGATCAAAATTTATGGTTGTCTGCTTCCACCTTAAAAATTTAAATTCATCCTTCTTGTGAGGTTTTTTTCACTTCAATATATCAGACAAATGATGAAGATGGATGAGGTTCATTTTGTTTCTGTAAAAATAAAATCTCAGTTGAAATTGAAGGTGCAAGGTTGTCCATTCATAACCAAGAGTAGAGCTACACAGAAGAAAGTAAATGATTTGTCTAAACATATGAAGTTTAGGTTCAGTTTAAGTTGGTCTTATGATCCATTAGGAATTATATCATCAATTACAATTTTAGAGAAGTCGACACCTTATGTTCATATGGAAAAACCAAAAATTTAATGCTAAAATGGAAGAATGGGAGGAACATACATTGTAGGAAGTGGAACAGTTAGTCTCTAGTCAGAATGCATTAGAAAATACAAGAATGGCAAGGAAATAGTTGAGAAGGCCAAGAGAAAGTATGTCTCTAGCAGAACCGGAGTTGCATAGTTTTTTTTTAAAGTAATTAAGAGATGGAAGACAACACTTGTTGAGGATGAATCTTCACAAGTTCAAACTTCTGACGAACCTACTACCATTGTACTTTCTGGAGAATCTCCATTTTCTTTACAACAAATATAATAACCTACAACAATATATTCTCCTTCTTATCCTTCTTCTTGAGACAAGAAAAGTAATTTTTCCAGATTTTTGGAAATGATGAAGAAGAATGAATTATTAGAAACTTCAACATATGTAGAGTTTTGGAAATAGTCCTATACAACACAAACTAGATTACTTTCTGCCTTGGATAGTGAAAAAGGACAGTTACAATTAGCTTTTTTGGAACCAAAGGTCCCTCCCCTTAAAAATATTGAAGATTATAAGACTTATGTGTTTTCATTTTATACCAAACCAATACATATAATAGATTAAATTGATTTTCACAAGCAAGCAAGGGAAATGACATATACATCATCGAAGAAATATTCCATGGAAGCTTCCAAACTATAATCATATTTGAACAATATTCATCCTAAATTGGAGAATTATATAGCAAAGGATACTAAGATCAAAGGGCTCGAAGATTTAGTTTCAAAATTAAGGTTGAATTCTAATGATGTAAAGACAGTTGAGGAAACAATAAAAATTAGAAATGTAGACATCTAGTCATTGAAAAATAGTTAAAAATTCCAACAACTGGGGATCCACAAGAACAAGAAGTAAGATAGCTCGAGAAAGAGAAATAAAACATGCTTCGTATGATTTTTGAACAAAATATATAGATTTAGAGAATGGAGATAGAGATGGAGGATCTATTCAAATAAAGAAAACTCTAAATCAGCATTGTTGTGGGAACATCTACAACAACAATATATACAATCTAGACAAAATATACTAGCCAGAATCCTAGAGAGAAACTATCTAAAGCTATGGGATATTTTTCAATAAAATATACGGAAATTAAAAAACTTAGAGTTTAGCTAGAGAAGATTCAAGACAACAAGATAAAGTATGATAATGCATATTTGGCTGAAGTACAAAAAAATTTAAAATTGCCTAAGAAATTATAGATATATGAAAATGATTCATTAACTGCACAAACATTATCCCAAGCGAAAGAGAAGATTTAGATTGATATTAATGAAGTATTAACTTAATTATGGCCATCAATTGAAATAATTTTTGAGTAGCAAGAACTATTACAGAAGTCAAAAGAAGCAGTGACAAAGATTAAGTAAGATTTAGATCACAGGCCAGGAGAAGCTACTAGAATAATGAAAGTGTTGAATTCCAAGACAAAAAAAAGAGTTGGAAGAATTTGGAATTGAAGATAGGACTGATGCATTCCTAGAAGTAAGGAAGGTTTTTACAAAGAGAAATTTCATGTTACAATTGGAAAAAAAATGTAAAAAGTTAGAAACACAAATTAGAAAATTTCATCAAAAGTTTAATGTTTTGCACCAAAAGGTCTCCCATATCTATGAGACTCTAGTGGCCAATTGATTCCACTAGAGAATTATCAACACAAGATACATGAAATAGCAGCAGATAAGAACAATGTTTCCAATGTCAAAAGGATAATTAGTGGAAAATATTTCACATAAGGCCTATAATATGATATTTTTATTCAACATGAAGCACAACATTTATTTATTACTAGGCCAACTTTTGAGAAATATGTAGAAGTCGATGGGTAATATGGGAAGGAATTTTTTTTTTTTATCATATATGATAAAAAGTGGGATATGTTACTTTAACTCATCAATTAAAACATAATACAGGATTTTAGTGGTCAGAAGGAAAAGAAACAAGAGTAGAAGGCAAGGAAATAGGAGAAAAATTCAACATAGAAGTGGCAAAAAACATTAAAATTCAGTTTCGAGTAGAAGTCATCACACAATAGCCTCCAATTCTATGTTTATTATTTAAACGAATTTAGAATAACTACTTTTATGATATATTTTTGTAAATATCCAAATTAGTTTTGGATAATATTTCATTTGATAAAAAGTTTTATTTTCAGATCTAGATATTTTTGAATTAAACTCTATAATTATTTTGTAATTCTAAGAAGAGAAGGCTGAACCCTTGTGATGATCTAGTGACATCATTGTAATATTCTGACATTTTTCAAAATATAATCGAATGATTCTAGCTTCATTCTTAATAGATTGTGTATTCATGTGAGTTTCTCGTGTTATTCATTTATGTTCTCCATATTTGTTTTTGCACATGTTCAAGGTAACATAAGAATCTGGGAAAGGCTAGATTGAATATCAATATTCTTGATATCCCCCTACAAAGTTATAATCATTAAAATATATTAATTAACTAAACAATTTGTTTAAGTTCTTTCCTCTGTATATTTTAGTTATTTACCTTTGTCAGCTCTTCAGGATGTATTTTTTTGGCCGTAGAAATTTTCTACATACATCAACTATATGTCATTAATTAAATATTCAAAACGGATGTTTAAATATTATATATCTTCTTAATTTCTTCTTTGAAATTAATTTAAATATTTCTCCTGCTATGAATTAAAATCAACCCTTCGAGCTTCTTATAAATGCTTAGAATTTACAACGATTTAATGTTTAATACATTGGTCATCTAATTCAATTAAATCCTTACTTACATTCTTTGGGACAATTAACCAGCCTAGAAATGTCTACAAATATAGAACATCAAATTTGCATAATTGTCAAAGATTGAAGTTTGAAGTTTGTCTTCCCTAAAACAATGATCAAACTTTCCTTTTAATGATAAATAAGAGGTGATTAGGCTAAAATGTTTCATCTCATGACTCCACATATTAAATTTGCCTTCACACAGGCATAAAAAATCTCAGTCAGATCCAAATCTCTTCTCTCCTTTATCAGATCTAGAGAGACTTGTGAGAATTGCATCTATCAGAAATAACTTAGAAGCTTCTATTTCTACTTCTTCCTCTCTTCTACATGAAGTACCCTCACAAACTAAGCCTTTTCAATCAAATCCAATAACTGTTGAATTATCATATCTTCCTCCTAAAGTTTTAGAACTCATTTATAAAGGATCTGATCTTTAATATGCATTATTAGTCCATTAGCGTAGGACCTTTGAATTTCCTCTTTGCCATTTAGTAATTTCTGACACTAAACAAGATCATAAGCCTATACTTCCTAAAGTAAAACCAGTTAATTTCATATATTTTTATGTACATACTTACCCTTATATTTCCGCTAAACCTGAAGATGAGCTTAGTATTTATACTAATGCTATATATTTTTAAGATCCCGAGAAATTTTTACGTGAAGTTCATAAATTATTCTCCAGTTATTAGTTTTTCAAGAAACCTAAGCCCTCATCTTAGCCATCTTCAAGTAAATTTGTTTCTCCCAAACATATAATTCTACTACAACAACAAATGGCTATATTTCAACCAATTTCAATAGCTCGATATGAGGAATTTGTACTTCCACCAACAACTCAACTTCATGCTTTTCTTGATGGGTATTTGAAAATTTTACCTAGATTTTATGGAGAAATAGGACCAGTTTTAGAAGATTACTTGGCTACATTTCTTGATTTTGCAGACAACATGAATATTCAACATGAGGATGTTTATATAATATTATTTTTTTAATCATTAGGATAAAATTTTAGGATATGTTTGAGATATATACAAGAACATTCTATAAATTCATGGGCTGAATTAATCAACAATTTGAAGAATCAGTTGGGAATTAAAAAGGATCGTATTTACTACTTGAAATTTTTTGAAGATTTGAGATGGAATCCTCATGAACCTATTGTTGATTTCATTTAGAGATTGAATGAATTTTATAATAAAATACCACCATATTGAAAACCCCCAGTCATTACAACTAAAGTTATATATTCTAAAGCATTTGAAGATGATTTTTCCATCATTATTAGATAAAAACAATATGAAACCTTAGTAGACATATAGACTAATGAAATTGAAGTGGAAGCTAATACGTCAGCATTTGGTAAATTGAAAGTAAAATAAGATTTTTTTTTAAGGAAAATGAAAGCTACAGAGGAAAGTACTTCATCATCAAATATCAAATATGAGGAACATAAAATTGATGAAATAAAATATTTATTTAGAAATATATCTAATATAATTTCAAGAATGGAAACTCAACCTAGAGTAACGCAACAAGTTTGAAATATACCTCAAGTCCAATATAGAAGACATTTTCAACCTCAAATTTTTCAAAGACCAAACACTGATAAAAAAATCCAACCTCCATTAACGACTGATGATAAATACCTTGAAGATTTTTTTTGTGTTGTTACAAATGATATCAATTATTTTGAATATCCATCATATTAGAATTCCATTGTTCCAGTTATTCAAGACCATTCTGTAATTCAGAATCAAGAATCCTCTGATGTTTCTAAATATCAAGCCTTTTTTTGAGTTCCTCATTGTTGAACTAAATAGAAGGTATGACTTAAGACATAGCCAAGGAACTGGTAGACCTATGAATTACTTTACCTTTGATGAACCTCAAGTAAAGGCCACTGAAATACAAACACCATTTTTTCAATCACAGAATCAGTTACAAGAACAACCCACTAGTGGACAATTTGTTTCGATCATTTTTGTTGATAAAAAAGAGTCAGAAATAGTTAAAATTCGAATTCCTTTATCTATACTTTCTAGAAATATATGTTATAAACAACAAGTCTCTAAATGGATACAATCTTCAAGTGTAGATAAATAATGGGATGAAAATATCTTATGGGATGAAAAACCTTTAGTTGTTTTTTGTCCTGGTTCAGATATGATTTATTAAAGTGTACCCCCTTTTTATGTCACATTGAAAGTTCATGATTACCTTTTATACAATTGTATGTTAGATTTTGGTGCTTTTGACAATGTAATGGATAAATTAGTCATGGACCAATTTCAGTTGCAAATCAATAAGCCATATCATGATTTATGCACTTTTTATTCAGATAATGTATAATATGGTGAGAAGTTGAGGAATTTCTTACATACAATAGATGAATTTTCTGATTTACATGTTGAAGAAGAAAATAGAGATGAAATCAAATCAAATGACGGTGATTCGGATTTGAATTTAAAATAGAAAATATATGATTTTGATGTCATTCAATTATCAAATAATTACATTCCAAATGGATTGTTTCCCTTTGAAAAATGTCTTTATCAGAATGATGTACCAAAATATTCATTACTAAATTCACAATAGGAAGATGTACAAGACTGTAATATTTGTATTACTGAAGAAATTTGAAATGTGAAAGTTTCAATCTATTTGTCTCGGGACATAAAAAAAAAATATGTTATTCTATTTAAGCATTACACATACATATTTGCGTGGTCATATGAAGAGTTGAAAACCTATGACACAACCATAATTGAGCACAAAATTTGTCTTAAACCAAGAGTTAAAACATTTTAGCAAAAATTAAGAATAATTAATCTAGTCTTACTTCCTATCATTAAAAAAGGGGTAACGAAGCTATTGGATGGAAAAATAAGTATTTCGTTTATACATTTTGAATAAAAATCTAACCTAGTGCTTCTTAGGAAGAGGAGTAGACAAATAAGACTGTGTGTTGATTTTAGAAACATGAAAAAAGTTTCATTTAAACGAAATTATACATTACCAAAAATGGACCAATTACTTCAAAGAGTATCAGGTTGTAATAGGATTTCAATGTTGGATGGTTTTCCTGGATACAACCAGATTATGGCTAGTCAAGTAGACAAGGAAAAGACAACATTTACAACTCCATCAGTTACTTTCATGTATGCCATGATGTGATTTGGTTTAATCAATGTGGATAATTTTTTCAAAGGGAAATGAATCTGGCATTTGTTGGTAAGGTAAATAAATTTATTTTCATTTACCTTGATGATTTGATAATATTGTCTAATTTTGATGATAAACATATTAAACACTTGAGAACTGTTTTTTAGAGAAGTAGGAAATTTTGGATTTCTATTAATCCTAAAAAGTCACTTTTTTTTCTATGAGAGAAAGAATATTTCTAGGACATATAATTTCAATGGATGGAATTATAATTGATCTAAAGACAATTTCAACAATTCAAGTAATAAGTTTGCCTAGAAATAAAGAATGAATTCAGGCATTCTTAGGGAAGATAATTTTTTTAAGAATATTTATACCTAATTATGTTGAGATTGTTAAAGATATTATTGATATGATCAAGAAAGATAAGGAATTTAAATGGATAATAGAAGGTATATATTATTTTCCATAAATAAAGAATGAAATTTCACAAGCCCCAGTGTTAGCTAGCCCATATTATACAAAACTTTTAGTCTCTTCTCCTTTTCCTCAGATACTACTATAGTAGTTATTTTCATGCAAATAAATGATGATCAACATGATAAACCAATTTCCTTCTTCAGTAAGGGTATGAGAGATCTTGAAATGAGATATGAAATCATAGAAAAACACATTTATGCCTTGGTACAAGCTTTAAAATAATTTAGGATCTATGTTTTACACTCTCCTATAATTGTATATGTTCCTAACAATGCAGTAAAAATAGTGTTGACTCAACCTAATAGAGACAGAAAGAGGGGGAGATGGGCTGCTAAGATACTTTATTTTATTTATACATCGGACATACAAATTTGGTCAAAGGACAAGGCTTAGCTAAACTATTGGTAGAATGAAACTGTAAAACACTTGTTGTTAATATTATTATGCATATTTAAGGTGAGAAGAATCCAAAAAAACCTTCCCAGAGTTCAGAAGGGAAGAATCCACATGAACCTTCTTCCAATGCAGTTCCTACTCCAATTCCTTTACACATTGGTGACAAGATTTTACTACCATATTGGTAAAAAAATGTAGTTTATTTTCTATGTGATTTTGTGTATCCTATTGAATTCAAAAAGAATCAAAATAGATCCCTCAGACTCAAATCCATGAAATACTGTATAGTAAATGAAAACTTGTTTTGGAAGGATCCTTTAAATATCCTCTTATTATGTTTGAATGAAAATGAAATAGAAGCAATGATTGAGAACTTTCATGAAGGAATTTTTGGTGGGAATTATGCTTGGAAAGAAAGTGCATGTAAAATAGTAAGAGCAGGTTTCTATTGGCCAACCTCGTTTACAAAGGCTAGAGCCAAGGTGATATGTTACATCCCTTGTAAGATATTTGTAGGAAAACAAAGGTTAACAACACTTTCCCTTGTTCCAGTTTCATTTGAAGCTCGTTTTTTACATTGGAGATTAGATTTCATTGGTGAAATAGTTCCATATTTCATATATAAACACAAATGGGTATTAAGAATCACTAATTATTTCACAAAGTGGGTAGAAGAAATTCCTCTTAAGAATGCAATTCATACAATAGTGATGAAATTGATTGAATAAAATATAATGCCTAGATTTGGTTTCCCGGTAAAAATAATAATAGATAATGCTCAAGATTTTAATCACATAAAGATGATAGAATTCTGTCAACAATTTTAGATTAATGTACATCACTCTACGCCATATTATCCATAGGGCAAAGGGTTTACAGAATCATCAAATAAAACTACAATTAAAGTTATCAAGAAATATTATCTAATCATAAAAGGAGTTTAGATGATCATCTAAAATATGAAGTATGGGATAGCAAGGTTTCACCTAAAATATCAACTCGTAAATCTCCTTTTCAACTTGTATATGGAATTGAAGAAATTTCCCCTACATAGTTAGCATTTTGAGTCATGAATTTTTTGCAGGAATCATATGAAGAAGAAGATTATTTTTCAAGAAGAATAATTCTAATGATTGAGTTAAACCAGGATAGATATGAACTTGAGCACAATCTTTGACAATATCAAGAAAAAATGAAGAGTTTGTTTGATAGGAAGGCCATTGAAAAAGATTTCAAACAAAGATATTTAATTCTCACATGGGATGCAAGAAGAGAAGAAAGAGGAAAACATGGAAATTTTTATAAGTTATGGTTGGGATATCTTATCATTATAGAAGTGAAAGGAAATAACACATTCATCTTACCCAAGATGGAAGGACAATATTTCTCATTACAAGTTAATGGGAAATATATCAAGAATTATATTCAATATTGAGTGTTTTTTTAAATCATCATCATTGTAAATTTCATGTTATTCTTTAAATGTTGAGCACCAACTGTGATTTTCATAACAAAGACACCATAGCATGAGTAGAAGGAACATGGACCTGCAATTTCTTTACATCCCATAGGGGGAAGAACTCCCCAAATGGAGCCGATGTTGTAATTTATTTTTACCCTTGTAATATTTTGTATTTTTTCCTTAATTTTCATTGTTAAAAAAAATTTAAAGAAAAAGAAAAAAAAGAGAAAAAAAAGAAGAAAAAAAGAAAAAGAGAAATAAAATAAAAAAAATCAAAGGGAGAAAAGAATAATGAATAAAAAAATATATTATATCCAAAGTAGTTGTGAGCATGTTTAGATGCAAAATTTCAATTTTATTATTCTTAACATTTTAAAATAAATTATTTTATTGTAATAATGTGATGTGATTTATTTCTGCCAAGAAATTAAAATTCGTATAAGTTTGAACAGACACGATCAAGTCCACATAGATCAACGACGCCCACAAGGGCTTCACTAAGAGGGAAATACCATATCACATGGATCCATATTAGGGGATATATATTGAGGGGAAAATGACATAATATATTGGGTAAAGGGCTTTTATATTGGCACGTATAATAAATTGAGCTCAAAGTTAATGAAAAAATATAAATGAGTATAAAAAATGTTAATGAAAAAATGGATACTTACAATATCTACTAGAAGTAGGGGTTTTTTAAATTGGGTAGGTATATTGGGTTCATATTGGTATGGGGTTGAATAATGTGATTTTTAGGGGTATTTTTTAATATGTAGTCAAATTAAGGTATTTTTTAATATGCTAGGAATGCACAAGATAGGTCAGTGATTCATTGAGATAAACCCTCGTGGTGGCCCCTACCACATTCGAGGACCCATCACATTGTCGAAAGTTAACTAGGTGGGGGGCGGGGGGTGTGATCACAAATCACTTTGATATGATATTGATTTTATTATGTGTCGCCTCAACATGCATTGTGGTGCCCCCTCCGTTCATAGAGATTAAAATAATCTTACATCTAAGTGAACACTCCAAAGTTGCAGACTGATATTTATACGAGAAATTACAGAGATCAGAATTTATGTGTGTCAGATTCCACCTTAAAAATTGTTAGTCTTCCTACCCATGAGGATTTTTTCACTTGAATATATCAAAAATATGATGAACATAGATGATGTTCATTTTGTTTCTAGAAAACAAAAAATGAGTTGAAATTGAATGCACAGGTTGTTCCATTCATAGCTAACATTAAAGTTGTAGGAAGAAATTAAATTATTTGTTGAAACATATGAAGATTAGGTTCAATCTCAGTTGGTCTTATGATCCATTAGTAATTTTATTTGCAATGAGATTTTCAAATAATTTAACACCTTATATGTGAAAATGTGAAGCTCGGCTACACTTTTGTGAGAATTTCCCTTGAAAAAATCATAATCGTACTTTATTGGTGGAACAAATTTTTTTTCGGCCAAATTATTACATGAACACTTGGCCGAAAAATTGTATTTTAATATTAACACTGACCATTTAATGGTTTTTTTTTTCAATAGGTGAAAAAATGGGCAATAATTTTTTTCGGCTGAAAGATTAATTCGGCCGAACTATTTTTTGGCCGAAAAAAATGTTTATATATATGACAACCCCAAGATCATTGAAGAATTATATAAATTGTTAGCATTTTGGTTTGTAGTTGTTTAGGTGGCCCATTATTATTTCATTAGTTTGCAGTTGTTCGAGTGGAACCGTAACTGTGTATGTCCCTTTCTGTTGCATGATTGTGTTTTTTTGTTATTTTTTCCAGATTAATTTGTTGGTTTTTTCGAAGCATATGGTATTTTTTTTTGGTTTTTTTTGCAGGATTGGTTGGTGCCAGAGGATTTCTTGTACCTCATTGTCACTGGAGGAATTTTTTCACCCTCCTCATCCGAACCTCACAACAGCTAAAAAGTAGGTATGATCGTTGCATTTTTTCTTTCCTCTTACCATGTCAAAAATCCTTGATGGCATTTCTATTCATCTATGTCCTCACCAAAATTCGATAATACTATCATATTGGCTATAAAACCACTATATATTTGGAAAATTAGTTTATAATTTTTAGGAGCGACTAGTTTTTCACTACCTACCACAGCTCTACGAGTGCTATTTTCAATTAACTTTCAGTCAAATAAAAAAGATATGTCCTCCCTCCTATGGAATCTCTCATACTAATGAACCTTACCTATTATCTTACGATGTAACTCTACGATGCGCTATTATAACACTATCTTATGATGCAATATTATGATGAAATATTTATGATGCATGATATTATCTTGAGATGTGCTCATATCTCTAGAATACTTGTTCAAATTATTGTATTAGGGTCATGATGTGTCATAGGTAAATTTGCTCAGAGCGAGCCCTAACTTTTAATAACAGATTATTGAGTTCTTAGTTTGAATTATTGATGGTTTTGTTTTTAAGCTCAATAATATTTTTGATTTGAACTTTTTTTCGAGAAGAAAAAAACGCTATTCTTTCGATAATTAAAATAAAAAGAAAGTAAATATTCCAGCTAAAGAACTATTTGCTTCTATCTGGTCTCCCATATCTCCTATCTATTACATACATATTTGAGTTATCATTGTAATCATCTTTTTCACAGTATGAGGAGATATTGAGTTTTTTATCTTACAAAAAAATTACACTATTCCAATAAAGAAACATGAAAACTTACAATGGATATGTTCATAAATCCATATCAGTGAATTATCCAAAACATCAAAATTGTCCTTACCTCGAAGTAGGCCTACGAGTGGTTGAGAAAACCAGCATTTACCAACAAACCCTGTTCATATGCATCGAATTGGATCTTACGAGGATCTAGCTTATCAACTAAAATGTCATTTACTTTCTTCTAGTTCTCTTTCCCATTCTATGAGCTAATTTCAAACCAGGAATCTTGTTTTTCAGATGAGAATTCACAGAGAAGGCTAATAATTACTTATTTGGAATACTCCGCAATTAATTAAGATGATAAATTTGAATTCAAAGAGTTCTTCCTTTATCTTGGAATGGTTATAGTTTATAATCACATACAAATTCATGAAAAATGAGTTATTTTATGTAAATAACAGGAACATTTTATCTTTTTAATACAAATACCAACCAAATTATATGTGAAATATCTATCTCATTGGTAATGGATATTTCCTAATTTCTATGACTTTAGTTTTGACAACATGAAAGACAATATGGTTTATGAAGGATTATTTATGATTTCAATATGCTTTTCCTTTTTTTTGGGAATTACATTCATATGAGTGAATGTAAGTGGCACGTAGAGTTATAGTTTCCTTTTTTGTTTATGGAACCAATATGCTAAATTCAAGAGATAGGTTGAATGGACTAAATATTTTTTTGTAAGACTTCGTATTAGCATAAAGGAAATATATCTATGTCTATGTACTCTCTTTTTTAAATATATAAAAATAAAAATATTTTTTCTTCTAAAAACAAAAGGTAATGGATAAACTATAAGTGGGTCCCACTAAATATTTGATATGAAATTAACCTCAAAATGAAAATTAATCACCATATATTAAATTTACTTAGGATTAATCATCAATCTCTTCGGAATTTAATATGCGAGAGATTCATTGATCATGTTAACTTGAAACAGTTAGATCTTACTGGAGTGCAAATTCATGTTATATTATGCACGAATCGAAGTCTAATATGACATGTAGAACATTGAATTAGCTAACATGCTTAATATCCTATTTCATTGGAATTCAACTTACCATTAACATACTCACACATTCAAATATTATATGAAATAAGAATCATTGATTCTGATTTATTTTCTATAACAACCCACAATTGGTTTTTTTGTTTGTGAAAAAACTAGCATTATATTATCAGGAAGAAGTTAAGTACAAAAGTAATATACCATGGCCCTGTCCTCATTTTCCAGACATATTTTGAGAACAAAGGGCCAGGATAAAATCATTTACATTAAATATTTACATTTACTTCTGCTGGGCCAATGGGTCATCGCATACAGTCATAAAAAATGAGCCACATAACCAGAAATAAAATCCCCTTAAGGAGGATGATTACGTGGAAAACAAGGGGGGTGGAAAAATAGCTATAGACTCATGCATATGGAAGCCTATGTGCTCAATTCTCGCCTCTAGGCAGTAGAGGTGGTCGTTGATGCGTCGATCATTGTGTAAGAGGCTTTCCATATTGACCATCATTTCATTTTGGACATGTTTCACATCATTCATATAATCCACCACCTCATTCTCTCTCACGTAGCACCGGTACCTCATAATATCGATGTTCAATGGGATGTAGTGCGACTGGTTTGCAATTCTGTCCAGGGAGACAGGTGCGACAACTTGGCATAGAGAGAAAGTGGTTGAAATGGACACATTTGTTGCTGAGTCCTAGATGGTGGCATCATAAAAAGAAAAATGACTGCTAACATCATGGGGCTGGTGGCCAACAAAACTGGGAGCACCACCCACACATAATGTATGGCCTCTCTGTTTGGCCATATGGTCAAGCTAATGGTGGTGAACCCAAAATGGGCACAGGAGACTGAGACCACACAAATTATCACAGGACCTACATGGTGAGCACCGAAATTAAAAAGACCATATGAAGTTGAACAAGAGGAAAGTGAAACCAATACCAGTCGTGAACATCCTCAGGTTGGATGCTCGGGACCCTGAATTATTAATAACCTTCACACAACCCCAGAGTCACTGCACAGAAGGCATCATCCACCCAAAATAAGTGACATCCCTCAACTTTGAGGTGTGACCCGCAACCAAAATGAACTGAACTAACATATCAAAGCCCAAAAATATGTCTTACTGATGAACCCTAATCAACACTGTGTTGGGGAAGAGCCACATGTGTAGGGACCAACAACACGTCCAAAATATAGAAACCACCTCCGCCAGAAAAATTAAGAAGGCAGTTTCTAGAGTCCAGACACCCCGACGGAGCAGCTGAAATAGTCTCGTAAAAAACATGTGAGGATCCCATGTACTGCATCATGTCAAGAGCTCACCATGTACTAAAAATTTCCATAACACTTCACCCGTGCCTGGCCAGAGCCATACCTATTGCAAGGAAAAGAAGAACTCGAAACCCAAATTATCTATAGACCCAAATTTCATCTCCCAATGTAAAATAGTAAGGCGCATTAGAGAATTCCAACGATTTATAATTACTCTACCTGTAGGAGGAGAGCCCACATGCAGGGCCTTAACTCCATTGTGAAACTTCATTAAATTTATTTTCTTGTTCGAGTGGAAGCCAGTCGTGTTTTGTACACCGAAGAGTCCCCACTCCTATCCTTGGATCGGTCACCTCCATTTGGGATAACAACCCGAAATTTACATGTAAAAATAATTGATTAATTATGTGATTTATAATCATCATAGAGCTATTCAACTAATTAGCATATAACTTCGAAAAATATGAGCATAGACAACTTACATGTATCGATGATATTCCTTACTTTTTCTTTTGGAGTTGAATGCTCTTTGAATTCCATTAACCGCAAAAAATATTTTGGGGGCGACTCTCCACTTCGCCATAGCCTCAGGTGCACATAATCCTTCTATAGCTAGCCACCCCAAAGTCCTCAATCAACATACTAATGCCAAAGAACCCTTTGTCTCCCAACACTTTTCTCCCAAGAGAATAACTGAAGGAATGATGAATCACATCTTCCTCATTGTCAATTAAATAGAAGAAATAATGGAAAATTTTTTTCATGCACACATTCCATGTGTCAACATGCAACTTTTATTTCTTTATTTTAAGTTTTACTTAATTTAATATTTCTCTTAATTTAAATTGTTCTTATTTAATAAGCTTTTACTTTTTGTTAACTTTACTTATTTTTACTATTTTTATAGTTTACTTTTATATATTTTTATTTAAAACTATAGTTTATTATTTTCTATTTATTTATTTCTTATATTCTCTTCATTGTTTATTATTTATTTACTATTATTATCTTTTCTATATTATTTATTATTTATTTACAATTATTATCTTTTTCTTTATTTTTTACTATTTATTTACCATTATTATCTTTTCTTTATTGTTTATTATTTATTTAATTATATTATAATATTATATTATATTGTATTATATTATATTATATTTGTTACACAGTAATTTGTCACCGTCCCTGCAATCCCCTGTCCCGCAAATTGGAGGGAATTTTCCGTGACCTGTGAGCAGTGACATGACCTGAAACCACTTTCATGGCATCCCCTTTGACAAGGAAAATCATTCCTCTGATGACAGTTTCCTATGAGAAATCCTAAAAACTGACCTTTTGGCCTTGGCGCGACCAACCATTTCATCCCTCACGCAAATGGGGGAAATCCACCAAAAAGGGTGCACCAACTGGCGCTCTGTCCCAGTGTATTGCTCATGCCAAGCTTAATAAGGATTGTTTTTTAAAAATAAATGGCGGAAGTTTGATTCCTGAACGAGTCTCTAAAATGAGTTGGGAGGTTTGGTTCTGGATCTCCATGTAGGGGAAGTAGTTTTCCACCTATCATGGAAGCTTCCTTGAGGATAGGGCCAATCCCACCATTGTAGGGATCCCAACTCCCTTTCCACCATGTATATAAGCTTTCCATTTCCCCTTAGCAAGCTAGAACTAAGAGCTGAATCAGTAACAGGAGACTATCGCCAAACAGGCTTTGACAGCCAAGCCGAAGAGAGAGAGCTTTGTCCCATTTCTGACGAGCTTCATTGAGATGTGCTCCATTGTCGAACCCACCGAAGGAAGATCCAGCATCACAGCTTAAGGTTGTATCGTTCCTTTGTTTTATTAATAATAAGCGACTTTGATTATGGTTTCACTTGTGTATATTTATCTTTGATGCAATGAGTTACATCTTCTCTAACTAATGTTTAGTTACAAGATTTAGATTCTATGTTGTTTATCGTCATGTTACTTCACATGTGTGCAGGTTTTTGGACGCACTAAGTGGAAGGATCGTGATCTGCCGAAGCGGAGGACAGGAGGCGTCATCCTTCTTTCGACAACCATCACGTAGGACCTAAGGTAGGCAACTTGTCATTTCTTGTCATTTTGTAACTAGAGACCTACGTCACTACATGATTAATTGTTGCTAGACCCGATCTGGGCTAGTAGGGATTGCCTTTGTCCGCAGAGGTGATTTACCTCTCCAACAAACTGGCGACTCCACTGGGGAGATGTTGATTGGAGTTGTCTTGTATTTTTCGGTTGCTTTTGGCTTTTGTCTGCTTGATCAGCTCTTTTTCTCTATCTCTTTCTGGTGTAGAACCTCTGTTCAGCCCCCACCATACCTAATCTGCTCCCTGTTTGCTATTTTTTATTTTTGTCATTAGTAAACTCGACTGGTGCACTTTTTGACCTGATAGTCACGCCAATCCTGTGTTGTGCTAGGGTTTGCTTGTTTCTGAGCCTTTTGAGCTTGATTTATGGTTTTGGTGTCATTTTTTTGATTACCTGAGTGCTCTGAAGTTCTAATTGACTGAGTTTAACCTCCATCCTCCGGTTGCTTGCCCTCTACTATTGGTTTTACATTCTACCCCTAGGGCATCTAGGTGCTATTGTGTGCTGAGCCTCCCGTGGGAGTTTTTGGTTTTCATTTGTTCAGTCAACTTTGTTCTTGCTTCCTTGCATTCATTTGGTGGTCTTCCATTGTATTATTACGTTGTTTGAGTGATTGTTCTCATTCACATTCGAGTTTCACTTTGTCTCATTTCGAGCCTAGATTACACGGTTTGTATGAGTCTTTGGTTTTCGTCTTTGATTTGAGGGATTTCTCCATCAGTTTGAGGTTTGATTGTGTATTTTGTATTGAGTGAAATTGTTTGTCTTTACTCTTTCGCTATCATTCCTCAAATTTTTCTCCTTATGAGTTTTCATTTTTTTTAGTGCATCTTGCTCCTAAAACATTGAAAATACAAAAACAAGTCTTTTTCTTTTGATTATTTAGTTTTCTATGTTATTAGTGTTATATAACTCTAAAGGAAAAGCTTTTAGTTTCATTAGCGTACATTAGAGACACTAGTGGTTGTTTTGTAATCATTTTGTTGTTGTTTGGAAAGCTCTAAACCTTCCCGTAGTTTGCTATTCATCGAACAAAGTGATATATTGTGGCATGTAGTGTGCATTTAGGGGATTTTTGAGACATAACAGTCAGTAAGGCCTGAAATTGAAACATAATTGAACATCAACTCTAAAATTAATTCAATTTACCTTCAGACATAATTGAAACATTAACGAAATATCTAGAGGTCTAGGCTAGTGACGTGTTCCGGCATCGTTAAACCTAGTAGCTGTCGTTTTCCTCTTAGCTTTAGACAACACTAGTACGGACTTGTGCTTCTCGTACCATCGCATATATAAAGGGAGACCCCACTCGGTTGCTATCCTTTATCCGTAGGAAACTGTGTCTGCCGCCTTATACCCGTGATAAAATGGACACAGCATTCAGGGAGATTTCTTGCACATACGTCAAGTCCTTGGTTGATTTCTCTTTCATTTTTTGAACCAAGGTGTATATTGCAGTTCATGGATATCTAGTACACCCTTTTGCCTAGAGTTCCAAAGTAGTCATTTTGATCTTTTCTGACTCATTAAATTTGAAAGGATCGTCAAGCGTTTGTCCTTTCGCGCTTGTTTCCAAATTGAAAGAGATAGAGTCACCTTTTACCCATTTCTCGACTCTTAAAACATGAAACGGTAAAGTTTCTAAGTTTCAATGTGGTAAAATTAATCAACTGTGATCACACGCCCTTTTAGAGTTTTGTTGTTGGCCATTTGATTGTTGCCTTGGTTTTTTCCCATGTGCTTTTGTTTTGATCTCTTCCTCTTTTTGTTACTATCACAGTGGCGAAACCCTCAGTTTCTTCTACTGGTAGTCCTTACACAGACGATTCATCAGAGGTCTCTCAGTCCTCTACTGAACCTCAGTAGCCTATTGTTTCTGAGTTTCATGACGAGGGACGGTTTTGTCTGAGATTCCCTTTGGAGCACCAGTTGAGTTCAACTGGCCCTTATCGAACGCTTGGTTTGGATTTGGAGTAGGGGAATATTTCCCTCCTCTTACATCAGGATCACCTTTTTTAGCTATTGTCATACCTCCTAGTCCTCGTCGTCTTTTAGAAGATCTAGTGGCAGGGTCAGATATGGACTCACCCAGTCCTTCTCCTAGTGAGGAAATTCCTGCATTTGGTGAAGATTACCAGCTTTTCCCAGAGAACAACCCCGAGTCTTCTGTCATGTCTTTGCCTGGTCCTTCAATTCCAGTGGGGTATAGATCCTTAAGTTAGATTGTGGCTACTGTAGCCTCCATGGGAGTATCTACTCCTTCTACGAGGCCGACTATTCCTTTGTTAGGGATATCTCCAAGGACACCCCTCATGTTATCTCCTCAGGTCACATCGGTACCTGTTAGGCCTACTGTCTTCATAGCTGCATCTACACCCGCTGTCACTACTCAGTCCACAAGGACCTCGTCACTTCCCGAAGACGTTTACATAGCATCTGCTATTCCAAAGAATATCTCTCTTGAGGAGTATCAGTTGTCTCTACAGCCGTCCAACTCTGAGGTTGGTCAGTCCTCCCAAGATCCCAACCGTACGTATTTTTCCCATTATGGACCGGATGGTACACCTATTTATGTCTTTCCATATCAGTACGATGAGCAAGGAAACCCTCTACGTTTTCCTAATCTAGAGGCTTATCAGTACGTTCAAGGTTTTTTGTCTGCCTAGGCTGGGCAACCTTCCAACCCGCAAGGACAACCCTCCCAGGGCCAACCTTTGGGCTAGCCTGGTTATCTATATGACCTGCAAGGACAACTCTTACAGGGCCAACCTTCGGGCCAATATGGGTTATTATACAGTCCGCAAGGGCAGTCCTACAACCCTCAAGGTCAACCTATACAGCCTCACCCTATGGTCCAACCAGGGCAACCTCTAGGACCCACAAGTCAACCAAGGTATCAACCGAGACCGTTGTATGGTCCTGGGAGGCAAATCCAACCCTCTCAACCTATGGTGCAACCTATGCAACCTCAATTTCCTATTGGTCTGAATGTTGCATAGCCGAGGCCATCTTATGGTCCTATTACAGGTCAAACTGGTTACTAGCCACAACCTGGCCCTATTCCGCCACCAGGCCAACCGGCTCATCCGGGGCAGCCTAGTGTCCTTCATCAGCTAGACCAACCTATTCAACCAAGACAACCTATTCACCCGGGTAAACCTGTTCAACCAGGGCAACCCACTCAGCCAGGTCAACCTGTTCAACTAGGCCAACCTACACATCTAGTCAACACTGCTCAACAACCGATTTACTCTATGCCGCAGCCGAATCTGCTTGTGTGCCCAACTTATCAGGCTCAGCAGGGCCCCAGTTACCAATAGCTTGCTCAACCCCAAGGTGATTATTATCTTCAAGGTTAGTCTTGACCGGTTTACAACCCACCCCAAGGTTCTGGTTATTACCTTCAGCAACCAGGCTATACCTATACTCAGCAGTCAAATTCATATACTGCTCAAATGGGGCCGACATATAATCAGGGTCCATACCCCAGTTATCAACCCTCGTACACTGGTTATCAGCAACCGTATCAATCTAATTACGTGGTTTATACACCCTACAGTCAGAATCCCCCAGGACAGAACCAATGGGGGCAAAGTTATGCTCATCCAGGGTGGAGTATAGGTACAGGTCCTTATTGAGGGCCTGGCATGCCTTTTAATCCTCAGTTTCCTTTCCTTGCCACGTTGGAATTGCCGGATGTATCTAAATTGACCAATGATCTGATTCTTCACAATCCTTATTGGCCTCTAGTTCTGACCAAGGTGCCTAGTGACTGTCCTAAATTTGAGGGTAAAGCTAGAGAAGACCCCCAAGCACATGTCATGACCTACCATCTGTGGTGTTCTTCGAACTTTGGGCTGGATGACTCGATTCGTCTGTGTGTTTTCCAACACACTCTTACCGGTGCTGCTGATAAGTGGTACATAGAATTACCCCGCGACATCTTTTAGGATTTTAATACTCTCGCTATGGCTATTCTGACGCATTCTTAGTTACCGTTTCATTACGAAGTCGGGACACATCTCCTGACTTCCCTGAAGCAGGATAAAGCCACTCACATATCAGATCACATTCATGAGTGGAGACATTGTCGTCGACTGATCAAGTTTGATATACCTGATCAGATTCTAACACATTGGTTCACTACCTTCTTCATTAACAAGATCGCTCAAGATATTTCTATGGGGGCATGTGTGACCGAAGAACAAGCCATCGCTCGTGCCCAGTACCTTGATTTGGTGTACTCTCTGTGGCCAGGGACCTCTAAAGCACCAGCTACCCCATCGGTGGACAGTGTCATTGGTTCCATTTCTCAAACTTCTCGGAAGTCCTCTAATGGGAAGCAGAAGTCTAATTCTTCCAATAATTCTGCTCTTCCCGCCCCTGCAGATTCTGGTAAGACTGCGGAGGTCAATGTCGTTCAGGAAAATCCTGTAGAAAAGGCCTAAAAAGGAAATAAGAAGGGTAAAGGAAAATCCAAAACTGACGCCCCAAAACCAGAGTCTTCCAAACCTCATGCTAACGATGGTTCCCAACGGAAACCGAAGTACCCCTGCCTTATCTGTGAAGGAGACCATTATACCAAAGATTGTCCCCGACGATCTGAAGTCAGTCAACTTCTCAAAGGCTCCAAAGGGACTCCGTCAGTTATCAAAGAACTGTTCCCATCTCAGCAGACCTAGATGGTCGAATAGCCTTCGCTGTCTACATCATTTGGGTCACAAGTCTTTATGATGAATGGTGCTGCACCTGTCTTAATTGCCACTCGTTCGAAGGATTAAGCTGGATCACGCCAGGCAGCTGGGAAGGAATTCGTTGATGGCCCACCTCCCCCACCTATCTCTGGTCCTTTAGAAATCGAGAAGCCCAGCGCTGAACCCGTTGTTAGGCCACCTTCCAAAGGTGTTCTGCGAAAATCTTCCTATAATCCAAACACCCGTGCCGCTCAGCACTACAGCATTGTTGAGGATTTGGCACAGGCGCCTTCCGCCATGTCTGCATTGGAAGTGCTTCAAAGTTTCCCATTGCAATGGAAAGCTCTGTTATCTACGATCAGTGGAATTGATCCTACCGATTCTAGTCTTCTCACCTTCGATATGAATTTTTTTTCCCCAGACTTCCACATGAAATTGCCCTAGTTATACAAGTCGATATCAACGGTCTCAACATCCACAGAGCCGTTGTGGATGAAGGTGCTTCAACCTGTGTTATGTCATCTTCCTGATGGAAGGCCATTGGCTCTCCAACCCTCACTTCATCTCCCAATTCCCTTGAGGCATTTGATGGTCGGGAATCAAAACCCTTGGGTGTTCTCGTGAGTTTTCCGATCGCATTACGGGGTAAGATAGTCAACATGGAAGTAGAATTGGTTGATGCCAAGCTCAACTACAATATTCTTCTTGGTTGCAGCTAGACTCACGTGATGCTATGTGTTCTGTCCACCCATTTCCGGCTTCTGAAGTTTCCTCATGAGGGCAAGATCATCACTGTAGATAAATTGCCTTTCTTCACCTCATTCTCTGAGAATAACGTACCTTACATGGATCAGATCCCCAATCCCCCCGAAAGTGTAGGAGCCGATATTTTCAAGGACCTCATCATCATGGGTATTTTTCCTGTGCCACCACCGCACACCATTCAAGTTAACATGATCTCTAGGTCAGACGACCTTTGGATCATCCCTTCGCCTGAACAGGTGACCTCTTTTGGAGAATCGATGCCTTTGACTCCAGTTGAGATTAATTATTGTGAAATCGTCGCTGCATCAGATCCTCCTCCTCCTGAACATGCTCCTTTAAGCATGGCTCTAGATGTATATTCTCAATCCCCCTGGCTTGGTGATGCAGATTCATTTGATCCTTTAAGAGAAGTCTTCCCTTCTGATGAATCTATCGTTGAAATGATGTCTCTTGAAGATCTGTCATGGAGCGATGGACATCATCATTCCTTGTTCATATCTGGCCTGGGGGAAATGTCTAAATGTCTCGAGTGTAATTTATCTGTTTATCCCCCTCCTGAACCTCCTCCTTTGAGCTCGTTGGAGCATAGTTCCTCTTCTTCTGTCAAGCTCCTAAAACAATGAAACAAGCTGTAACGAGGACAGTTCTTTTAAGTGTATCAACCTCATTAAAATAATGAAACACAAGCTCGTTCAATTCAAGTTTTGTTAGCTTTAGGTCAAATCTCTTGTGTTTTGAACCTTCACGCCATTTCCTATGGACTGAAGCTTGGGGGGTGTGTACCTCGAATTGAGACACCATGCTGAGGGCATGCCCATTTTCTTATTATTTCAAGCATAGTTTTCATTTTGTGTTTTAAGCTTGCATAAAAAATAAACTCATTTCCAAGCATAGTTTGCATGTGTGTTTCCATGTGCACTTTTAAGCTTGCGTAAAAAATAAAATGTGATTTGTGTGGTAATGCATTTTGTGAACTTTTCATTGGGTCGTTACTTATGAAGATTATTTCAAGTTGATACATCAGATAACATCATATTAGAAATTTTCATGAGTTATAAAAACCATCATCATATGTAAAAAATATCCATCGAGAAATAGATATATATGTGTGTGTGTGTGTGTGTGTGTGTGTCAAAATGTTTGCAGTTTGTGTACATCACATAAAATAAAAATTATACATTCTATTTTAATAATAGCCGAAGACAACATGTCTCTCAAAAATGTGAAAATGGAAAGCCCTAAAAGACTAATCAGCATGGTGCTCATGGTAGCATGTCACTGCGCACACCAGTCGCCTCAATAAATGATGCAGGCGACTAGACACCCTCACGGTGTGCCTCTAGTAAGCTAATGGGACTTCTGCTATATGAGCGTAATCTGGGATCCCATGCGCGATACCCTCTAAGTTCTTCACTAGCTCACTCCCCTCACCACCCTCGCCTTGAGGGTCATAGGCGAGTGGGGTCCTCCGGGAAATCGGTGACATCCCAGCAGGCCTCTCTGGGCCAACATCTGCATACACATAGGATTTGTTTTTGGAACATGCATGTATATCCAAAAAAAAAATCATAAAATACACAAAAATCAAAAAGAGTCTTACCCAGCTCCTCATCCTAGTCATCCCCTCTAGGAGTGGAAGATCTGGGTCTCTCGTGAAGTCTGTACTGGCATAGGGCCAGTCCTCCACGATGATCATTTTTTGCCAAAGCCATGCAAAGAACTCGGGCCTCCATGACATTTTCTTTCCCCCTCTTGATCTGGGCATGAGTGCTAACCATTGAGCCATCTGTGGCTCCCTTAATGGTGGCTCGGTGACTATCTCTCCCTGGCCTTGGAAGATTGGTAACTGTTCAAGGATGAACAACACCAAGATAGATTCATACCCAAACTGTTTCTATTTGGACTTCTTACACTTCGTCAACTGCCATTTGATGTTCATTGTTATGGCAGTGGACCAATCGAATAGTGTCGGGTTCATGCATTTAGATGCTAAAAGGAGTTGTGTTTTAGTCGCCTCATGCGGTGCCTACGACCTCGCAGCCCGCGTAATGGTATGGAGCACCACTCTGAGTGCTAGATCGGGGACCGTGTGGATATCAATGTTCCCACTGCTTGATCCTGTTCGTGCCCCTGGGCACACTCTTTCCATCACCATTGCCATTTTCTCACCAGATGACCTAGTACCTATCAATATTGGAACTAGACCTCTATGGGACAATCCAGTTATAAAGTAAATGTTCGGTACTTCAAGCTCCAATACTTGGTCCCAAATCCTAAAATTCTCCTCGTCTTCGTCCCAAATGCTGATCAAATACTGTTGTAATTCAGGTTGCGCCCTTAAGCATGGTGTTAGGAATAACTTCTTCAAGCCGTAATCCTGGAGAGCATTCATGCATGCTTCATTCTTCATGGCCATTTCATCCTCTTCACTATGCTCCCTTTCTTTCCACTCGATCACCATTGTGACTGTGTACCTGTACCCAAATAGTCATGAACATGTTATTAGATCTCTGGAACACTCAGAAATTCAACTGATTGGTTGACATTTTGTTAAATTCATGTAGAAATTTAGGTTGTGCCATTGGCGCAACTGTTTTACTGACAGTTGTGTCAACTAGCGCGACCCCTTTGCAAAAAGGAGCCAATTGGCACGGGTCCGTGCCCGATACCTGCGCCAATTTTCCGAGCCCTAAAATTGCAAAAGGTTCCCTTAGGGATACAAAACACAATGGAATTCTATGAAAAATAGATCAAAACAAAGCTAAGGGAAGCGCCTCTTACCTGAAGAAAAGAAGGACTGAAACGATGTATTGGATCATCCATAATCGTCACTGCAAGTTTGCACAAGAAAAACTCACTATTTCTCTCCACAAGCGGTAAAAAGTAAAGTAAATATGCTTTTACTATTTTTGGCATATTTATAACTTTTCAAAGTTAAATTAGGTTTTGAAGGTCATTTTTCCAATATTTTATTATATTTTGTCGAAAAATCGGTTTTACGCTTGCTTTCTTGTGCAGCAATAGGTTTTCATGCAACTTGAACGACAGTACGAGTTGTATTTTATACTTTTTCAGACTCGGTAAAAACACGAAAAATTCACTACTGGAGTCATCTTTCAGCTCTTTTCTGACTCTCTAAATATGAAAATATTTCCGAGTTGCTTGTCTTTTTGATCTCATTAAATTAGCTGCAAAACGACATCTACCCAGTATATGTTTACCCCTTTTTCGGGCTGGGATAGATTAGTTACGAAAAAGAAATACCCTAGCTGATCGCTACCAGGAGGTTTTCTCAGACATAGTTTTCTACCTTTTAAGATCTGAGGAACTATCTACGAAAAGGGACTGTTGGAGTTTACTTTTTTGTTGTCTTTTCAAACTCTCTAAACATGAAAAGACGCTGCGTTATCCCTTTTTCAGACTCGTTAAACCCTGATGACATCGACTCCCATCGAAAAGATGATACTCGAGTTCCTCCTTCCTAGGGCTCGTCAAATGTACTAGGTTGGATTTGTCCGAAGGATGAACTTGTATCGCAAGCATATGCTATCCCCTTCAAGCTTGTTGTCAAAAATAATTGGGGTACTCGCCAGAAATGGTGGGCGAAAATGAAACCAGTATCATTGTCGTGTTGGTAGTATGTCGCTCTTAAACATGGCACTTGTCTACGTTTGTGTCGGGTTGGGGACATCTCATCTCGTTTTCTTCTTGCCTCCATGGGTTTGGGTTATCCTTTTTGACCATTCATCTTCTCTTTTCCTTGTCATCATGACCTTAGACCTTTTGAAGTCAAATACTGCCAAATCCATTGTCGTGCCACCAATATGTTCAAGAGAAGTTGACCTCTGCAGTTTTCAACAGTCCTCTGATCCTAATTAACAAACATTATGTTTCTTTGTCTCGTGTCGATGATGTGGGAAACACTATGGCCCACCTTCGATCAAGATCACTTCCTATTGACTTCAAATCATTATCCAGGAAGATAATCTAGAGACTCCCTTTTGGTACCTTGGAGCCTGCATGCCTCAATGGCAGGTTCTTTGCATTCGACATAAGGTTTCCATCATTGACCTTCGATCAAATGATTCTGTGGGTGTTCAACGCTAGCTCACTATTCACATTCCGTGGATTGTACCTATAGTACCTTGAGGGTCATTGTCATTATTGGTGGTACCTCTCACATCTGTTAACGGCTTTCATCATTGGCTGGTAATCAGACGATGTTCTTGCATGTTCGACTTCAGCTCACTTATTCACATGCTTGGACTTGTACTCTATTCGGGTCGAGATGGAGCGCAAGACCCTGGATTTTGTCTGATGGAATCCAGGCTGCAGATTTTGTGGATTACCATGATTGGTTACATGACTCATTGATTGGATGGCTGCGACCATACTTGAGTCTATTTGCTGATCCTCATTGGATGGCTGCGTCCATGCCTCGGATCTTGATTATTGTATACTCTATTATGGATGGCTGCACCCATACCACATATCATGTATTTGAGAGATCAGTTGTAATTGTCTATGGAGGTTTTCCGATGGAAGTGTTTTCAGTTGGGCACGTTCTCGTAAAGAATTTCACCCCTCTCTCTCTTTTGGGCCTCATGCTTTAGGGGGCATCTGTTACATAGTAATTTGTCACTGTCCTTGCAATCCCCCATCCCACACATTGGAGGGCCTTTTCCATGACCTGCGAGCAGTGACATGACCTGAAACCACTTTCATGGCATCCCCCTTGACAAGGAAAATCATTTCTCTGAAGACAGTTTCCTCTGAAAAACCCTAAAAACTAACCTTTTGGCCTTAGCGCGACCAACTAGTTTAGCCCTCGCACCAATGGGGGAAATCCACCAGAGAGGGCGCACCAACTGGTGCTCTGTCCCAATGTATTTCTCGTGCCAAGCTTAATAAGGATTGTTTTTTAAAAATAAATGGTGAAATTCTGATTCCTGAACGAGTCTCTAAAATGAGTTGGGAGGTTTGGCTCCGGATCTCCATGTAGGGGAAGTAGTTTTCCACCTATCATGGAAGCTTCCTTGAGGATAGGGCCAATCCCACCATTGTAGGGATCCCAACTCCCCTTCCACCATCTATATAAGCTTGCCATTTCCCCTTAGCAAGCTAGAACTAAGAGCTGAATCAGTAGCAAGAGACTATCGACAAACAACCTTTGAGAGCCAAGTCGAAGAGAGAGAGCTTTGTCCCATTACGAACTTCATTGAGACACGCTCCACTGTCGACCCCACCGAAGGAAGATCCAGCGTCATAGCTTAAGGTTGTATCGTTCCTTTGTTTTATTAATAATAAGCGACTTTGATTATGGTTTCACTCATGTATCTTTATCTTTGATGCAATGAGTTACATCTTCTCTGACTGATGTTTAGTTACAAGATTTAGATTCTATGCTGTATATCGTTGTGCTACTTCACATGTGTGCAGGTTTTCGGACGCGCTAAGTGGAAGGATCATGATTTGCCGAAGCGGAGGACGGGAGGCGTCATCCTTCTTTCGACGACCATCGCGTAGGACCTGAGGTAGGAAAATTTTCATTTCTTGTCATTTTGTAACTAGAGACCTATGTCATTGCGTGATTGATTGTTTCTAGACCCGATCTGGGCTAGTAGGGATCACCTCTATCCGTAGAGGGGATTTACCTTTCCAACAATATTATTTATTATTTTTATTATTATTAAAAAATATTACATATGATATTTTTAAGTATTATATGAGTTTGTGGTCTTTTTTTTAATTGAATTAGAACCATTCAATTGAGATATACATATATAGATTTCAATCAATTGGATGTAGAAATTCACTTTAAGAAAATACAATATTAAAGACATAATTATTTAGATTTGAATTCCACACACTATATAAAATTAAAATTATGAGCATATATATATATCTATATATATATATATATATATATATATATATATATATAAAATTAAAGAATGTTATTATATTCTCTTTATTTTTTATTATTTTATTATTTTTATTTTTTATTATTTATTGATAGTTATTATATTTTAATATTATATTGATTTATTAAAATAGTAATATTATTAATTATTTTATATTGAGCTAAAAAATTTTATATATATATATATATATATATATATATATATATATATATATATATTAACTGGATGTATAAGTACTTTTTAAAAGAATACAATATTAAAGGCATAATTATTTAGGTTTGAATTGCACACACTATATAAAATAGAAATTCTAAGATTATATATATATATATATATATATATATATATATATATATATATATATATATATAAGTGTTTTATATTAAGTTAAAGAAGGTTATGCAATATATTGTGTATAGATTTTTTTTTGTTAATCAATATTATATTTTTGTGAATTTGTTATGACCTACATAATTATTAATAATATAAAATTTCTATTTACTTTTACTCAATTAATAGGATATAGAGTGAAAATAATATTAATATGCATATAATTTCAGTTATTCTTTATGTTAACATGAAAATGTTGACGTATAATATTGCGACGATGTGTTATGATGTGATGGTATGTGGTAGTTGGACATAGTTCTCATGGCAGGATAGTGATGCATGTGTGGTGCTTATTTACTTATTTTTTTATGATGATGTACGCTCATGATGGATATAATATGCATAATGTAGCATATGGAATATGATGTTATGATATGAGGTTATATTGATATATGGATCCCTTTATCATGTGATGTCTTTGATATAGATATGTTGATGTCTTGACTAATGCATTGGATCAATGTTGTGATGTGGTGATTGATAGTAAATCCACGAATGAGCCGAGAGGAACGATTTATTTGATGATATCGTGGGAGCCTATACCTATGAGGGATAATATGTAACACCATATGGGTTGGGTACATACTCAATGAACAATACATATGCCAATGGTTCCTTTTTCATGTATATATATTAATGGATATGTATTTAGGCCTATGGGACCATCTTGAGTAGGAAAAGTGTCTGATATTGGATTGAGATGTCGAAGTCTCGTAGAGGTGTAAGGACTTCGATGGCTCGGGTTGTGCACCTTAGTGAGTGTGGAGGGAGCAGGCCAACCTTTCGAGATGCCTAGAGTACTACTACATGGAGTATTGAACCATGTGCCTGCCTTGGCGAAGATGAGGCTTGAGACGGGCATGAGCCTTGGGGCTAGCCTTGGACTATGGTACAAAACGATGAAGCTTAATCCTGGTTCTAAAAGTTGAAAAAATGATGGATATTCCTTGGGATATCCTATATAAACTGATAAATAAGGAAGATTATATGTGGAATAAAAATAATACTAATAAATAAATAAAATATTATTATATTAAAATATAAGTAAATAATAAAAATATTAATAATAATTGTAAATAAATAATAAATAATTAAGAGAATATAATAATAATAAATGAATAAAATAGTAAATAATAAGCTGGATTTATATATATATATATATATACCACTAAAGCTAATGAAAGTAAAAAATAATGAAATAAGAAAGAGTTAAATGAAGAGAAATATCAAATTAATTAAAACTTAAAATAAAGAAATAAAAGTTGCATGTTGACATATGGAATGTGTCCATGTGGACCCCTTTCCATTGTTTGGTCTATTTAATGGATTATGAGGAAGATGATATTCATCATTACTTCATATATTCTCTTGGGAGAAAAATGTTTTGAGACAAAGTATTCCATGGTAGTAGTACATTGATTGAAGGTTGGGGGTGGTCAGCTGTAGAAATTTTATGTGTAGCTGAGCCTACGATTGGGTGTAGATTCATCCCCAAAATATTTGTTGTGGTTATTAAAATTCGAAGATAATTCATCTCCAAAAGAAAAAGTAAGGAATATCATCTATATAGGTAAGTCATCTCTAATTGTGTTTTGAAAATTCTATGTTAAGTAGTTGAATATTTGGGTGTTAATTGTAAATCACAGAATTGATCTAATTCATTTTATATTTAAATTATGGTTTGTTACATTTTTTAGATATACAGTGTGTTTATATAAATTGGAAGGAGATATTGGAAAAAATTTACAAAATAATTTTATGATTAAAATTATTGAACAAAAAGGGAAAGGAAAGCAACTCGAAATGCACAATATTACCATATGCACTCGGATGCTATATGATGTCAAACAACTTCTCATAAATTTCAATAAATTCATTGTAAGGCTTGGAAGTCTTGGAATCATCCTTTATAATAAGAATACAATATTTTAATTGAAAGATACAAAACATCATTATATTTATCATTGCAAGTGTTTCCCATCAACTTATGCAGAGTAACATAAGGGATATGTCACATATGCATTTAAACAATGATTTTATATAGACCCAGTTGCTAAAATCAATAAATTTCTAAAATCATAATTTATAATTGCTGATATATAAATCATCAAATTATTCACATCGAAAAACAACCACGGATGCAACAAAATTAGTTTTACATACTCATCCCTACATCCCTGCACTAAAGCCATATATCACATGTCTAATCATTGACTTGATAGATTAATTTTTAGAATCATACATTTCCTTTAAAATTGAATTTTAAGAGGGATATTAGACCATTGATCTTCAATTCTTCAATATCATTTAAATGTACCTCCTATTTTGATTTATTCAAGTGGACATGAACATCACATGTAAGTATGTAAGTAAATAAATGGAAATTATTTCAATAGCATACCCCTTTGGGTGGGACTTATAGTATTTGACCCTTGGGAGGTAATGTATCACATTATATATCCTTTCATATAATGAGTAAGCTTATATATATAGAAATATGAACACTAGAAAATCAAATATGACTCAACATATCCACATTAGGATCTAATATGAATCTAAGAAAAAGTTGGGAAAAATTTCCTAACGATCCATTTTTCATACCAAACTCGATGCTCCCACATAAGTACATATAATTATTTCTTCCTCATAATGTTTTACCTTGTCATATTCCTTTGTTGATTTTAATCATTATTACCAAGTGTAAAATATAAAATTCTAGGCTAAATCCTTGTAGTATTCCATCAATTAATCACAATATATTTTTATTTTTCATCACTCTCCCATATACTTTGGAATTTTAAATAAATAAATATATTATTCATTTTATTGAATTTGGTTTTTAGAGGGATAAGGAAACCAATCAAACATGGTTGAAAGATGGACATTATGCATAGAATTTTCTTGTTATCCCAATCTAGGGCAAGAAATGATTACTTATGTTCTATGTTATATTGTGATGAGCAAAGTCCTCCAAAGGAAAAGGAATGTACCTGGAAGGAATAAGAAAAAAGAAGAATATTATATTGCATTGGAATAATTCTTAGGAATAGCTAGGGACTATGGATCCAATGGAATTGTAGTCCTCACCAATTCTAAACTATTGTGCAACTGAATGAAAGGCGTGTACCAAGTCAAAAAGGAGAGGTTAAAACAACTGCATGGAGAACAAAAAAATATTTTTAGCCAATTTCAATAATTTAGCATAAGACATTGTGCAAATGTTAATAGGATATCTATTGATCTATTGTCTCTGGCAATTCCAATTCCATTTTTGTGTGTGAAAGATGAAATGGTGTTAAGAAGCTCTCCATCAAAATTTATTGATTCACATTGTAAGATATCTTTGATATGTGTGTTTTTTATCTATAAATGTATCTTTTTTTAATGACCATGTGTTTTTTTCATTCTATACTAAGTTTGCCTCCACAATGTAAGCACAACCTGGTGAACCTGACATGTTTTAGAAAAAAATGATTTAATTTTCAAAATGTGCACTTCAACATTTGTGTTTTTAGTCTTGAGTATATTTTATATGAAGAAATTACAACAAATATTTTTGAATAAACCTTGAGATAGTTACATTAATTTTCTAAATTCTTAATCCTTTTAAATATAAATTTTAATATTTTTAAATGCATGAGGTAACTTCAAGGGTTTTTTTAGGATAATATAATACTAATAATAATAATAATAATAATAATAATAATCCAATTTTAAAATCACGGCCAAGATAGACACCAAATTGTTATATGAGACCCCCTTGTTTGTGGGACAAGGGACCCACCTCTGTGCAATGATTTCACTGCTAAGTCTATGAAGGCATACATACTCAAGCCCCCTCTGGTTTTGAACCTGTGACCTCTTATGAGGAAACACATGCTCTTAACCATTAGTCCCACTCAAGATATATATATATATATATATATATATATATATTTCATGGATCGAGGGCTTGGGTCATCACATGGGCATTTTCCCATTGATTCCTCGAAGCAAGCATCAATTAAGTATCATGCATGGACTAGAGGGGGAGGTCATGGATCGAGGATATTATCCAATGAAAATGAATTGGGAGAGTTCCATCATTCATTGCATCATGAATGTGGCATATATATGTTTATGTGGAATTTTTTAAATTATATTTTAATATAATCATGTATGTACATAAAAATATAAAATTGATTTATTTTCAATTTAGATTTATTAATTTATCATAAATTTCATCTTTTACATGAGCATATCTCACTAGGTCGAAGAGAGTATCTACTCAATCAGTGGAGGGCCATCATTCACATCATCGTGGTATTATATATATATATATATATATATATATATATATATATATATATATATATATATATATATATATATATATATATATATATATATATATATATATATATATATATATATATATATGCTTATGTGCATTTACTTAAATGATAAATAGGTAGAATGATATGTACATAAATATATTGAGTTGATTTTTTTCAATTTAACTTAATTAATTTATTGTAACTTATATTTGCTTAGAAGCTTCTCTCACTATGTCATCATGTGCAGGTGGTTAGAAATACCAATCAACTAATGAAATTGGGAGTGATGGTGCTCAAACATCTTCGGGTGGTCATAAATCTCAATTGGATCATCATCATACTCATCATTTTGGTAAATTATATAGAAAAAATTATGTTAAAATAAATTTGTACATGTAAATGAATTTTATGTACATATACATGTACATGTCTATATTTCAAGTTTATAAATACATTTGTTCACATTTTTTTTATTTACATAATTATATTGATCTATAGGAGCGAAAATGTTCATCAAAGTAAATGTAAGCAAAGTAGGGAAACTGAAGAAGAAGAGCGTCCACCAACTAGCACCTATCCATCTCATATTCCTGATGATATTCCTTGGGAGAAAAACCTACAACAATGTACGTACAAAGGTGAATAGTTCGTTATTCAAAATTGAGGAAATATCTTGCAAGTTTCAAGTCCCCTGCAGAGAGTCGACAAATCTTGGAAATAGTTGTGCACTTTCTAACCTCATTTATTGATATTTATAAGATTATTGGGCCAGCCAATGATGGATTTATAGACATGATGAAGTGTATAAAGGATGCAGTAATGGGTCCTAATAAATGGTTCGAGGTAAGTAAAAGGGTTACCAAAGCTCATGAAAAATATATGTTTGATTTCAAATAAGGGCCAAAAATAAAGATGTTCAAGGTCCAATATTTCAAGCCCCATGAAATAGCCAACCATTTGTATGATAGGGTCCCCTAAGTGTATGTAAATATTCCATGGAATGACAAGGTTCCAATTTATTTTGCAAAATTATTTTATGAATTTTTTTGTGTGTAGGAGATCTAATTATAATGACCTACCATATAAACACTATGGTACTTAGAGATGTTGGTTATATGAACGTAAGGGTTCATAAAGGGATACTAAATCCCCTCTCCCTCTACCACGTTTGGTACGTCAACCTCCTTTTCTGGTAACGTTTTGGTTGGAGATGGATGCCACTTCTCAAATTGGTCGAGAAGGTAGGAATGTCATTATAGACAACATCTAGACTACATTGACTAGAATTGATGTTGATCTAAATCAACAAAGAGCATGAGATGTTGGACATGCTAATTTCATATATAAAACATATGAGGAGATAGATAATATGCAAATGGTTGTCGTGATCATTAGCAAGGCCTAATTTCACATGAGGAAGAGGACATGGGATCGGTATGTGTTAATGGTTAGGGTGGATATTTAATGTAATGTTATATTCACATAATTTTTGTTAACTTTTTCAGGTATAATATAACACAAATGTATCATATGTTCACCATTATACTTAACTCATATTTTGAAACAAATTTTTGATCATATCATGCTCAGAGGTTCAGGTTCCAATCAAGATATGTATAGAGATGTTATTTTTTTGTGAACAATTCACATTGACACTATTATTATACCTTTATTATATCGGTATATTGAGGAAATATTTTTAAAAGAAATAATTACATATATAATTAAATGTTAATAGATTCTCATTCCATCTAGAATTTCAACATAGCGCCACCCTCTTCCTCCCTATTAGACGTGTCAAATATTTTATTGTCACAATTATTGAATATTTCACTTTTGTTTTGTTATCAATTGAAGCGAGCTTCATTAAAAATTGAGATCTCTATTTTAGAGTTTTAAAATTTTCAAATTTTTGGTTTGTGGAGACTATTTCCATTTGTAATGGACTTTAGTGATGAATTTAGCAATAGGGATAGTATCATCCAAACAATTTGAAAATGTTGTTTAACAATTTTTTTAATATTGCGAGTTTATGTGTTTTCATGGTCTATTTAAATTTTTTAATATATACATGTACATGTATTGTACAGGGAATCCATGAGGGAGAAATGCAGGGGGAACACTATGAGGTATTGCATGGAATTTCAAATTTGAGTCAGTTATAGGGATGGAATCGTCTAGACAATATGAAGAAGTTGATACCTGATTTTTTTTAATATTGCGTGTCTATCCATTTTCACGTGCAATTTTAAATTTTTAATATATATATATATATATATACATGTACATTTATTGTACAGGTTATCCATGAGGGCGCAATTCATGGAGAACACAATGAGGGCGCAATGGAGGGGGACACCATGAGGTATTGCATGGAATTTGAAATTTTGTATAATTTTGTATTGATGATCTTATGTTCTCGTTTAATTTTAAAACATTAAATTTTAATTTTAAAGTACAGAAACGTATGTATATATGCAAATACACATATTGTGAAGGGCACCCATGATTCTTATCAAAGCACAGGGATGTTGATAGATCATATATCTCAACCAGATTCTCTTTGATGCAACATTTAATTTCACTGTCTTTTTATATTATATTCACTTTTAATATTACACATATTTACATTAAAACCCTTTATTATGAATTGATCTCTTTGATGCATATTTTTATTTGACAACTTTTTATTATATATATTTCATTTATAACGATGTAAATTTTGGACACATTTTAAATAGAACTCTTTATTACAAGTTAATACATGCTAATGTTGGAGTTTATGTACACTTTTCATGATGATTCTCATAATTATGCATTAAAAAATAGCGTACAATATGCATGATGCATGGTTTTATGAGTAAAGGTTTTACATATTTAATTTCATGAATGTGTAGCAATGAAAGTAAATTTTCATTTAGTTGCTACATTTTGCATGATCATTCTTATAATTTTAGTAGACGACTGTTAGGATTTTTTTAAAGTTGTTTTGTCAAATTATTTAAAATGAATCTAGTAAAATTTCAAATTACAAAACATGGTACATTTTGAATTTTAATGAATCATATAATCTATTGTATATGTCTAAAACAATCATAACTTAAAATTGCATTATAAAATATGATGTACATTTTAAATTCATGTATAACAAGGCTACTATGGATGTCAATTGATATCTAAATTTAATATAATTTTTTTCATGTAAACATTTTATAAAATTGCATTATAAAACATGGTACAATTTGCATGATGCATGGCTTGATGCTTAAAGGTTTTACATATTTAAGTTCATGGATACGTAGTAATGAAGTAAATTTTCATTTAGTTGATACATTTTTCATGATCATTCTTATAATGTTAGTAGATGATTCTTATGTTTCGTTTCAATTTGTTCTGTAAAGTTATTTAAAATGAATCTAGTAAAATTTAAAATTACAAAACATGGTATCTTTTGCATTTGAATGAATCTTATAATTTGGTGTAGATGTGTATAACAATCATAACTTAAAATTTCATTATAAAATATGGTATACATTTTTCATTCACGTATATAAATTGTACCGTGGATGTTGGTTGATATTTAAATTCTAATAGAAATTTTTTCATGAAAACATTTTATAATATTTCATTATAAAACATGGTACAATTTGCATGATGCATGGTTTGATGCTTAAAGGTTTTACATATTTAAGTTCATGAATTTTTAGCAATGAAAATAAATTATCATTTATTTGGTAAATTTTTCATGATCATTCTATAATTTTAGTACATGATTCTTACATTTTGTTTAATTTTTTTTGTCAAGTTATTAAAAATGAATCTAGTAAAATTGTAAATTACAAAACATGGTACATTTTGCATTTGAATGAATCATACAATTTGGTGTAGATGTATAAGAAAATTATAACTTAAAATTGCATTATAAATATGTCATACATTTTTTATTCATGTATATAAAGTCTACTATGGATCTCGGTTGATAGTTAGCTTTTAAGATAAAGATTTTCATGCAAACATTTTGGAAAATTGCATTATAAAACATGGTATACATTTTTCATTCATGTATAAAAAGGCTACTATGGATGTTGGTTGATAGTTAAATTTGAATATAAAGTTGTTCGGGCAAACATTTTATAAAATTTCATTATAGAACATGGTACTAATATACCAATAAAAATATTCAAAAAGATAAAATGATGTTCCATAAAAAAGTGCCATACCATATTAATGAAAGAAATTTTGTAATACTTAGTACTAGCTAGAAGGGATAACCTAAGAGTGCAAAAAGAGAAAGCATAACAATGTACTTGAACTCTAATTATAAAAGATGAATACAAGGAGAAGATATTGTTGGGAAGTTCAATTAAAAAAAATTTAATGGAATGCATCCTTAATGATTCGTTCATGGTCAGATTTTGACATTCTCCATTTTTTAACTTCCATTTTTTTTTTATTGAACTTCTATCAACTATATGAACATTACACACCAAGTGACTATACAGAAAAATTACGACATTAGGTTGATAGTCTTGAAAGTAAGCATTTCTCTTAGTTTGATGAGTTTCGTGGAAAAAATAACCTTTCAGTATAATAGACCCTCTTTCATATATAAAACAATTATCATCATAATATCCCAACAGCTTCATTTTTTGTTTAATGCACCGTATAAAATAATACTTGATATTTTTTATGTTTTTAATAGGTGAAACTACAACAAAAAAATCTTGTGCATCATTAAACTAGTGTAAATTCATATCATAACTAATAAGAAATTAGTTATCAACATTGACTTGATTTTATTATATATTTAGATCTATATTTTAATTATTATCTAGATACATATAAACAATTATTTGAAAAGAATAAAACATATATAAATCCTTTGAAAAAATTAAAATGTTACCTTCTCTAACAAGATCAAAAACTCGATCACCTTTAGATGGCACTATAATGTCCTATAATTCCATCTTTTCGAAGCTTTCAACCGACATTTTCCCCTTTGTATTAAGTTATGTATTTTACCAAGACTTTACATACATATTGTTTTCACAAACATCATTTAATTGTGTGGCCTTAATGAAAATAGGAAAAAAAAATCTTTTCTTTTATCAAAATGAAATGCATTTTTGTGCTCCTTTGTTTTAATTGAATGCAATTTTTGAGTCCCTTTTACTTTTTCAGATTCATATGTAATCGATCGATCTATATGTTCGAATAAATATGCAAAAAAACCCATAGTAGATTCAAACAAGAATTTAAATGTTATTTAAAATAATTTAATATATCAAATATAATCGTCTATCAATTATTTAAACTAGATAATTTATAAATGTTTAAAATTGGAAAATTAATAAAAATTATGATATATTAAAAATATATACAAATTATTGTATATATTTACATACATACATACCCCCATTGATCGGTTAATCTCATGGATTAGTGCCACAATTCACCATTGAACAACTTATTCAACCGAGATAAGTTAGTTTGCAGAGTGTTCCTTTTGATATATTTGAAGTGCTCGTTTTATATATTTCCTTGCACCAACATGTTCTCTTTTTCCGTGACCATTCTCAAAGAAATTCCAACAATTTTTAATGTTGGTTTTCATATGAAGACGACACAACCAAGGTATGAACATGAATATTTGAATTGGCCCGTGCATCTAGCTGACCATATCCAATTTTCATTGAATTTTATTCCACGAACTTTCAATCAGTCATAAATCTTATCAAAGCAATGTTGTACCAAATGTGTATCAAGTGTATGATCATTACGGATATAAATATCATATTGCTTAAGAACATGTCGATTTTCACTGGTGCTTTCTATATGATCAAAATTTTGTTTAACTTGTCTATATTGAACATGGACAAGCATAGAGACTTGGTCATAATTATAATATTCACTTTGTATTTCATTTTTGTGCAACAAATGTGTAATTTTCTGCAAAATCAACTATTGACAAAATGGTCCTTGGTGGAAAATATTCATAGGATTTTTTGAATTGCAAGTCCTATAATCGAGCTCTATGAGAATGCTTGGTGGATCTATAAATTTCTGTCTCAAACTTCTTCAAAAAATCTATCATAGAAATTGCTTCTTTCTGTAAATGAATCCTTCTGGCACTTCTACTAATACTTGAACCAATTGATGTATGAAAATATTCATATCTCTTTCATTTCAATTTTATGTTGGAAAATGATTGAGCATTTATATAAATAGGATATTTGTTGTGAAATAAAGTCAAATTTCCACAATGATCGCATTTTTTTCCACAAACACATTTCTTTTGGTAAAATAATTCATGATTTTTTCTTGCGAATAGAATTTGGGATATGAAATCATGGATAATGGAAGCAGGAGGTGATATTTTCCAAAATGTTTTACCAAAATTAAGGAAGGTGTCATAATATAATCGAAATTCCCCATGATAAGGAGAACAACAAGTGTCGTGTAACATGATAGGTTTAACATACCATGGTTTTTTTTGCACATAACTTACATTGATTGAGACATTAATTCCATAATTATATTCTCTAAACTTATTGAACAACCTCTTTGAGTGGTGTCCAACATATTTTTTGTAATTTATTCATACTGATTTCGTGCTATTATTCATTGCATCACATCCCTTACTTTTGGTGAAACACATGATTTTTTCATCCAAGATTCATGTATTATTTTTTGACATATTCTCCAAGTCTAAATTTGTATGTTTTCCTACAAATAACTCTCCAACAATTGATCTCATCATTTACATGTATTTGCAATTGAAATTTCCTATGTTTCTACAATGTTTATCGTGAGGTCCCTAATGCTTTTGCCATAGATTTTAATAAACATTTTCTTTACTACGTCAAGAAACAATTGTCATTTTTATTTATCGACATGCATCTATATCACTTTTCTTTTTAGAATTCCAATTTATTTTATAGCACTATTTATATTTTGAATCACATTTTCCTTCACCATTTTATCTTTTGTTGATTTTAGAATACAATAGTGTTTTACCTTCTTTTAATTTATTTGATGTTAAGGGACCTCTCAAAATTTGTGCTTGAGTTGTCACACATTCATCTTTGAAGATATTATCATCAATGAGCTTAACATGATATCATATAACATGGTTATTTTTTTTTATCTCCTATGTTCCAACGTCAACATTTTATAACATCTCATCGTTGATATTTATTTCATCTGTACATATAAGAATTAAATGTAGATGATTATAAATATACATTAAATGTTAAATTAAGAAATAAAGTTTGAATGAAATTGTAACTAATAAATATGTATAATTTCAATAATACACATGACATATATATACACACCTATTGATGATTAAACTTCTTCACTTGAATCTCTTTCAACATCTTCAAAAACATCATCAATCATTGGTTCATTATATTTTTCACTTTGTCTTTAAAAATTTTCAATCTCATCGTCAATGTTATGAGAAAATTATTTCTCTGTTTACATCGAAAAAGATTTTTCAAATTAGTTCATCAATTAAAAATTAAATTTCACAATAAACTATCAAATTTTAAATATTAATTATAATACTTACATTTACATATCTACTTCCACTTCTATTTGAGATTTATTTTCCATTTCAATAGTTAAGCAGTATTCCTTCTTTCATTTGTAAGAGTTTCTTGAGTATTCTCTAGGAGCCTCAATGTCTCTATCACACTCTCTCTTGAAATTTCTTTTATTACCCATGACAATTCAATACATATAGATTTTTAAAATCAGACCCAGAAAAAAAGAAATTTCAAAATCCAACAAAAAAAATATCACTTTCAAAATTCAACAAAAAAAATCCACTTTCAAAATTCAGCCCAAAAGACTTACTTTAAAATTTCAGCCCAAAAATGTCACTTTTAAAATTCATCCCAAAAGACTTACTTTCAAAATTCAGCCCAATAAAAATCGCTTTCAAAATTCACCCAAAAAAACTCACTTTCAAAATTTAGCCCAAAAGACTTACTTTAAAAATTCAGCCCAAAAGACTAACGTTAAAAAAAAATCTCACTTTAAAAATTCAGCCCAAAAGACTGACTTTAAAAAATAACTAACTTAAAAAATTCAGCCCAAAAGATCTACTTTAAAAATTCAGTCTAGAGGAGGAATGTTCCTCTTTTTGTTGAATTAAAATGTGTAAAATTTAAGCTTGATAATGTGGTAGCCTTATAAAAATGTGATATTTTACTATGGCAGTAAGCCTATATCAGTTATTTAGGCCTCCATCTAAATGCTAAATTTAATTTGTAAGGGCTAGTTTATTCAAGTCAAGTGTCCAAAGGGTATAGTTGCATTAATGCACTATAGATTATCTCTGCTGGTCACAATGACTGCTAGAGTATTTTCATAGATAATTTTATTACAATCAATGTTTGATTGTAATGAAGGCCAAGTATTGATACCCATTGATTCAAATACATAATTTCATCATTTTACTTTTAGAAATTCCTTAGGAATCAACATAGTAATACATTAGTGGATTCCTTGGTCTACAATATTTCTGTGGGTCAAAAATCGAAAAAAATTATAGATCAAAAGCAAGATAAGAACAACAATCCTTTCTCTAGGAAGGTTTAATTTATCCTTCAACAGTCAAAGGATATTTAAAAGGAATATGTAAAAATAAAGTGTCTCTTTGAACATGGATCCAAATTGCAGTATACAAAGTCCAAAGATGTACTCCTATAGTTGGACACATTAGATATGGATTTGTGCATAATATAGAAATCATATTGGAAAAGGTCATGTTGGGCCTTGAAGCCATCCATGGTTTCTTTAATACAACCCATGTCACTTGGAGCATTCTTGTGAAATGGTTAGAATCATAGTTGCATCTTGTCTCAGCAGGATCATAGCTTTAACATCGCCACTACCACCTTATAATGATGATATCATGAGGGAGATATTGCATGTGAGAGTAGAAACCCTTCAAGGGTTGAACCCCATCATGCTTTGTACCTTTCAAAAGTGACATAAATTTATAGAAATCATGGAAGAGTTCAACTCTGGCACATTCATGCTGAATCTGGAATATATTAAGTTGATATTTTATTTGTTGCAAAAATTTTACACAAACATTACATCATCTTATCGAGACCATGTCAAAACATGAATGCAAAATATTGTGTCATTGTTATTAGAAGGATATGTTGATATATGCAATATGCTAAGATCCAAATTTTTGACCATTTCCAGGAAGGAACCAATGGTGTCACCAGTTGCCTATGATACAGTTGAAAATTTTTTTAGGAAAAATATAAAAGTGGTATGAAGGGTGTTTACCAAGAAGAAGCTAAAAATGATTGATAGAGGAAGCACGAACAAAGGAAGTAAAGCCTGCAACAAGAATAAAATAAGAAAGAGAGGACTGTGATTTATTTGTAAGGGACCATGAGCACCTAGCCATTCATGCGGAGGTGATAGGAAGGATGAAACAATAATATAACATGAGGATATTCTTTCTAATCATGGGGGGTGTTCTATATTTGGGCCCATTGAATTTCGGGAGAGAACACATGAAGATTCTAAGCAGTTAAGTAAATATTATGAGAAACAACGTGATATTAATCAAGGATACTAAATAGATGATAATGATTTAGAAATTCATGGAGAGGCCGACTCCTATAAAATGGATTCCATAGATTTCCAAAGGGACATCCAAAAACAATATGAAGATTAAAGTGCATGAGTGCATCCATGTTCAACAACCAGAGAAGATGAAGAAAAAATTGTCTCCAAAGGTGGAGAAGGCCAAGGGGAGGACATCCAAGAAGACCCAAATGAGGAACTAATAGTAGTGAGCCAACATGATGCACATCAAGGAGATCATAACAAACATAATGTCTTGGATGATCCATTTCCATAGAGCTGCTCAAAGGTTTAATTTGGAGTTGGGATAGCTGAGCATGTGGTAGAGACATGTACATAGACATTCATAAGAGCACCAAAATTTCCAATGGAGGAATTTCACGAAAAGATACAGAATTTCAGGATAGATCCTATGATATTTTAGAAGAGAGTATCGACACTCCAAGACACTTTCTTATAAGCGAACATGAAAATAAAGGAGATCATAGGGGTGTGTGTTGAACAAGCCGCTAAGATGTCTAGTGTTGATGGAAGATTCAAGTGCCTCACAAGGCAGCAAGAGGAGTAAAATTGGGAGTTCTAGAGCAGCCTTGTACATGGGTACATAGATAGGGATGGAGGTACTAATAACCTATATTTATAAATTAGGGAGAGAAGGGCATACTTATCCAAATGGATCATGTTAGGTAACTGAGTGGAGAAATATGAGTTGGGAATCTATTAGGTCCCTATATTACAATTTTAGTCCCTTATTGTTATTAGTATAGCCCCCTTATTGTTATTGGTGTACCCCTGTAACCTGAATTGTTATTATTGTGCCCTTAAATTATTATTGTTAGGTTGGCTAGGATTATATTGTGGCTCCATGGACTCTTATATATAGAAGGAAGTTTTGGTCATTTGTAGCATCCAAGAATTATTCATTTATGTAATGTATTGGAGGTTCCCCCCTTGAAGTGGCTGATTTATAAGGTGTTGATCTCTCTTTTATTCTATTTTTGGAGTTGGTTTCACAACATTTGGTATCAGAGCTTTGGATTCTAGGGTTTTGCTGCTCCAAACAGGTCATCGTGGAATTTTCACTATAACATTTATTATAAGAAGGTTCAGAAGCTGAAATTTTTAGAGAGCGAAGAAGAAAACCTGAGGAAGATCATCGAAAAATTTTAGAGTTTGGTCTGGAATATTTTCAGAGATATGATATGTGGAAGTTAGGTATTTTTGTAGGCTCCTAAATTTAACCTAAATGGGACATCACAGAATTTTCTCTATAATTTGTTTTGTACAAGGTTTCAGAAGATGAAATATTCACATAGCAAAGCCGAAATCATGAGGAACATCATGGAAAAATTTCAGAGATTGATTCACATTATTTTGGGAGGCAGGATCTGTGGAAGTAAGGGCTTTTTCACGCTCCTGAATTTCATCTCAAATAGGTGATCATGGGAATATCTTCATAACTCTCTCTCTGAGCATTGGATTGTATTTTTGTAAATATTGGCTGCAATTACACTGACATTAGTTTCCTTTCTATCAATTTCCAAGCCGAAAGAGGAAACAATGACATGTGGCAAGTCATACAAGTTCACTCTACTAAACTAGTCCATAATTAGGTCATTGTGGGAGATTGGAAATAACTATGTCTCGAAGAATCAAAATCATGTCAGACCTATGGAACTCAAAAGAGGCTTCAGAGGGCTACCTTAGGGCCAAATTTCAATTATTGAAGATCTGAAATCACGGAGATAATTCAGTTTCAATATTGAGCTCCTCAAAAGCAAGAAAAATCTATGTATTTTTTTCCAAATTGCATAATTCTTGTGTAAAAAATCAGTTTGAAGTGATTCCAAGGGCCTATTGAGCATATATTTGAGTATTGGGTTCTAAAATGCCTCCTAAAAATAATTCAACACCCATTAAGCCCTCAGAATACTCTACTATGACTCATGAAGATGAAGAATTGCAACATGATCTATCAAAATTACAAGAGCAAGTGCACCAATTTTCTCTCTCGCAAAGAGAAGAAAAAAATGAAACGGAAGTTTTGAAGAAAGGCAAGGAAGAAAAGATGGATGGTTTGAAGAAATGCATGGAAGCTAAGATGGAGGAAATGGAAGAAAAAATGAAAGAAAACATGGAAAACATGCAGAATGATCTAAAAGCAGACATGGCAGGTTTGACAAAGTTGATACAAGAAATGATTCCTAACGGCGAAAAGATAGCAGAGGAAACTCATGACGAGAACAAAATAAATGTTAATCATGATTTCATAAACTCTAATTTTGGATGGAAGAACCACCATATTCCAAATATGGATATGAGGAAGTTTGATGGCAAGGATCCCGTAACATGGATACTACATATGGAGCAATATTTTGATCTCAATAATGTGCAAAACACACAAAAGGTATGCATTGCAACTTTACATTTAGAATAGAATACATTTGTATGGTATCGATGACTTTGCTCCCATAAAAAAATTGTCACTTGGTTAATTTTTACGGAGGAAATTGGTAGCACATTATGAGGATACAAACACCAACACCTTCTTTATCCAATTGATAAATCTCAAACAAAACGGTTCAGTGATGGAGCACATTAAGGACTTCCAAAAATTGAATATAAGGGTAACTGATATTCCATAGGAACAAAAGATTTATGTCTTCATAGGGACTTTAAAGGATAAAATCCAACATGAAGTCCGCATTTAGGAACCTGATTCATTGGAGAAGGCATTTAGGTTGGCAAGAAAATTGAATGTAAAATTATGCCAACAAGGAAGCCTACCACTCACATCTATAAATATGGAAGTGTTCCTACTCCTAGACTTCCACAACCTACGAGGTTGACACCACAAAAATAGGAAGGAAAAAGAGAAAATGGATTTTCTACAGTTATGATAACAAATACACTAAAGGTTATAAGTGTGCTGAGAAGAAATTATTTTACATAGATTGTGAAGAGAAAGAAGAAAATGAACAAGAATATTCAAACCAAGAGGATATACACCAAGAGCCAACCCTAGAAGAAGAAGAAATGGGTTTTACCATATTTTGTAATGCATTGGAAGGAATTACCACTCCTCAAACTCTCAAGATAGAAGGACATATCAAGAAGAAAAAGGTAATAGTGTTGATTGATTCAGGTAGTACCCATAATTTTATTCATTGTAAGGTAGCCAAGGAATTGAATTGTTTCCTATACCCAGCACCAGAATGTCAAGTGATGGTTGGAAATGGAGGAACTATAAATTGCTCTGGAAAATGCCATAATATCAAGCTAACCATGGGGGAATATGTATTGAATAGTCCAATTCTTTCCATTCCTATGGGAGGTGCTGATGTTGTACTAGGAGTACAATGGTTACAATCTTTGGGGACGGTAGCTTTTAATTTTCAAGAAATTTTCAAGAAATTTTTTTCAGAAGGAAAGGAAGTCGAATTACGGGGTATTGCGGGGAAGCCAGGAAGGATAATAAGCTCTAATGTCATGACAAAGCTTCTAAAGAAAGAACAGCGAGGCGTAATTGCACAATTATGCTCACTAGAAGTTCCAACATCAAAATCATCTATTTCTGCAGATCTCCAACAAGTCTTGGACAATCATTTCAAGGTGTTTGAAACTCCCAAAGGACTCCCACCTATTTGTGATCATGATCATGCTATTCATTTGATTCCAGGAAGTGTTCCTCCAAACATCAGGCCTTATAGATATTCTTATGTCCAAAAGAGCGAAATTGAACGTATGATTGCAGAAATGTTAGAGGCCGGTATAATTCAACCTAGTAAAATTTCTTTCTCTACTCCTATAGTATTGGTACACAAGAAGGATGGATCATGGCGCATGTGTTCGGATTATAGGGAGCTCAATAAGCTCACCATTAAAGATAAATTTCCCATTCCTGTGATTGATGAATTATTGGATGAATTACATGGAGCAATTTATTTTACCAAGTTGGACCTTCGTTCAGGATATCATCAAATTAGAATGAAGATTGAAGATATTCTGAAAACAACATTTCGAACTCATGAGGGTCATTATGAATTTTTGGTCATGCCTTTTGGCCTTACCAATGCACCTTCTACATTTCAAGGGTTGATGAATTCCATTTTCAAACCCTTCCTTAGGAAATTTGTGCTAGTATTTTTTGATGATATACTAATCTATAGCAGGTCTTGGAAGGATCATGTTGAACATGTTGACAGGGTGCTCAAACTATTGCAGGAGAAACAATTATATGCAAAAACATCCAAATGATTCTTTGGAGTACAAGAGGTGGAATATCTGGGTCATATTATATCTCACGAGGGTGTTAAAGTAGACCCTAACAAAATTAAAGCCATTAAGGAATGGAAAGTCCCCACGACCATAAAGCAGTTGCGAGGATTTCTCGGGTTAACAGGGTATTATCGCAAGTTTGTTAAGAATTATGGGAGAATAGCAGCACCTCTAACAATATTATTGAAGAAAGATGCATTTTCATGGACTCCTGAAGCAACTAAGTCCTTTGAACATCTTAAAGAGGCAATGTGCCTAGCATCAGTCTTAGCTACGGCAGATTTCACAAAAACCTTTATTGTGGAATGTGATGCCTCAGGAAATGGAATTGGTGTTTTTTTAATGCAAGAAGGAAGACCCATTTCTTTTGAAAGTCGTCCAATCAAAGGAAAGTATTTAAAAAAAAACTATTTATGAGAAGAAAATGTTAGCAATACTACATGCACTAAATAAATGGCGACCTTACCTAATGGGAAGACACTTCAAGGTAAAAACTGATCATGATAGTCTTACACACTTTTTGGAACAAAGACTATCTTCAGAAGAGCAGGAAAAATGGGTCACAAAGATGTTGGGTTATGACTTTTAAATAATCTACAAAAAAGGGAAGCTAAATGTTGTTGCAAATGCACACTCAAGAAAGAATGAAGAGGTGAAAGCATTGCATTGTGCCATTTCTATTATCCAATCGGATTGGATAACTAAAGCAAGGGATGGTGGAAGAGGGGGCAGAATAATTAGCTGAAATAATTAAAAGTTGCGGCCAAAGATCCTAGCACATCTAATACATTTATTTGGAAAAAAATTTCCTTATGGTACAAAGATCGCTTTTATATTTGTAAGAGTTCCCAACTAAAACAAAATATTCGTTTGGAATTGCACACTTCTCCTTTAGGAGGTCACTCGGGATTTTAAAAAACTTACCACAAGGTGAAGAAATAATTTTTTTGGGATGGCCTTAAATCTAGTATTCAAAAGTTTGTAGTGCAATGTTTGGTTTGCCAACAAAATAAAGTTGAGACAATTAAGACCCTGGGTCTTCTACAGCCTTTATCCATTCCAAGTCAACGTTAGGAGGAGTTTTCAATGGATTTTATCACAGGTTTACCTAAGTCCAAAGAAAAGAGTGTTATCATGGTGGTAGTTGATAGACTTACCAAGTATGCACACTTTTGTACATTATCTCATCCATTTAAAGCAGTTACAGTTTCTACTATGTTTATAGACACAATTCAAAAGCTACATGGAAACCCAAACGTTATTATGAGCGACAGAGATCCCATTTTTACTGAAATTTTTTGGACAAAGTTATTTTCTTGTTTGAATTACTCATTCCTCTACTTCGCTCATCTTGCATCATCCATGATCAGATGAGTCAAAGAAAACTGAGATAGTGAATAAATTTTTGGAAGGCTATCTTTGTTGTTTTGTATTTGATAAACAAACAAAATGGGTCAAGTGGTTACCTAGATCGTTGAATGGTGGTATAACACTTCCTTCCATACTGCAACAAAAATGACCCCATTTATGGAACTTTATGGATATCATCGATTGTACATCACATCATATTTAAGAGAAAATTATAAGGTTCAAGTAGTAGAAGATCACATCGAGCATTAACAAGAAGTTATCCAACTCTTAAAGGATAACCTAAATTAGGCACAAAATCGAATGAAACAACAGGTAGACGAACATCGTAGTGAGAGAAGTTTTGATGTAGGAGACTGGGTATTTTTACGGCTACAACCATACAAACAAATGTCCCTCAAGTAAGCTAATAAGGATAATAAATTATCGCCAAAGTACTATGGTCCTTACAAGCTGTTGCAAAAGGTTGGTACTATGGCATACAAATTGAGGCTTCTTGCTTCTTAGTGAGTGCATCCAGTTTTCCATGTTTCATGCTTAAAGAACATTATAAGTGAAAATATTCCAGTTCAAAAAATATTGCCAGAACTTGATGAGGAAGGAAAAATCATATTGGAACTTGAAGCGGTCATGGAAAGAAGAACTCGACAACTGAAAAATCGATCAATTTCAGAGTATCTCATCAAGTGGAATAAATTACCCATTGAATATTCTACATGGGAGGATGAGAATTTTATACAGAAGCACCCAAAGCTACTCAAGAGTTGAGGACAACACTTTTTTGAAGGATAGGGGCATGTTAGGTCCCTATATTACTAGTTTAGTCCCTTATTGTTATTAGTATAGCCCCCTTATTGTTATTGTTGTAACCCTGTAACCCCAATATTTTTATTATTGTTCCCTTAAATTATTATTGTTAGGTCAGCTAGGTTTATATTGTGGCCCCATGGACTCCTATATATAGAAGGAGGCTTTTTCCATTTGTATCATCCAAGAATTGTTCATTTATGTAATGTATTGGAGGTTTCCCCCTCGAAGTGGTTGATTTCTAAGGCGTTGATCTCTCTTTTCTTCTATTTTTGGAGCTGGTTTCACAACAGAATCAGGAAGTATTAACACAGTAGACTTATTCCATGTGCAAGAATTCATGCATTAGATCCTTCCAACTGGATGGATTGACAATATATTATGAGTTGGAACTATATCGATGGGGCGATTCTCTTATCCAAGGGCATATTGTTGCTTGGTATCCTAGGCACAAAAAATGATGGAGGGCCAATATTGTATCATAACCCACAGGTTCCAGGACTTAGGTGGAATTGGGATCTAGGTGGATAGATTGGGGGAATGATTCGTCAAAGGGTTGTTTGGGATCCAGGTATTCAAGGATCCATTCAGGATCATTTAACATGGAAACATCTGAGAGCACACCTGTTTGTATAGGATCTTGGTACAAATGTGCATATGCTTATACTATGGATGGAAGAGGATTGATTTAGGGAAAGCTATCATTGGGAGGGATGATTTCTAATATTCCCTTTTCTCAATATGGTCAAAATGGATGGAATCTACCCATTGTATTTACATGGAATTTTCCTTTATTTTTTGAGGGAAAATAATAAAATAATGTTTTTAGAGAGTCCATGAAGCCTATAAAAGGGGATAGTAGATAGGCATTTGGATCATCTTGAGTCATGTACATTTTTTTTTTTGTTGAGAACTCATCTTGGCTAGTTCTTGTTTGATCCCAGGATGAAAATCCCGGGGAGACCTTTTTTGGTGGATCCATCCACAGTTCACATTTGTGCTTCAATGTCTTTTGTTCATGGTCATTGAGTAACCATGTATGTTAAGGAAAGGGATCAAATATTTTTCTCATATTTGGTCACTTATTACTTGAAATAAGGGTTTCATTGTTCCATATCCATTTTTTGTTGAATGTTTTGGTGAAAATATTTTTATTTAAACACCTAAATGTGCTAGATGTGTTGATTATTTCATTTTTTGGGATCTTACATAACAATTATGCATTAAAATTCGAAAATTATTATGAATTAGAAAACCTCATATACATGCCATATCATCGAAGCATGTAGGTGTCCAATAAAGAGGCGATACGTGGAGCCAAAATCCCATAGATATGCACAAGGTGAAATTATGTCACCCAATGGTTAGATTCTCGGAAGGACTTTGGAATTATATTTAAAATAATATTTGTGGTATTCCGAGTATGCGAGATGATATGGCAAACAAGAAAAATTTGAAATAAAGAGGGAATGTAGGTCATTTCAATTATGGGGGTAGCATGGAACTCAAATTACCAGATCTCGTAAGGTATTATTAAATAGGAATTTTAAATTGTTATGGGATTTTAGGCTCGCAAGATTCCCCTAATCTAAAATATAATAGATGGAAAAATGGGCATATAGGTTTAATTCATATATACAAATGCAAAATTTCCAAAATAGCACGAGAATAGCTATGGACAGGAGCATTCTATAGCTAATACAAAATTTATTTTCTTTCCTTACAGGTCCTTCCTTTGATTGGTCATTTAAAAATTGAGAAGATACAGATCCATGACAAATGAGCAAGAGCCAAGTATTTCATTTCAAATGCATCAATAAGAAGAAAAAAATGATCATGATTCATATTCCAAATTTTCAAAACAAAATAACAACAAAGCAAAGCACCTATATAAAGGAAAAAAATATAAATTTTGATGACAAAATAAATACTATCAATATTATTATAACTTTAAAAGTCTAATTGCTCACTTTATCCCTCTATATTCATTGTTAAAAGAGAAACAAATATAAAATAAAAATAGCTAGACTAGTTATGTTCCTAATATAATTGTATAAGGCAGGATATGACTTGGTATAGTCATACTTCCAGTGTAACCATTCAGGCACTTTATTTCCTGCATGTATGTACACATAAAATATTAGTAAAAAAATAAGTTATATAATTAAGCTAATAAAAACTAATTGGAATTCACTATGTACATCTATTTCTAACATATACAAAAAGAAACTTATTTATAATCGTTCTCTCTTAAATATTTTCTGCCAACCAAATCTATGTGGGATCATAAAAGTATGAATAAATCTCAATTAAATATTGAAAGAGGTCCAAAAGACAGGATACCAATGTACACTGTGAAAATACACCTTTAGATAAAATAAAATGCATAAAATTGTTATATGTACACATGACAAACAATTAGAAATATTTTGTGAAAATGAAGATTCCAAACAACTTTCAAATGGATCAATGAAGGATGAAAGTTTAGTGCATATGTCAGAAGATATTCAATTAGGCTAGATACCTAGTCATATTGTATTTATGTTCTCACAAATGTTAATTCATGTGGAATATGTATTCTAGAATAAATGGAGAGTTGATAAGACATGAACATTAAATGAAATTGGAAAAATAATAGCTATTAATGTTCATGATTAAGGCATTGAATTATATATTCACATTATTATTTTAATGAACTTTGGTAGTCATTAACAACTGATTGTTCAATATGCTAGCATACAATATACAATAATTTAAAAATAAAAGAGTAAAACAAACCAAAAAATAACCATAACAAATGAAGCAAAAAAAAAAAACAAAATTAGATCACTATTTACACTAGTGTTACAGTTAATGTTACAAGACAACTGTGACTTGTTTGAAATAATTTTCTCTTCCCACAAATTAGCTATAATAATGAAATTGAAACAACTACCAGCATTAACATCTCAATAAGAGAGAAGCTCAAGACAATGAATAGGAATGGAATGTTGAAGATTGTCAAAATCATCAACAAGAATGGAAAATTCATCATGATTTAATGGAATTTAATTGTGAGGCTCTTCAAGAGAGATATAAATAATAGGAGAGCCATCATTTTGAATACTAAAAGAATTATCAGGAGTAGGACAAATTGATAGAGAATGAATTGTCTCACTGTCTTCTAAATCTAAATAATCGGGATAAATAACACGATTAATTTCATTAGTATTCCCTTCTTTTCCATAAGATGTATTAGAACAAGAAGAATAATTGAGCATGTTTTAAGTATTGTAGAAAGAATGATCATTGAAAGTTTCTTTTCCCTGGTCAAAACTAATTGATAATTGATCATTTACAATATTTATATCAACTCCTTTGTTTTCTGGCATAGCATTAATATAAAGAAGAAATGAATTGCTGTCAACAAAAATATTAGGATAAAGAAAGCAATAAGAATTACGGGAAATGAAATTGAATATTTCTCTATTTGTAGACTCTTGTACACTTTCTCGAGTGAAAAATTCATGTTTGTGATCATCTGGGTGACTAATCACACTTTCTTAAAGATTGATGATCAATTGCCTTAAGTTTTGTAGCTAATATACATGGGAAAATTTAGAATTTTTTATGGAAAAATGAACTTTATGGGAATCTACAATTTGTGCTTTTGCTTGTATATTTACTTGCTAATATTATGATTTTGTCTCCTGTTTATTTTCAATTTTATTGAAAAAAATTTCCCCAAATATATTGTTGGTATATTATTGCAATTTATTATTGAATTCCTCCAATATTCGTGATTGTGATTCATTAATATGTGAAAGAGAATCATTGTCTTCATTAACACTATAGGAAATTTTCACTAGTTGAAATAATTTATATATACCTGATGTGATTTTACCAAGCTTAGCATGTGTGTACGCCAAATGTGATTTTTCAGTCATGTTAATACAATCCAAAGAAGAAGCTCATCAACGATTGAAAATTTTTTATATGGATTTTGAATACAAGGAAGAGAAACTAGATTTCTAAACCATCCTATCAACTGGAACTCTGGAAGTAAATATTTAGATTGAAATTTAAAACAAATTAATTTGATTCTAATAAAAAAATGATATAATGTCTCACCTTCAAATCGAAAAATTTCTTCAAGTTGATCACATACCTTTTCATATTAACAATCTTGAAAAGAATGTAGGAATTTTTTTGCAAACTCATCCCAAGTGCGAATGGAGGAAAATGGTAATGATTTTTATTTTTCTTTAGCCTTTCTTGTTAAAGTGAGAGTAAAAATCCTAGACAAAACGCCTTCTTCAATATCAAAAATATTACAATTTAAAACAAATTGAAGAAAATTATCATAAGAATTTTTATTTTTTTATTACCATTAAATTTTACCTTTGACAAGAGCTGAACCACCTTTATTAGAGTTGAGGAAGGTGGAAGTTGAGTCAAAAAAATTTAAGGATGTTTTTTAAAGGATTCATTAACAATAAATCAAATTTAAAATGAAAAAAATATAAAATACAAGAAGTTTTTTTCCCTCCTTCTAGCATGAAAAACGTTATTGGTAAATAAATAAGCTCATGAAAATGTAAGGGAGACCACAGAGTCACAGTCCTAACTAAGCCCATTTCTGTTTGATTTGATGATTCTGACTAGTTCTATTCGGTCTAGTTGTCCCCTCTCTGTCCCTGATCACTTATGATATTTCAATTAATTACCTAACAATAATAAAGATATTGGTATTAGTCCCTTGTGGTACACGAGCAATAAATCAACCCTTAAGTTGAATTAATGGTATCCAAGCCCAACTGTCATTTTACTGTGTGTAAGAGAACTTGTAGAATGAAACTAGTTATTATAATTCTCAATGTAATCTAGATGTAGTACAAAAAGTAAAGTAAACTAACCTAACTCGATATCTAGGAGATATCTTTGAGATACAAAGTGTAAGAATTTACAGAAATTAAGGATTTAACATGTTTTTAATAATGAATTATCAATTTTTAAAGAATTTCTAACAACTGATATTATGAGTTCCATGCATTAGGGGAATTTTGAGGTCTAAAATGGGCCTCCTAAGAAAAATCTACAACCAAAATACAATTTATAAAAACCAATAGGATTAAATATGATGATGTCAACCATGGGTGATGATCCACCATTTTTGGAGTAAAAAAGAAAAAATATTAAAAAATAGTAAAATAATAAAACTACTTTTTCAACTTATTTCCCTAAGGTTTTAATCAAATTTTGAGCGGGAGTACTCGTTGGATACAAGATTTAATTCCTTATCCATGGAGTGCCCATGTTGCATACTTTTGATGGACCCTGCTACACAAAATATTCGAAATACATGAAAAAACATTATTGTAATCACATTTTTCATGTATTTCTCAGTTTTCGTATAGAAGAGAACATCAAAAGTATGAAAAATTGATACTCCTTGGATTAGGAATCAAATTCTACATCCAATGAGTGTTTCCTCTTGAAATTTTAGTAATCCCATAGGGAGATAAGTTGAAAAAATAGTTTTTTTTTTCTTTTTTTTCCCTCTAAAATTTGATGATGTAATCTAATCTTATTTTATTATTTCCACTATTATTTTATATTTTCCCTAGGAGACCCATTTTATGCCTCAAAATTACCCTATTCATTCATTGTTTGAATATTAAAACAATGAATGATTGGCCACCAAAACTAGGAAATAATTCACTTAATTCTAATGCAAATTAAATCAATTTTAGATGGAGAATTTCCGAGTAAATAGCTAGTCAGAAGTTTGTTTTAATGCAAGAGAAAATATGAAACGAAGTAATAAATCCATAATTCCATTAGACAATATAGCTCATCTAATAAAAAATCATTAAAATATCCAACAAAAGTGAAAAATATAAAATGATTGGTACAAATATATCATTGAATAAATCAAATTTTAATTTAACAAATATAAGTATTTGGAAATAAAAATAATAAAATCATATTCTCTTGATTTTTCTTACAATGAATCTCCAACAATGTCCTCAAGATCATCATCTCTTCTAGTATAGAAAGAATTAGAACTGTGCAAACTCTGCCCATTAACAGAGATTGAATTCTCAAAAGAAAACCCCCAAAAACTAAGAGATGAGCTTTCCTCGCTGTATGTAGCTCAAAATCTTAGTACAAAAGTTCTTAGAGCTCCTAATTTGTAGAGGAGAACAAGTTGTTTCTGATTCTCAACACTAATATTAATAATTTACAAAATATTGCGCAAAAATAGAGAGTTGTTGCGAGTGTTTAAGATCCATATATTTTGTAACTAAAAATCCTCTTCTTCTTCTTTGCTAGTGAACTAGTATTTCTCTAAGATCTATTAGCTCCATCTTCTCCAATAAATATTCTGCAAAAACCAATCAAAATTCAAAACAAAAAAAATTTATTTGCCCATCAAAACAAAATAGTTTTGTTTTGGAAACCAAACTCTCAAATTAAAATCAACTTAAATCAATAAATTGAAATAAAATATGATCTTACCATTAATCCTTATAAATATTTCTAAGGCCCAATAATGTAGTCTCGAATGAATTTGCAACCACTAAAATTCATTACCAATTAAAATTCAAAATGAAATTTTGAAATTGGTTTTTTTGGGTGCAAATAGAGAGGCTCAAATTTTGCTATTTTTTAGGCACACTAAATATGAATATTTTTTTTGAGTTATTGCTCCAAGCTTGTTATTCTCAATTATATATTTCCAATGAGCTATCTTGGGCCTCATTTAGATAAGTATAAGTCAATATATGCTTCTCCAAAGTTGAGTTATCAAAACTGCTAGAGTGCTCGAAAATACATGCCTAGGAAATAATTAGGCATTCTCTAATTAAAATTGTAATTTTAAAATATGCTAATAAATTTAATAATGAAACATTAAACTTAAATAATTATTAAACATAATTGCAAATTACATTAAACTATATACAAATTAAAATAAATTTATAAAAATTGAAATTTATTTGAAATTTAAAATATATATATATATATATATATATATATATATAATTTAAACTATGTAATGTGATTTTAATATATATTTTTATTATTATATATCTAATATATATATATAAATTCTTGTATCAAGCAGTTTTGCAGGATAAATAAAAAATAATTAGTTAGTAATTAATTAAAAATTATATTTAGAAAAAAAAATTATAGCCATTTTGAACACTTTTGCCCCACACTATGAAAATCACTAGAACTTTTAATAAGCGTCATTTGCAAACCCTAAGTCCAAAATGAGAAAAATTAGTGTTGTTGGTGAGTGGGAAAAAAAATGCACCTAATGAAGAAATCTAAATGCAAATCAAAGGAAAAAAATGAAAATTTCATGAAAATTGTCATACAATTAACCAAAAGAAAGCATAAAAGGGTGATATAACAACAATTTACATAGAGGGTCCCCATTATTATTATAAGTATATTAATAATTGAGTGGGTTGTGGTTTTGATACAACACCACCATAATTGAAGACCATTTTACTTCAGTCCCATGGAAAAGGAAACAACCACATGATAATGATGAAGAAGACTCTATAAGGGTTCCTATTATAACTCTAGTTAAGAGTTGAGGTAGTAAAAATTGATCATTAATAGGCTATCACATTGTGTTACAACTTGGTCACTAAGAGGAAAAGGGCTTCCACTATTTTTTAGTGCATTTTGTTCCATAGATAGTAGAGTGGCTGAGAGGGATGAGGAGAGATCACACAAAGAGGATCTGTAAATTATATTATCCCACAGGCAATAAGCCTTACTTCTTTGTACTCATAGCTATTTTCTATTCAAACAAAGATGGCAAGGAGACCTCATCTTAAAACTAGTTTTTCTCTCAAATGGCATTCCTACAATCTATCTTGTGTAAAATTTTATTTCGTGATATTTTATTTAGTTTTTATCTATTTTTTCATAAAATTTAATAAGCATGAATAAACAATAAACAATAATCTACAAATCCAGAAATATATAGAGGAATAAAACCTAATAGTATATATTTTTTTATATCTCTTTTGACAAACTGTGTACTGGAATATCCACAATAATTTATGTATCATATTGGTATTATAGTAGGATTCTTTGGTTATATTATGAACATTTGTAGAAGATGGATATCGGGTAAGCCAGAATAAAAAATACCCTAGTTAAGGCCAAAAAAAATGTGAAAAACCCTTGTGATATTGCAGAGGAGATATTTTTATGGATGGAATCACAAGTTGAATATTTAATCCATAATTTAAATATCCTCATTTTCCCCTACAAAAAAAATTGCAATATTTGGTGTATATGGAGGTTCTAACTCACAGGAATGATAAGCAAGGATATTAGGACACTGGGAAGAAAAAAAGAATGAATGGCATAAAGGAACTGAAAGAGATCAACCCAGTGATAATATCATGAAGAATTGACAATTGGCATTTGAAATAGAATAAAATTTTGATATCAAGATGTATGAGGGATTAGATTGAATATCTAAAGCTAAATCACTAGTTGCAACAATTATACTTTTATTTTATTGTCCATCATACAAAGGAAGAATATAATATTTCCTTTGTACTTGACTAAAATTAGAGGGTCATGTCGTGACATGGTGGGAACACCACAAAGAGACCCTAAGGTTGGTGGGAGATCCTCTAGTGACTAAATGGGATGATTTTAAAAGCCTCATAAAGTCACAATTTTACATTATTGAGTATGTAGAGGATCGGGCAGAGTGTACAAGAGTATACACCAAAGAATTTACAAATATGGACATAATTCTTGGTCTCTTCCCAAAGAACACATATTTACTCCTAAAGTATGTGGGGCGTCTATGTAGCCATTCATGAAATAGAGTGATGTGTTTCAAGCCTATATCGATGGGTGATGCTTGTGTACATGAATAATACCTAGAGAACATAGGCCTAAAGAAATGGAAAACAAGTGGATCAAAGAAGAAGGAGCAAGACGATTCTTATAAGGATTATAAGAATAAGTGTAAGTGGGGAAGATAAAAAGAAAAAAACCACATGATACTAGTGCAAAGATACCAAAAACCACTACAACGATTGCAATATTGATGATGATATAAAATAGTACTATAAGTGGTATCGAGAGAATAACCCGACGAATAAAAACAAAGAAAACAAGAATACCATTTCCAACAATTTGAGTAACCATGTTGAAATAGTATCAAGAATGTATTATAAGATTGTTTGTATGATAGTGTCAAAGTAGGTGAATCTGAGTAGCCTTTAGAAATAGGAAGAGAAAGAAATGACCAGGATGTTCCACATAAATATACATGCCAAGAAGACAAATATTGATACATTATTTGACTCAGGATCACAGGTGAATCTCATTACAACAAATTTGTTCAACAAATAAATATGGTAATTTCATGATCATCCAATCCCGTACCCATTGTGATGGGTAAATAAGGATGCAGATTTGAAGGTAAAAAAATAGTGCAAAATTACGTTTTCTATCAATATTGATTTTAATTATGAATTAGATCTAGATGTAGTTCCCCTTGATTTATGTGGGGAAGTGTTTGGAAGCCCCTACATATACTATATGAAGATTTTAATATTCATGAAGAGATCCAACCTATACAAAATCATCAAGGATAGAAAATATTTTACAATCAATGCACATAAAGGAAAGTAAATTATTTCACTAGTAAGTGCCAACAAAGCCAAGAAACTGATGAATTCTAGAAAGAAGTTTGTTTTACCATTTTTAAGAATCAATCTATAGAAGAGCAAGTACAAGGAAAGACGTCCCTAAAGAGGTGTAATATGAAACAAAATTAGCCACTAGAAGAGTTTGTATAGGAATATAGGGATGTGTTATATGAGCCCAAATTCGTTCTTTTAGATTTTAACCCTAAAAAAATAATACCTACAAAAATATTATTAAACCTAATAGAAAAGATGAAATTAAAATCATAGGAAATACACACAAGGATTTTTCTCTTGGAACCCAAAACCAGGAATACCAAATTGATTGTTAATTATGTTGCTTTATACCATTACACTACATTATATACATGCCATAAAACTAATAAACCCCCAATCCATTGACATTGGATTACAATATAATCATAACTCCTTTGATTGGAGCTACAAAACTATTGGAAAAACCACCATGCACTTCAAAATCACTAACAGTGAAATTTTTTTACCATAAATTGACACAAATGGATGCATCTAATGCCCCCTCCCACATTTACCCACTGTCATCAGCTTTCCCTGGGTAAACATGAGCTGAGGGTCATTATGATAAGACTCAACCTCCTATGTGACCTTATGGAAATTGGGTCGACAACTTAAGGTCGTATTGAATTCTCCCATGTGCTAGGGGACCTGAAGGAGTAACCTAACCCCTACAGGTGTCCTACCCCTCAAACAACTCACTTTTACACTAACCTAGAGCCCCATGACATGTTGAAAATCAAATCACTCAGAAAATACATAAAGCTCACATAACAAACCAGAAAAAAAACGTTGGCAGAAAAGGCTTTAGAGCCTTAAGTCATTTCTCACATGTTCTCTATTATTAAAAGAATATAATAATAAAATGAAATAGATGAGGAATTTGTGTCAAGATAGTGCATATATCTTGGAAAACTTGGTTGAGATATTCTCTCAACAACACACACTAATCTAGGAGCTACCTAAACTAACTTCTAATGAAGAGGAACTAACATAATCTAGAAAACTAGGCATAAAATCCTAGTTTTCAATATTTAATTAATTTGATTTATTTTTTATTTATAATTTTTTATGAGAGAGGCTAACACTTTCCAAGACCTAAATGCCACTATGGGTTCGCACTCGCACTCATAAGACTTCCTCCATGCGACTATGGACTTTTATACTCAGTTCTATGCTAGAGAGTCTCAATTCTGTGCCACTTTTTCAGGGCCAGGACTTAGGTCTCTACCAAGAAATCAGTGAGAATTCTAGAGTTGATAGATGACATAGAACCAATGCTTGTAAACCAAAAATTTGAACCAGGACTGGCCCTGACCATCCCCAACTGGGATTGACATTCTATCAAACGATTGGTGAATATACAACCTACAAGTCATGAATACAAGTTCGAACATAAGGGACTAAAAAATTATCTGAGGTTTAACAATAAGGGTCAGATCCTTCTCACATTAGCTATGATAACACCAATTAGGTATTGCATTCATTATTCATTTGGTTGTAAGTGAAAACATGAAAGGATCCATGACTAAGATGTACCATATAGCCATGATTATAACCATAATATGACCGGATAAATAACAATAATATAACCTCCATTAAAGCCACATAATAACGAGTACAATTCAACATAAAAATAATGACAAAACTTATTTTTTTATTAAACATAGGCAAATTTTGGCCGAGTTTGAGACTCCCATGTTCCACCCAACCATAGATTAGTTGAACCAAATATTTCTTTCAGCCAATCACCTTCATGCCATATTCCAAGAATTAATGTGGGACCTCATGGGATAAACCATTCGAAAGAAAACCTAGGGAATCCATAGGTTGAACCACCTCCACCCTCTCCATATTATGATTTAACCCAAAATAGTGTTGAGATCATAAAATAAAACCAAGCTTAGATCCCTTAGAATTTATTCACCAATACCTTAGGGAATTTTCTCATATACACCCTTAGGATTTATTGTGTATCCAGCCTTTACTAGTCAAGGGATTCCTAGGCCTTTGGGAATTTTCCTCTTACCACCTCACCAAGATCCAAAATATTCTGACAATGCAAAGCTCAAAACTAAGAAAAATCACATCACACCACGTTTATTAGTAAATAAAAATGCTAAGCTAAAATCTACTATCAAAACCCAGGAAAATACATGAAAAAGGAAACAAAAGGACCAAATACCAACACACACATACCATGCATGTCAAAATGAGCAAGGAAATCATACATGGAACTTGTTACCTACAAGTATTTCCACTGAAGTTTCTTGATCACTGGATTCCTTTGATTTCCTTGTCCTTTTTTTTTCCTTTCCTTTCCTTTTTATTGGCTTTTCTTGTCCTTTCCTTTTTTTTTATTTCTTTTCCCTCTTTATTCTCTTCTCCTCTCTGAGACAAATTCTAAAACTAACTACAAAAAGGCTACTAGATGATGTTATGAGGTCTCTTTATTAATGAGGCCTCTAATTTCTTCGATTTTAAATTATTTTCCTTCATTTTCATGCTCATATGCAACCTCTTACCTTTGTCCTTCATTTTCTCCTAATTTCCATTATTTTCATAAATAAATTCCAAAAATACTCTTTTTCCTTTCGAAATCCTTAGCCATTTCCTTTGCCGATTTCCCCTTAGAAATAAAACACAAGAAGTGATTCCCACTAGGATATTTTCCTTAATATTCTTCTTGAAATAAGGGTCTTGTGCCTGTGGTCTTATTTTACCATTTTTAAACTTTTATTACTTGAAATTTTAACTCGGGACTGTTATAGACCCCTCCCCCTTAGGGGAACACCATCCTAAGTGTTAAACCACACCTATACCCTGAAAACCACTGAAAATAAAAAACACACCTCCTATGGAAATTTATAACCCAACACATTCCAGTATTTACAATAATATATTGCTCAAAATCAAAACCATCATGTAAAAAATGAAAACATGACATTCATAACACTTACTGGATCCTTATAACATATCTCATTACGATATTGACAATAAAAACCATATATAAATATGTACAAATACTAAGACTTATTTTCCTTCACTAGAAAATAATGAAGGATACATAGCTCACATGTAATCAACCATCTCCCATGTGGCTTCATCAGGCCTAAAGTGGTTCCATTGCAGTTCAACCTAATCTAGTGCTCTGTTCCAGTGGATGAGATGTTTCTGCTACAATATGCACTGAGGTTCTTGATGGAATTATCCTTCTTTCCTCACCTACAATATAGACCACTCAATAATATGATAAACATCTTATACATATATTTTAAGCAATGAAACATTAAAAACATCATGGAATTTCACTATCGGAGGTAGTGCAAGTCTATTGGCTACTGGTCTAATCTTCTTAAGGATTTCAAAAGGCCTGCAATACCATGGTGTAATATTCCCAAATTGGAAAAGCAGGAATATAGTGCAAAATGATGGAACAATAATGTAGATCATCATTTATGAAGCAAGAGGCCAATATGGAGACCTTTCATATGTCATTATAGCAGAAAAATATACATAAGAAATGGGCCATAAGATGCATAACAAGAAATACAAGCCTCCAATGGACAAAATCATGCAATAAGAGGTGTTGCAACCATGTATAAAAGTTGGAAGACCGTTACATCCTTATTTTATTGGATCTACAACAACAGTATATTATACATAAGATCTCGAGCTGCTATATGCATAAAAACTTAGATATATATCAGATCCATGCACTATACAACCTTCTCTATAGAACCCCCTTTGGGTTTTCAGCAAAACACCAAGTACAAGTTATAGATCTGAGATCTAAGACTGTAGACCTACTAAAAAATACACGTCTGGAAAGTGGGGCTGATATGATATTATCAATAGAATAGCCTCCTCCAATAGATCTTAAAACTGAAGGGAAGATCCCCAACACTAGAAAATCAACTCTCTAAATGGTGTGCCAAAGGACCCTGCAACTCCACCTACAAAAATAACGCAAATCTGGAAGTAAAACTGCATTGTAGGGATCAAAATAAGGTTGGAATCATGCCAAGATCTAAAAATGATCTCAATGCCCTCCAATATTATCCTCCCAATGAAGTGGAAACCTCCCCCACTGAAAAGGAGCACTGAAATGGCCTAGATCTGAAAGATCCACTTGCTGTAGCTTGCAAAAACAACCAAACCCTCAACAGGATATGCGATGTAGTTGAAAGAATAAGCTTAGCCCTAAGCCAAATAGTGGACAATGCAATACAAACTCTCCCAAGAGCTACTCAATGGGAAGAGGTGGGATTCTGGATCAGGAATACCCAATGCTAAACATCATTCAATCTCAGCTAAACAGCAAGAGAAAGTTATATGTCTAAAAAGACCATATATTCAGAAAATATCATATACATCAACAACCTTCTAATTCTTCCATCCTCTTCCTTGTATAAGTCAAGAGCTTGCAAACCTTAAACCACATCCAATGATAACACTTCTTTCACACAGAGCATCTCCATATAAAACTGCATTGTACCTCATTGATGGCCACTCCTCCATGACAGTGTTGTAGATTTGGTCAAGGTTGACCCAGTAAAAATGATCATGCCCCTTTCACACGAAGGGTGCTTCAATTAAGCTGCCAAGATTTGTCTCTTTCACATTTGGCATTGATTTATTCATGATTAAGGAGAAATGTAGGCCTCCTTTGCCCTCTTATTCTTTAACCTAAGAAATAAATAAAAAATGAATATTCCAATTAGCTCATGACTAATTGGGAATATTACAGTCCTCCCTTCCCAAATGTTTCTTGTCCTCAATAAATTCAGAAGGTGAGTGTTGCAACTCTTATCCTCCTCCATTGATGACACCAACATGTTATAAGCTTTCTCCATAAGCTAAGTGTTCACCAATCCATCCTTTAATGAATTGATCCTCCAAATTTCTCATTATATGTAAATAATCCATCCCATAAGGAGAGAATAGCTCAAATGAAATAAACATGGTTTGCCCAATGCTCTCCCTGAAACATGTAGCATAAGATACATGGAGAATCTCCATCCCATGGGGCACATACATACTTCCCATCCTCCCTCCACACATTCTCATAAAAATTACAAGTACATCATCAATGTATGGCATCAAAACTACATACATGCAAACATAAATCTTTTCATATGGAGGTGGGTCATAGTCCCACATGTGGAACTAGTGCAATGCATCTTCTGATTGAATCAAATCAAGATGTTGTAAGTGGTTTCCCCACCACTTACTTGTTGTCCAAGTAATCTCACTATGGCTGAAAGTGTGAGATATATTTGGTGCCTTAGGAATGCACCCATCATGAAACAAAATCTCCCTTTCTCCTCCAAGGGAGTGACCATGTTCAGAAATTTTTGTGGCCCAAAGTTGGCCATGAAGTTTATAAGGTACAATACTCCTTCTTAGAAATATGGCCTACATATTCATGGTGAAAGAATGCAAATAATAATCAAATGAAACATTATTTACATGAGCATATTCTTCAACAAAATTCCTCCATAAAAAAACAGAGTGGTGCATAGATCTATCCCCTCTCTCAAAAATAGAAAGACATGGCTGAATTAACTCCTTTATAGAGTTATGTTGCTGCCCCATCTCCACATGGTACATGCATATTTGAAAATTCTTATATATTTCTCCTTCAACGAACTTCCAAGTGTAGCTTCTCATGATGATGTTGTAGAATCTCGTGGAATATGTGTGGCTGAAACAAAACTCTTCATAGGCCCTTTGTAGCAACTTCTACTTGAGATTGGAGGCTCTAGACAAGAATATCCTACCATGATAATAGATGACTCCTTCCTGGACTGAATATCCCTTCTCATGTAGCTGGTCATCAAGTATCATGCATGTGTGAAGATCCTTGGAATAATCCACCAACGGTTGGAATTTCCAATATGGATCAATCTCCCATAGTGGTAGCGCTGATGATATATCAAAAAGAATGTCTGTCATATGTTTTTTCTCCTCCTTGACATATCCCATGCAAAAGGTACATGTTGGAAGGTCATTCCTTCCATGCTTCTCCTCCCATGGCATAGAATTTGAAATCAGAGTGGGTAATGATGATGTTGGGAGAATTTCTCCCTCCTCCTTGAGCCTACCCAAGACTTCCAACACTGTTTCATGGTCTTCTAATTCTCCCATCCCTCATAGATCTATGATTGGACCATCATGTTGTGAGATATGTCCCATAAGATCTGAATCAGGTGGCCTCCCAAGTGGTTTGCCACTACATAATAGTGTCCCATGCAGCAATCTCATGAGCATGATAGATGGGATTGTAAGGTCCTTGCTTCCACCGCACAAATCCATCTCTAATTTATGTCTGGAAGTTGTATGTGAGGGATATGTATGCATGCATTTGATCATTTGAGTCTTACCACTCTTTTTATCCACCCATTCCATTTGCAAAGCCTCCGAATCAGTCTTGACTTTCCCCAAAGTAATCAACCATTGAACACCAAATATCACATTGGTGTTAGGTATGTCAACCTGTTACACTAAAAAATGTCTCTGACATTCTGCTGACTGTATGAGCTCATTAAACACTCATACATGCCTCCTTTGCAAGTCTTATAACCTTTGTTCCTCATTCCAAGCCCTAAAAATGGAAGAAAAACCCTAAAAATCTCTGAAACTCAGGGTACGCAGGTAACATGAGACCTTCTTGCGTTTTTAGCTAGGGTACGCAGGTAATGTGAAGAGAAATTGTGTTATAGAACGCATTTTTCCAATGTAATGCCTGCGGTACCCCTGTAAAGTCAAAAAAGCGCGAAATTAAACTGAAAAAGTTGAATTTTGGTCAATTCTAGAAGGTTCTGGATGAGATTTTTTGGGGATGAGTACGCTTTAGTAAGGTGCATGTATCCCACACCTTAAGGAACTAATCCCTTGATGTGAGGAGCCTATCCCTTTGAAGGAGGGTTCTATCCCTTTAAAGGTGGAATCCTAACCTCCTCATCCGCTCTATAAAAGGAGGCATTGGGTAGCCTCAAAGGGGGTTAAGGTTAAGCTTTTGAAAGTTAAGCTTTTGGAGATTGAGAATTGGAGTTCAAGCTTTATGTGTGATTGAGCTGAAGTGCTGTTGAGATTTAGTCTTATTTCTGCTGAGCTTTTGAGAGGAAAGATCACATACCTCTTTGTGCTTCTGGAGGAAGAGTGCAAGACTTATCAAAGTAGAGGAGATTCCTGCTTCGGACCCCGGGAAGGCCTTTCGAACATCAAGGCTAAGGTTGTAAGGTTCTTTTGTATATTTTAAGATTAATACAATCAAGTTCTGTTTTTCTCAATAAATTGTCGTTCGATTGTTTATTTCAATAAGCTGTCGTTTGATCGTTTATTTCATAGATTCCTTGATCACTATGATAGGTATGTTTTATGATTATTTTTTATACAGGTGCTATTTAATATTTGCTTGTTTGTGATTGCAGGTTGACGAAAGATGATACTTTCTTGCGACAAAAGAGCTCTTGTTGCGACGAAGGATTATTGATGCGACGGAAGCACTACGACCGCAAATAAGCATTTGGATCTAAGGTAGGATCGACACCTTCATAGAATTTAATTGCAAAACAAATATATCTAGAGAAAGACAAACTTAGTTGTTCGTTTGTTGCTAGAATGTCTTCTGACACTAGGGAGATCGGTCTTGTCCGCAAGAACGATTTATCCGGCCAACACAACCACAAATAAGCGATCAATCAATGTATATGTCCCAATGGTGACTGATAATGACGGGACATAATGCATGCATTGAATTTTTCTATCTCCTCTGACCAAAAAAGAGAATCCCTCAAAAGCATCGGTGGGTATTTCCCTCCTTTGCACTAGTTAGGCATCAATAAAATTGTGGTTAGCCCCAATATCAACCAAAACAGAAACCCTATGATTCAAGATGGAACATTGAACTCTTAAGGTCAAGTACTTAGGTACTCCTCTCAAATATGCAAGAGCCCCTCCAATAGGAGCAAATGATCCATCCCTGTCACTTGATGGTGTTGGTTCTCCTCCTACATTTTCAGCATTGTGACCTCTTCTTGGTTCATCTTCTTCTTCCTCCTCGTCATCTGAGAAGACCTCTATGTAATGTGCTTTTCCGGCCGCAGATTTATGTCTAGGTGCCCATGATTCTTGGAAAGTGAAGTAGAACTTCCTTCTTCTTATATCTCTCTAGACATCATCATCAAGAGCTTTTTTATATGAGCTCTCCTTTGAAGGAGCAGCCTTTTCTTCCTTTCCCTTTAAAGGAAAAGAGGGCTTATGCTAAAATGTTGCCTTTTCTTTTGGCAAGGCATATTGAACGTCTCTAGCCCTTTCAATATCATCATGTAGTCTAGTGGGTTTTGTAGACTTAACCAACCCATGAATAGGTTCATCTAACCCATCAATGAACATGTACACCCTTCTTGCTGCAGACAAAATAGGAACCATAATAGAAAGCCTTAAAAATTCAAAGATGTAAGTTTCTACATTACCTGATTGTTTCAACTTTGCAAGGCTCGTGAATGGTGTTTCTGGATCTCTTCTATCAAATCTTTCCATCAGCCTTCTAGTGAACTCTAAATAAGAAGTCACATTGGCATAACCCAATGTAGACAAGTCATGGAACAACCTGTCATGTGCTTCACCCTCAAGGTGCAGTGCTGCAATCTTAATGGTTTCCATTTCTGGAACCTTTTTCAACTGAAAGTAGATATCAAGATTTTATACCCAAGGTTTGGCAATACACTTGGATGATCCATCAAAATTGGGTAAAAATAATCTGCTCATAGTTTGGTGTCGATCATGATTCTGAATGAATCCACCATTTCTATGATGATGCCTTGGTCTTCTATTGTCCTTCACTTGACAAAAATCTGGAAAACTCAAGTGATCTTTGAACCTCTGATTTTGAGATTCATACTCCATAAAATAGTCTTCAAGGGATTCTTTCTCTTGAAACCCTTCATTTCCCACAGCCAAAAATGTAGGCATGGTAGAGCATTGGGAAGCTTGTGGTTGATGCACTGGTTGATCATTCCAGTGGTGAGACATGCCAGAGCCTTCTCCGCGATGAAATCCTTTAGGGGATTCCTTGAATCTTTCCATTCTCATCTCTTTGATCTTTCTATCAATGTCTTGCATGGCTCTAAGAAGGATCCTAGGGAACTCCTTCTCTTCATCTTCACCTCGAGATAAAGGGGTTTTACCCCTGTCTACTTTCTCATCAGTATAATCAAACTTTCTGTGTCTTCTCTTTTGATACCTCTTCTCTCTGTCAATAAGAGGCTCTCCTTCTTCAAATGACATATTGGCTTTTAGAATGCATAGGCTATGCCAAGATGATGATCTGATACCACTGTAATATTCCCAAATGGGAAAAGCAGGAATATAGTGAAAAATGATGGAACAATAACGCAGATCTTCATTTATGAAGCAAGAGGCCAATATGGAGACCTTTCATATGTCATTACAACAGAAAAATATACATAATAAATGGGCCATAAGATGCATAACAGGAAATACAAGCCTCCAATGGACAAAATCATGCAATAAGAGGTGTTGCAACCAAGTATAAAAATCGGAAGACACTTACAACATTATTTTATTGGCTCTACAACAACAGTAGATTATACATCAGATCTATAGCTTCTATATGCATAAAAATTTAGATCTATATCAGATCCATGCACTATACAAGCTCCTCTATAGAACCCCTTGGGTTTTTTAGCAAAAAAACAAGTACAAGTTGTAGATCTAAGATATAAGACTGTAGATCTACTGAAAAAAACATATCTAGAAAGTGGGGCTGATCTGATATGATCAATAGAATAGCCTCCTCCAATAAATCATCAAAGTTAAGGGCAGATCCCCAACACTAGAAAACTAGCTCTCTAAATGGTGTGCCAAATCACCCTGCAACTCCACCTAAAAAAATATCATAGATTTGGAAGTAAAAATGTTTTGTAGGGATAAAAATAAGGTTGGCCTGATGCCAAGATCTGAAAATGAGCTCAATTCCCTCCAATACGATCCTCCCAATGAAGTGGAAACCTCCTCCACTGAAAAGGAGAACTGAAATGGCCTAGCCCTGAAATATCTAGTCTCCACTTGTTGCAGCTTGCAAAAACAACCAAACCCTCAATAGGATCTGCACTGTAGTTGAAAGAAGAAGCTTGTCCCTAAGATGGATAGCGGACAATGCAATACAAACTCTCCCAAGAGCTACTTAATGGGAAGAGATGGGATTCCTGATCAGGAATACCCAATGCTAAACAACATTCAATATCAATTAAAAAAAAGAGAAATATATATGTCTAAAAATACCATATATTCAGAAAATATCATATACATCAACAACCTTCTAATGCTGCCATCCTCTTCCTTTTATAAGTCAAGATCTTGGAAACCCTAAACCACATCCAATGATAACACTTCTTTCACACAGAGCATCTCCATCTAAAACTGTGATGTACCTCATTGATGGCCACTCCTCCATGACAGTGCTATAGATTTGATCAAGGTTGACCTAGTCAAAATTATCCAGCCCCTTTCACACCAAGGGTGATTCAGTTAAGCTCCCAAGGTTTGTCTCTTTCACATTTGGCATTGATTTATTCATGATTAAGGAGAAATATGGAGCTCCTTTGCCCTCTTATTCTTTAAACAAAGGAATAAAACAAAAAATGAATACTCCAATTAGCTCATGACAAATTGGGAATATTACACATGGTGATAACTTCGCACATGATATGATCCTCAAGGAGATAGTTCTGGGATTGATGCAAAAATACACATGCTCCCCAAATTGAAACTCCTTATATGCCCTGTGTTTGTCTGCATAAGTTTTCTACATGTCCTATGTTTCCTTTATATTTTTTTTTATAACCTACATTTCCTGTTCCATGTATTCCAACATGTCTGGTCTAATAAGTAGCTTCTTCACTGGATCACTGTAGCTAATGGGAGTGTTATAACTCTGCCCATACAGTGCCTCAAACATACTCATCCTTAGTGACTCCTGATAACTGTTTTTGTATGAAATCTCAACCAATAAAAGGTACTCCTCCCATTTCCTTTGCTGATGCATGACATACATCCTCAACATATCCTTGAGTATCTCGTTTACCCTCTATGTCAGTCCATCTGCATGTGGATGATAAGTTTTACAGAAGGCCAACTTTGTCCCCAATCCTGAAAATAGCTACTTCCAAGTTGTTATGCAGCCAGCTCAAAAAATAAAATAAAATATAGATCAATGACATAGAAACCAACCTCTTCGAGGGTGCAACCTCCTTTACATTCCATAAATGAAAAATTCTTGGATGATTCAGATGATAAAAAATTACTTTCTATATATATAGGAGTCTAAGGGCTCCCAATATAATATGAGCCTACATAACAATAATAATGTAAGGGCACAATAATGACAATAGTGGGCTTCTATGGGACACAATGATAACACTATGAGGAATACATGGGAACAACAATAAAATTAAGGGGGCTACACTAACAATAAAAATAGGGGGATACACTAGTATTATAGGGACCTAACATGTCCCTCTCCTTAGAAAAGGTGTTTTCGTCAACACTTGAGTATTTATGGTTCCTTCTATATAAAAATCTCATCTTCCCATGTGAAATCTTCAATGGGTAATCTCTTCCACTCGATGAGATACTCTGAAATTAATCAATTTCATAGTTTTTGAGTTCTTCTTTATATTACGGCTTCAGGTCCAATATGATTTTTTATTCCTCGTCAAGTTCTAGAAATATAGCTTGAACTCGTATTTTGTCACCTATAGCCTTCTTTAAGCATGAATCATGGAAACTGGGTGCACTCAGGAAGAATCTAGAAGCTCCAATTTGTATGCCATAGTAGAAATCTTTTGAAGCAACTTGTAAGGACCATAGTGCTTTGGTGAAAATTTATTATCCTTCTTGGCTTTCTTGAGGGACATTTGTTTGTATGGTTGTAGTCATAAAAATACCTAGTCACCTAAATCAAAACTTCTTTCACTGTGATGTTGATTTGCTTATTGTTTCATTCAATTTTGCACCAAAGTTAGGTTATCCTTTAGGAGTTGGAGAACTTTTTTTTATGCTTGATTTTACCTTACACTTCTTCAACCTTATAATTTTCTCTTAAATATTACATTATGGATGGTGGAAAATATCCATAGAGTGCCATAAATGGGTTCATTTTTACTACAGTGTGGAAGGAAGTATTATACCCACATTCAGCGATAGGTAACCACTTGACCCATTGTGTTTTTTTATAAAATACGAAGCAACAAATATATCCTCCCAAACATGTGTTCGCTATCCCATGTTTACCGTTACATTTAGGATCATAATATTAGCTACGAGCTAGTTGAGTATTGAGAAAATAAAACAATTATGTCCAAAAATTTCCAGTGAAAATGGGATCTTTGTCGCTTACAATAATATTTATGTTTCCATTTATATTTTTAATTGTTCCATAAATGGAGTAGCAATTGTACTAGCTTTAAATGAATGAGATAATGCACAAAAGTGTGCATACTTCGTAAGTCTATCAACTACCACCATGATGACACTATTTCCTTTAGACATGGGTAAACCTATGATAAAATCCATTGAAACATCCTCCCAACATTGAATTGGAATTGATAAATGTTGTAGCAGACTCCGGGTATTAATTGTCTCAATGGTATTATGTTGGAAGACCAAACATTCTGCCACAAAACTTTGGATATCAGATTTAAGGCCATAAAAAAAAAGATTTCTTGACATTGTGGTAAGTTTCTAAACATACCGAGTGTCCTCCTTAGGGAGAGGTGTGAAATTAAAAAAGAATATTTTATTATAGTTGGGAATTATTACAAATATACAAGTGATATTTGTACCATAATGGATCATTCTTTCACCTAAATGTATCAGATGTATTGGGATCTTGCTGCAACTTTTGAATGAGTGTCCATACTTCATCATCATTCCTCCACTCCTTCCTAGCTTCGGTTATCCAATCTGATTGGATAATATAAATGGCACAAAAAATGGCTTCCACATCCTCATCCCTTCTTAATAGTGAATTTGCAACAACACTTAGCTTCCCTTTTTTGTAGATCATTTAAAATTCATAACCCAACATCTTTGTGACCTATTTTTTCTGCTCTTTTGAAGATATTCTTTGTTCCCAAAAGTATTTAAGACTATCTTGATCTTTTCTTACCCTAAATTTTCTTCCCATTACATAAGGTCGCCATTTTTTTAGTGCATGTAGTATTGCCAACATTTCCTTATTATAAATATCTTTCATAAATACTTTCATTTTGTTGGACGACTTTCAAAAGAAATGGGTCTTCCTCCTTGCATTAAAACAACATCAATTCCATTTCTTGAGGCATCACATTCCACAATAAAGGTTTTTTTGAAGTCTTGCGTAGCTAAGACTGGTGCTTGGCACATTTCCTCCTTAATATGTTCAAAGTCCTTAATTTTTTTGGATTTCATGGAAACGCATCTTTCTTCAATAATGTTGTTAGAGGTTCTACTATTCTCCCATAATTCGTAACAAAATTGTGATAATACCATGTTAACCTAGGAAATCCCCACATATTCTTTACGGTTGTGGGGATTTTTCTTAATGGCTTTAAGTTTGTTATGGTCTACCTTAACACCCTCATAAGATACAATATGACCTAGATATTCCACCTCGTGTACTCCAAAGAAACATTTGGAGATTTTTTAATAAAATTGTTTCTCCTCGAATAGTTTGAGAACCTTCTCAACATGTTGAACATGATCCTTCCAAGACTTGTTGTAGATTATTATATAATAAAAAAATAAAAACACAAAATTTCTAAGGAAGGGTTTGAAAATAGAATTCATCAACACTTGAAATGTAGAAAGTGCATTGGTAAGGAAAAAAGCCATGACTAAAAAATCATAATTACCCTCGTGGGTTCTAAATTTTCTTTTTGGAATGGCTTCAGTCTTCATTCAAATTTGATGATAACCTAAATGGAGATCTAACTTTGTGAAGTAAATTTCTCCATTTAATTCATCCAATAATTTATCAATGATAGGAATGTGAAAGTTATCTTTGCTAGTGAGATTTTTGAGCTCCCTTTAATCTGGACACATGTGCCATGATCCATCCTTCTTGTGTACCAATATTACAAGAGTATAGACATTACTTTGAGTAGGTTGAATTATACCAGCCTATAGCATTCCTGTAATCATATGTTCAATTTTTCTCTTGTGGGAATATGGATTTCTATAAGGCCTGATGTTTGGAGGAACACTTCTTGGAATCAGACAAATAACATGATTGTGATCACGAATAGGTGGGAGGCCTTTGGGAGTCTCAAACACCTTGGAATTATTATCCAATATTTTTTGTAGATCAGGAGAAACAAAGGATTTCTATGATTAAACTTGTATTGAGCACAATTGTGCAATTACGCCTCATTGTTCTTTCTTAAAAATATTTTTCATGACATTAGAGTTGATTATCCTTCCTAGTTTCCCTACAATAACCCCTAATTCAACTTCCTTTCCTTCCTAAAAAAAATTCAAGAATATTATTTGAAAATTAAAATCTATAATCCCCAAATATTGTAACCATTGTACTCCTAGTACAAAATCAACACCACCCATTGGAATAGAAAGCATTGGACTCTTCAATATATATTCCCCCATGGTTAGCTTGATATTATGGTACATTCTAGAGTAATTTATATTTCCTCAATTTCAAACCATCAATTGATATTTTGGTGCTCGATATAGGAATCAATTCAATTCCTTGGCTATCTTAAAATGAATAAACTTATTTCTGGATGCGGATGATGTTTAAGGTGGATGGGACATTCGTCCTTGTGAGGTTCCTGACGTCAAGCGCGTGGTGTGACCATATGGCCACCCACAGTTGCATTAATCCTTCATTTAATGCTACCAGCCCGCATAGCACTTGTGACATTAACTCATTCCACTGCCAGAATTTTCCACTACTCTGGTTTATAATGGCTCCACTACGCCAAAATTCTATTCATGCCCTCCTTGACTGTTGGTCTCCCGCTCCGTAGAGGTGCCTCTGTCCTCCTGCTTGTGCCGAGCCAAGTGCTCGAATGCACACAGGAAGACGATGCTTGTTGCTTAGATGCATTGAAACCTCGTTTTAATTTCACTATACACAGAGTGCACTCTATTGCAAGAATTCTCGGCCCCCTACAATGCAAGCCTCACCATTCCTATCTGATAATTTTCATTCTCATCCTAAGCATAGCCACTATCGCCCGAGATCCACTATCAGAATGCCTCGCCTTAGACAGAGGATGAGACATTGACGCAGCAGCAGTTGGGGTAGAGCAATTTGCTCTCGGTCCACCTCCAGTTCTGATTCTTCCTCTGAGGACTTCTCTCATGGCCATTACCCTAAAACTCGGAGCAAAAGGGGAAGAGCCAGCCTTGCTGGGTAGGCACATCCTATCCATGGCTCCTAGTCTCATGATGCTACGTCTCCTTTGCAACTAGTCAATCAACATTTTGATACCCCTGTCTCCACTCCATCTGCCCAAATTGCTCTCCGCCAAACCTCCCATAGAGTCGAGTTCCAATTTTCTTGCACCATGGACCAACCCGTAATTACTGCTTTCATCACTGTCACCCTTCAGGAGGAAGCATCTGGTAAAGAGGACAAAGATGATTCCAAGAAAAAGATCACGCCGCTGGGGATGGAAAGTGCTGGTAAAGAAAATGAATCGATGAATGAGGTAGCTGGTAAAGCCACCTATGCAACAACTGAAGATGAAGATGGTAGTAACGATGAATACAGATGCCACATTGAGGAGGAACCTCCCTCTCCTGAAAATGACAAGTAAACACGGTAACCTCTGCTGGAACACAGATTTGAAGCCCAGGCTTCATGGGTCATTTTTTGTGTTTTTTTTAATCTCTCCTTTGCTGAGAGTGAAAAATGTTGTTTTCATGGGTCAATTTTTGTTTTCAAGGGTCCATTTTCTAAACTTAATGTCGGTTTCCCCTGTGAGGGCGGAAAGACAATTATCTAAGGGACTGGTTTCCCCTCCTGGGGCAGTCTAGAATTATGTATTTTTTGACAATCATACCCAATTCTCAGGCTCACTTAGCTGAGGCTGTGGTCGCCATGTATTTTTATGTTATATAAATAGAAATAGACTTATTTAGAGAAAAAAAAATGAACAAAATTATGTGTACTACCCGAATCAATTAGCACTATTACATTTTTTTCTTGATACATCCTTCTGTGTTTAGAGTTTGAGTGGTAATTCCTTTGAATGAATTACAAGATATGGATAGATTCATTTCTTCCTTATCTGGGGTTGGTTCCTAGTATATATCCTCCTCTTTTTATGTTTCTTGTTCCTTTTCTTCCTCCTCTTCACAATATATGTAAAATAATGTATTCTCTACAGACTTATGACCTCTAGTGTATTTTCTATCACAACTATAACAAATTTAACAAAGCCCTTTTTCTCTTTTTTCCTCCAATTGTTGTGGTGTCAACCTTGTATGTTATGTATGGATAGGAGAATCAATAATTCCCTCTTTATAGTTGTGATTGGTAGACTTCCTTGTTGCCATAAATTTTCTTTCAACTTTTATTTCCACCCTAGATGCCTTTTCCAATGAATTAGATTCCTGAAGCCGAACCTCATTTTGGATGTTATCCTTTGAATTCCCTATGAAGAAATCAATCCTATGTTACTCTGGAGTATTATTTACCCTTATATTAAATTTTTGTATGTCCTCGATGTGCTCCATCATTGAATCTCTAGACTTATCAATTGGCTAAAGAAGGTGTTGCTATTTGTATCCTCGTAATGTGTTATCATTTCCTCTGTAAAAAATGACCAAGTGAGAAGTGGCTTATAATAACAAAGCCATCTATATGATATAAAATTATCTTGTTCTAAATATAAATTTGGAATGCTTATCTTTTGTGTATTGCACATTATGGAGCTCAAAGTATTGCTCCATTTATAGTATCCATGTTATCAAATCCTTGCCATCAAGCTTCCTCATATCGATATTTGGAATATGGTGGGTCTTAAATCCAACATTAGATTGTATGAAATCATTACTTATTTTTTTTTCTCATCATGATTTTCATCTACTACCATTTCACCATTAGAAAGCATTTCTTGTAAAAACATTGTCAAACCTTACTTCAAACATTCCATGTCTACATTTAGACCATTCTTCATTCCTTCCATTTTTCCTTTCAATTTTTCTTCTATAAATCGATATTATATTCCATGCCATCCATCTTAGCTTCCATGCATTTCTTCAAAACAACCATCTTAGCTTCCATTTCACTTTTGGTTAATTTTTGTGAGAGCGAAATTTCTTGCACTTTCTCTTGTAATTTTGATATATCATGTTGCACTTCTTCCTCTTCATGCTTCATAGTAGAGATTTTTGAGGGCTTAATGGGTGTGGAATTATTTTTAGGAGGAATTATAAAACAAAATACTCATATCAATCCTTCAATATTCCCTTTCGACTCACTTCAAATTTTATTTTAAAATCGTTATACAATTTTTTTGAAAAAACACAACTTTTTCTTTCTTTTGAGGAGCTCGATATTGAAACTAATGTATCTATGTGATTTCATATCCCCAAGATTTCAAATTAGGTCTTGTAGTATCCCTTTGAGTCTTATTTCCAATTCCACAGGTCAGACCTAATTTGGATTCTTCAGGAAAAAAAATTTCCCGATCTTCCACAATGACCTAATTATGGACTGGTTCAATAAAGTGAACTTGTAGGGTGTGCCATGTGTCAATGTTCCGACCTTTGGCTTTGAAAATGATAAAAAATAAACAAATTCCATGAAATGTTGACCACATTTTAAAGAATTATGATCGGATGTTGGATATGAAAGTTATGATGAGTTTCCTTGGGTCTTGTTTTAGATGAAATTATGGACCGTCAACAAAACCCTAACTTCCATAGATCATATCTCTGAAAATATTGTGAACCAAGGTCTGAAATGTTTACAGAAATTTCATCAATATTTTGGCTCCACATCGTAAATATTTCAGGTTCTGAAGCCTTTTATAAAAAACATTATAGCGAAAATCTGAATATGACATTTTTGAAGAATTGAAGCCCTAGAATCCCAAGCTCTGATACCAAATGTTATGAAACCAACTCAGAAAATAGAAGAAAATATAGATCAACGACTTGGAAATCAACCTATTAAAGGGGGAAACCTCCTTTACATTACATAAATGAAAAATTATTGGATGATTTAGATGATAAAAACCTAATTTCTATATATAGGAGTCTAAGGGTTCCCCATATAATCAAAGCATACATAACGATAATATTATATGGGCACAACAATTAAAATAGTGGGATTCTATAGGGAATAATGATAACACTATTGTGACTACATGGGCATAATAATAACAATAATGGGGTTACACTAAAAATAACAAGATGGAAATACACTAGTATTATAGGGACCTAAAAAAAAACTTGGAAGTGAACTTGAAATCATATTCTGACACAATCTTCTTCAGAACACCATGAAATCTGATGATCTCCCTACTGAATACATGTGATACCTCACAAGTTGAATAATTAGTCTTCACTGGAATGAAGTGAGCCATATTTCTAAGCCTGTATACCACAACCATGATAGAATCATCTTGCCTCCATGTCTCTGGAAGACTTGTATTGAAATCCATGGAAATAACCTCCCATTTCCATTATGGAATTAGAATTAGATGAAGCAACACACTTGGGTGGTTACACTCTCCTTTGGCTTGTTGAAAGTTAAAACATCTAGCTAAGAACTTTGCCACTTCCTTCTTCAGATTTAACCAATAGTAGAACTTCTTCACTATTCACAAGGTGTCATGATATCATGCCTCACCTGAATATGGTTTTACATGAAAATCCCTCAAGACAAGCTTCTTAAGTTCATTGTCATCCAACACATAGATATTGTCCCTAAATATCACCAAACCATTTGTTGCGAGACGATAGTCCACATCCTAATAACTTGTACCCTACTGTGACATGTTCATCATCTCCTTGGATATGTCATCCTGTTGTCATGCCTATAAGATATGATCCTATAAATATTTCCTATACGAGATCACTACTGCAATATGGTTCAACTATACTTTCCTACTAAGAGAAAATGCAACCCTGTCCTCATTTACCTTAATGTACCTGATCTTAACGTCAAAATCACTAAGGGTATCCAAACATATAGCTTTCCTGGAATTCAAATTAGGTTGGTCAAATAGATATATCAACCCATTGTTATCGCTCATTAACACAAACCTCATGCCAAGTAGATAATGTATCCACATCTTTAAGACATGAATAATAGCTTCCAACTCAATATTATGAGTCATGTAGTTCTTCTCATGCCCATTCAATTTCCTATATTGATAGCATATCACCTCTCCCTCCTACATAAGGACTCCAACAAGTCCTCGCTTGCAATAATTTGTACATACTACAAACTCTTTATCTCGATATTCAATATTTAACACTGGATAATTTGTCAACTACTGCTTCAACTACTCAAAATTGGTTGCACACCCCTATGTCCATTCGAATTTCTTTCCTTTCCTCTGAAATTATGTAATAGGATATGAAATGTGTGAGAAGTTCGTGATGAACCTCATGTAGTAGCCTGCTATCCCATGAATGATATGATTTCCTGCACATTTCTAGGAGCTTCCCATTCCGTGATAGATTTTAAATTTTTTGGGTCTACTATTATGCCTTTCTTGGAAACAACCTCTCCCATTTAGTGTACTTTTTTCTAAACAAGACTTCACTTTCTAACCCTAGCATACAATTGATGCTTCCTTAGCAATCTAAACACCGTTGGTAAATGCTCGACATGCTCTTCCTCATTCTTATAATATACCAAGATGTCATCAATGAATACAATAACAAACTTGTCTATATAAGGACATAACACACTATTCATCAACCCCATAAAAGTAGTTGTAGAATTAGTCAAAATGAATGGAATTACAACAAAAAAATAATTCCCATACCTCATCTTCTAGGCAGTCTTGTAGATGTCCTCTTCCTTTACTGGTATCTGATGGTATCCTAATCAAAGATATATCTTTGAGAACATTACTTATCCGTTCAACTGATCAAACAAGTCGTCAATCCTATGAAATAGGTATTTGTTCTTAATCGTCATCTTGTTCAATTATATGTAATCATTGCAAAATCTAAGACTACCATCCTTCTTCTTCACGAAAAATACAGGTGCACCCCAAGGAGATACACTTGGCCTAATGTATAGCTTACCAATCATTTCCTTCAACTGAAACTTCAGCTCTACTAACTCTGGAGTGCTAATCCTATAATATGCCTTTGATGATGGTGCTGCCCCTGGTACCAAATCAAGAGAAAATTTTACTTCCCTGTGCGGAGGCAACTCTGGAATATCTACTAGAAACGCATCCTGAAATTGTTGCAATACATAGTACCTCTTGAATATTTGTGCATCCTCAACATCCTTACAAACATCACACACCATTTCCAACAACTATGCTTAGCCCGCATAGATTTGAACATCCTCACTGATGTATACTTATTATTTCCCTACAAGATTTTTTTCTCTACATTATCATCCAAGTACTCAATGGCCTTGTCATAGCATTCTAATTTCATCCTATGAAGATCCATCCAATCAATCCCCAAAAGCATAATATATGATCCCAATGATAGTACATTCATATTTGTTGTTGTAGGGACACCATTCAACTAAAATGCACAAGCTCTTACCCAATGATGAACTATCTTCTTCTTACCTATAGCCAACTACACCAAGGAAGACTCTCCATGTACTTCTTTTCTGACACCACACTTATCCACTAGGTTAGGATTAACATAGCTATAGTTATATAAAGGATCAATCAAAATATAAGTAAGTTGATCATAAATATTATCGTACATCTCAATGATAGATTCATAGTGATCTACTTTCTTGTTATCCACAACTGCATAAATCTGAGGAATAGTATGACCAACGTCCCTAATTCTCTGCACCTCCCAAGTATTATAGATATGAGGCCTACCTCCTTGGAAGAATGGAAAATTCTTCTTGCGATGATATTTGCAACATATCCTACACTGTGGCAATGCTATACCATCACCTCTATTCTGTTGCTCTGGAGGCTGCAACATGTGTCCCTTCTCAATTCCATGCAACTTCTTGTAAGGAGCAACATTTTATTTCTCACCTGCATATTGAGGTCTTCCCTACTTTAGTGGCCATTTCCCTTTTGATTTATCACTCCCCTTCAAGTCACGTTTAGGATCATATTTTCAATTTTAATTCTCATAGGAATGCTTCAGTTTCCAAATAGATACCTCTAACCATCTAGGCTAGTCAAAATCAATCTAGTCTCTATATGTTGTTGGTAATATACTAATGATTCTTTCAATCTTAGCCTTTTCCTCCTTGAGATATGGTACCTACCTCAACAACTCCAATAATCTACTAGTGTACTCGCCATCTATCACAGAACCCATCTGTAGCTCATAAAAATCCTTAGCTCTGTCATCATAGTACCTCTCCGATAATTAATTCTTCCTAAATATCCTCTCGAAATCATTCTAAATAAAATATTCCTCAAGAATTTCCTTGAAATTATTCACATCTTCCCACCAAATATCTGCTTTCCCTTTGAGACTAAAGGTGGCTATCCCGGATTTCATATAATCTAAATATTAGTGCAATCTAAATAATTTATTCATCCCAATTAACTGTGCTTCTACATTTTCTGACTCCTTCATCTATCCATCAAATGTAGGAGGCTTCACTTTCTTTAAACCCTGAGGTAAATACTCCCTCCTACTATAAGGATGATGAAAATAATTATTGTGATGATTTTTACTTGATTAAAAACTATAATTTTTCCCATACATATTGGTCTTCCTATCATATGTGTCCAATGATCTATCACCTATGACTATGCCCCCTCTATCTAATCTGTATCTAGATCGAGATGTGTTACCATAGGCTCATTTTTTTTTTCTTCCTACTCTTGACCGGTCCTCAACTATCATTGTTTTTTCTACTCTACAAAGGCATAAATAATTGTTGCACCTCCTTCTCTTGCGCCCTTTGTGTTAGTTTGTTGGCACACGAATGTACCAAATCACACTTGCTTAAGAGGGGTGGTTTTTCCCTCTTAAGTAATTGATCACAGGAAGAAAATAGATGGAGTCAAGAAAGTTAGTGGAACATGCTAGAACATAAACATACTAGATAGAGAAATAGCATCCATATTCAAACATAAAAACTAAACTAATACTAAAACAAAGAAAACAAAAGCTCTAAATAGACTCAAACAACTTCAATAATCCAAAGGATTGTGCTTATGTCCCCTCTTATTGAGTGCTGGTAGTAAATGAGGATGAAAATTTTACCCACTTACCAAGGGGCCCTTTGAACTATGGGTTCTAAGTCCCGATGCAAGGATGTGTTTACTTCCGAGCTACCTTGGGGCAAATTATCCCTCTCTCTAATGTGGTGGACTGGAGTTGTTAGATGGCCAACAACTGAGTCCCCTCTATCTCTGCTTCGAATCACACACTGTTGTTATTTCTTGGGGAAATTCTAGCCAACATAACAATGTGCTCTCATATTTTTCATCTCTTGGTGGCCTTTTATAGGAGAATTTAAATCCTCCTTCCCTCACTTGGTACACTATGGATGGTGATCCAAAATAGGAGAGTGATTCCATTACATACCACATTTATTCCATTGTGTGCTCCCTTGAGGTCATAAGGAGGCATGGGAGGCTGTCCTTAGGTGGCCTCAAGTGCGGAGTCAATGTCCTGGAATGTGCCTTGTAGTCTCGGAAAGTGGCTTCTGCCACTCTCAGGATTGCATGCCTTTTTGAGAAAAAAGCACGCAAATGTGCTCTTATCGAAGAATTATGTGCGAAAATGCGCATTTTTCTGGTTCTTTCTATGCACAATCTGATTTTTACATTCAGATGTTATATATTTTCAAATACTTTAGATTCTCTAATGTCATTCAAACCTATAAATCCTTTTTCCTTACATTAAATAATGCCATCCTTTCTTCTCCAATTTTCCAGTGATAATAGTTCCCCCCTAATGTTTGAGGTCTAGGAGGAATTGTATAGCTGAAATACATTACAGTTTCTTTTATGTATACTGTGTGGAGAGAGAGAGAGACTTGCATATAGCTCAGAGTTGGAGATACCCTACACCACGTCGAAGACCAACCATGTCCTATGGGATCCCTACATGCAATGTTATAATACAATATATATACAAACTTTCTACGAGGCGAACATTTCCCATGCTCATGATGCTTTGGCTAGTTAAACCAATCTATTTGACAGATAGAGATTCTATCTGTGTCACTAGTATGGTAGTGATCTGCTGGTTGAGAACGAAAATTGCTGACAACCTCAGGGGTATTTTTCTTTGACAATAGGTGGAAAGTGGTATCCATATGAGTAAACTTGGTATGGCATCTAAATTCTCATTTTACGCATAAGCACTGGATGGGACCTTCCCATGTAAGCATTGATGAAAGAAAGGCTTATAAAGACATCTGTCTTCGATGAATTTGATCAAAGTGAAATGGTTGTAAGGTATGATACCATCTTGACATGAAAGCTTGTGTTGTAGTCGAATATCAGGAGGATCGATGACATCTGTGGGCAATGATGTCTCCCACAGTGCCACCCAAGGATGCCCTTTTGTGGAGAGGGGTGATCCAACGTACTGCTTCCGTTTTGCAAAACAGTCATTAATGTCAACAAAAAAGAAGCCTCAACTGAATGAGGGGGTCCTGATATGGAGGATGAGGATCCTAGATGTGATGGGTTTAGCATAGCCATGATGGAGATGGGTGACTGAAAACTGATGATGGGGATTTGGTGGCCCAAAGTCGGAGTATAAAAAGCATCTTGGCGACAGTCATAACTATTTTTGATGGGGAAACACCTGGAGTCGGTAGGACTTCCAGGGTAGGTATAAAATGGTTATGAATGTCATTGTGGCTTCTGTGTGGGGGTGTGACACTTCGAAAAAGGGTGATTAGGGACTGCTACCATGGGAGAAAAAATGAATGAGATGGGTGGGGGACATAGTGCACTATTTGCGGCCTTTTTACACTTACAAAAAGAATAAAATAATGGGATTTAGTTTGTAAAAAACACAGAGATGGGTGCCCCAAAACATGAAAGGGTTCACTCACTGATGGTGTGAGGATTTTTTGTTGAGGGTGGGGGCCCCATTGGTTCGTCTCATGTGTGAGGTTGATGAATTGGATGGAAAAATATAGCAGATGGTTTATGCTGATGGAGGTATGGTAGGCCAAATGCGAGGCACGATAGTGCGCTTTTGATCTTATTTCAAAAACCATGTCATCCAATAAAGGGGTTTTTTTTTTATATGGTAAGACTTGACCTGATGCATGATGGGAGGATGGGCATGAGGTGTTTCCCAAACTAAAATGATATGGCCATGTCGTCACTTTTGCTATGATATATGGTTGGCTTTGGGTGACGAGCACTATGGAGGGGATGTTCTACTGGCCAACGAGGATGTTTATCATGTGCAAGGTGAGGTGATGATAAACACGGTCATGTGTGTAGAAACTATGGTTAATTTCTGATGGATAAATGATGTCAGGATATGAAGATTTTTTCTGGGAATCTATCATGCTGGGGATAGAATGATACCTTCTCTAGAACTTTCAGTTGATGGAGCTTTAGATGGTTTTGCATACTACCTGTAAAAAAAAATACCCCAAGTGAAAGCATATTCTTTGTTAAAATATTATAGAAATACATATGCTTTAGAAAGAAGATGAGAGGGGGCATACCTGTCGGTGCTAAAAAAATATTTTTTTCGGGGGTGTGAATGTGTGCCACTACCCTTGGGTGTTATGGAGTGTTGATCACAGTGCTACTTTTGATCTAGTGATTGGGCCTTCTGATATCTTGTTATGGTCCTCCAAAGTTTCAAAAAAGGGGAATGTATAGGCGAATATGGCTCTATTCAGTTCATTTGTGTTTGTTGAGTATTGAGAGGTTAGAGGCTTCTACAAAGGAATTCTTGCCTTTGCGGTCAGCCTAAGCACCTGGGATTTGCGATTTTTGGGCCAGGTAAACTCCATGATGTCCTGAATTTTAATTTTTTCAGTCTATGAATGCCGAGGTCCGTACAATACTAGTTTTTATGGATCCTAAGCCAATTTTTTCCCTAAGTGTGCAGGCGATCAGGGTTCTGGCGTGCCTTTTGCACATAAAACGAAGGTTTTTTGCTCCTTCTATGTGCTTGTCCAAGTTTTTTCATGCCTGTTAGAAGAACATACGCACCCTCCTTGTGCTTGTATGAGGGACAGGCGTGCGGAGAGTCGAGGCAATTTTGCCAAAATTTATTGAAATTTTGTCTATTTTTTGGTGTTTTTATGCTGCCGATGTACTCCCATTTTGATGATAGGATGTCGTGGGAGGAGCGAGACTGGCTCAAGATCCGCACTGCTCTAGTTGCTGAAGGTCAAGTGTGGCAACAGTTGGTGCAATGGGGTCTCCTAAAATTTCTGGAGAATGACCTTCTTTGATCGCAGGATCGACTTTTGCGCTACCTGGTCCAATGTTGGAAAAGGAAGCACAAGGTGATGGTGCTGTGTGGGTGCTACCTCACTATCTGTCCCGAGATGAAAATCTAATTTGTGATAGGATTGATTCCTCAAGGTGAGGTGCTTTTATATCCACCTCCTTCTGGGAGGGTGGATCTTGATCAGTTCCGGGTGCGCCATTGCGGCAGGCTGCCCCTTACACCGAGGTGTGTAGCCATTGCCATAGTGACAGATTTGGCTGAGCGGTGTGCTTTAGCAGCCATTGTGTGACTAGAAGGGTCATATGCTACTCATCGGGCATCAGGTTCAGAGATTGGTGTCTTGCGCCAGCTGAGGGCTAGGCACTTCTTTGACTTTGCCCATTTTTTTTACGACGGGATGTTAGCACAACTTTGCAACGTCTGAGATGGATCATTTTTTTTTACTTATGCTAGTATCTTATGGAGCATCACATACAAGCGGGTGGTGCTGCTGAGGATGATGATGGTAGCGCCTACTGGGGGACCACCGGAGCCTCGCATGCGGAGGTGAGTGCCCGTGATGCCTCAAGGAGGAGGGGGTAGGGTGGGATGTTACTGGAATGCCACCACAGAGGCTTGGTTTGAGGATAACCCTCAGATGTTCCTGCCATTCCCTTATGCAGGGATGGATTTCCTCATAGATTCAGACATTGGTCTTCCTACTGGATACGATTGGGGGCCAGTAGGTATGTCTTTGTGTTTTCTGCATTTATTTGAGTATTTATGTTTATATGTGTATTATGATGACACTGACATAGTTTTTGTTGCTCTTGAAGATGTTGGCGAGGTTGGTCGACCTGTGGCTCAGTTGGTTGGGCGCCAGCCGATTCGGAGAGCATGAGGAGCTATCAGGGGTTAGAGAGGAGCTCCTGCCCATCCTCTAGGTGGAGCACCAGGTGGTGAGGCTAGCCCTTCGGGGGAGGGTAGCATCTCAGATACCGTCGAGATTGTCGTTGAGCGAGCTCATGCTGATGTAGCAAAGGTTCGTGTTGCTGAGCTGACTCAGTGGGTGGCAGTTCTAGAGGATGCCTAGGATCGAGTGGACCACTTGACCTAAGGGATACCTACTCAAGGATTTTTGGATGACCTCGAGATGTATGGATGGAGACCTTGATGGCTCGAGTGAGGGTTTATCGATCGGTTTTATGTTGGGTGGAAGTCTCTGTATTGATGACAGCTCCAATTGTGGTACCAGGAGTGGCAGTGGGTTCAGGTTCCCCACCTGGCGGAGTACCAGCCAAGAGTATTTTTATTAAAAAGGGAAAGCACCCATTATGAGGATGATTCCCATATTTTTGATGACTTATACGTGTATATTTTGGGCTGAACGATGGGTAGGAGACACTATTTTTGTACTCAAACACATAAATTTTGATACATATATATATATATATATATATATATATATATATATATATATATATATATATATATATATATATATATATATATATATATATGTTTGTGGCTCTACATGGTGTGCCCCTTATTTTCTATTTATGGATTATGTTATGTTGATGGATATCTATTAATTTTATTTTTATGTATGATGGTGTATCCAAGATGGATTCCAGTTTAGAATATTGTTAGCTATGCCATCAGTTGTTTGGTTTTGACTCCTTGGTACATGTGTGAATGTAATGTATTCGAATTTTCTGCTTAATATTTTTGCATGAAAATATTTTCTAAATAGACGTGGGTCTCTTGTCTAGATGTTTGGTTTAACTGTGACACTACTAACTGGGAATCGAGGTAGATATGCATATGCCATATGCTCTAATGGAGGGCGTCGCACATAAGTGTGATAATCGTGTCATATTATTCCTGATTATTTTTTGTTAAACCGATACAAACACCATTGGTACAGAGTGGTGATCGGTCAGGGTGATAGATAACCTAGGTGGCGGCTTCTAAACTTTGAGACCATCTTGGTGCTCCATTAGAAAATCCGAAGTAAGGGTTGGGTTGGTAACCCATTGTGACACTCGAGCGCATTTTTAATCAAGTCTTTTGGTCAAAAATTTAAAGTGTTTGGGTTTGTGTACATTGACTCTAGGGTAGGGCCTTCTTGGCCCTTATGGGTATAATTTCCTGAGGTAAAGGCCGTTGATGCGGTTGCTAAGACACGTCCCGTCCGATTCAGTCAAGATGTATGAACCCTTGAGGAGGCAATGTTTTATGATGTAGGGTCCTTTCCAAAAGGTTTTGAACTTCCCTGTTCCTAGGGCTTCTTTTGCGACATCATAATGGAGGACTAGATCTCCCTTGTTGAATGAGAAAGGGTTGATGTGGCAATCGAATGATTTTTTTACCCTTTTATTTTGGGCCTCATTTTGTTGTAGTGAGTATCATCAGCTGTTGTCGACGAGCTCTAGTTGTAATATAAGTTTTTCTGGAGGCTATATATCATTGAGGAGTTCGATGGTAGCATGTAGATTCGAGATCTTGTGGAAATCAGTGCAAAAGCATAGGGTGCCCTCATTTTTTACGAAGGGAATAGGTTCAGGAGTCCAAGTCCTATGGGTGGCCCTAGTCCTAGTTCCAAATGATGATACAAATCGTATGTGGTGTATCATTTTGTCGGCATTTGGTGGGGGGAGAATCTCTGTGATGGGAGCTTGCGTGACCGCAAGGTTGGTTCCCTGGTTAGGATGGTCAATTTCTTGTCGGTGGAGATTGTGCCTGGTGTAGACGTGCCTAAACGTTTCCATTAGTGGGCATGCCTTTTGTTCTTGGTTATGGCAAGTGAAAATGGTGTATGGTACCACTATGCCAACCGAGTAGATTGTGTGGGAATCAACACTATTCTTCGTCCCAGATGTGGACACTTGGAAAGGATCTGTTGTAGAAGACGAGGTATTTTTCTTCCATTTCCATGTCGTTGGCTTGGGTGTGTCTAGCTATTTTCGGGAGTGTAGACTCAATGATGCTCTTGCCACTCTAATCTTGGGGAGATGATCACATTTAATTGTATGATGAAAGTGTGAAAAAATTCGGGAATAAGTATGTGTGATTTTCTCTTGGTTAGAGAGACGTCTCTGTGGGAGAGATGAGACCCCACAAAAACTATTTGCTAGGTGCTTTAGTTCTTTTCACTAATTCATTCGGTGGTCAATCAGGTCACATAGTCCACATGTTATCCTAGGTTGGACCTGGTTCATGCTTGGTTGGTCCACTGTTCTAGTTTTCTCATTACACCGCTGTGGGTGCGGGGTTGTTGGTCTAGGGGTGATATACTTTCTTTATCATTTGAGGAGATCAACCTGTTTCTTCTCTAAAGTATGTATCATATCAATTAGAGGAAGTAATCTCGGGATATAGGTACAATGCTATCCATGGTGATTGCCCTAACACACTCGAAAAAATAGACAATATATGGGGTGCCCATCGTGCTCAGTTGGTGGCCTGACGAGGTACCAGAGTCATAGTGTTTCTAAGTCAGGGTAAGTGGTGACCACATGATTTTGAATTTTACATAATGCACATGTTGGTCTTCACTGAAGAGAGCATTGGGGGCAAACTATGAGTTCCCTGATTGGTCGCTTTTCAACTAACTGGAAGAGGATGGAACTTCTTGACACATATTCTTGGGTTGTCGAGTTGTTCATAGATTCTGAGCCTAAGCCATCTTCTCGGGAAAGGCAGAGTATGGCTGAGCGCATACAGGTTACTGCTACAAGGAATCTAGGGATGTAGTGACAATGGCACACTGGGTGGTTTCCACTGCATATCTAACACAAATATTGGGTGTCCATGTTAGTGTGATATACTACCTTGGAATATACCATCGTTGGAACATTTCTAGAGCTGGGCACTCAATGATGAAATGATCACGCTCATCACAAAGTACATATATCTCAATGGGAGGAGGAGGTATGGTTGGGAGTCCTTCAGGAAAATTTCATCCCTCCTATAGGTAGAGGATGGTGTGAGGTTCATATCCAGATTACTGGATGGCGGGATCCTCTTGACAATATCACTCGATGGAATGTAAGGAATTCCTATATCGTGGGATATCCGGGAAATGATGGGTGTAGTGTCTATAATTTCTATAGATAGTGCATGCGTGATTGGTGAGCAATGATTTGCCTTGAATTTTGGTGCCAGGTTCCCTTTTATAGGAACTTGGTGTCGTGATGTCTACCTCAGAACCAAGGAGCAGCTTTAATTCTTCTATCTCTAGGCATATGTGGGTAGGGTGTCCTACCACGTCACATATGCCACAGCCAGGCGATTCCCGTTGTGTGGTGGGAGTCTCTACCTTCTTTCCTATTCTAACTGGTTTCTTAGTCATAACCATCGGCATTACGATGGGGACTTCCTTTGAAGGGATGTTTGTGACATTCCCTTGAACGGTTGGGGCTAGTTCAGGATTGATGGGGATTAACCCTGTAGAGATGATGTGCACTACTCCCATTGGAGTGGGTGCAACTAGGTACCAAACTGGTATTGCGAATGATAAGTTTGGTAGGACCACCGAGGCCATGACATGCTACGACATGAAACCAGCCGAGGGGAAAAGGAAAGGAGTTTGGGAGGCATTGTAGGCTATAGAGGCTGATGCGGCCAAGGACTCGATTTCATTACTGCTTTTCTCCATGTCTTGAATATCTTCGGTGCTTGATGGTGACATCATGCGCACCAGAGCCCCTGTGACATTAGTTGATGACTCAGGTATAAAAGAGTGATATCCTAGGAATGACCCTAGGATGGACAACGGTTTGAACTGGCCGGGGCCATATTCTTGGTCCTGTGTAAGGGCGTCTGTATATTTGTCTCCATAGGGTAGAATGACAATCATATTTGTTAGTGGTCGCTTTTCTCTATGCGTCAATTGGTCAACAGTAACGATGCGATCCTCATGGGGGAACATCATAGTTCGGAAGACGGAGGAGGCTATGGCTAACATGGCTTACATATAACTCATGCAAAGGAGTATATTGTAATCCAATTGGGCATCGAAGACTTCAATGTCTATAAGGACCGTCTTACCAGCTAAGCAGACCGAAACATTTTGGTAGACACTGACAGGGGTTGAAGGGTGACCATCGTATGCTCTAAGCGCGATGTCTGATAGCTTCAGCTCAGGAGATCCTAACTTCTGCCACACTTTCTTTGACATGATTCATGTGGATGTAACTTCATCAATGATACATCAATGAATGGTAAAGTTTTGGACCTATACTGGTATCTAGAAGGCGACCATTGAAGGAAGCCTAAGGGTGGATTTATCTAAATCAAAAGCCATTAGGTGTGAATCAGTAGGGTCAATGGAATGTAATGCAAAGAGTAAGGCTTTCAACTGCTTTGGGAATTCTTGTAATACCTCCAAATTTGATATAGCGGTGAGAGATTGAGCTAGATCATCCATAATGCTATAGTTATGGGCTATTTTGGAATAGTTTCTTTCCCACCTAGTTAGTCCTTTAGCCACTTTTGGGAAAGGTTAAATAGGAATCTTTGATATGTCCACAGGTGTTGTTGGTGCACTGGTACTATCCCCTAACGCGTTGGTGGCTGGTCGGGTGTCGTAATTTCGATTTTTTGTTTGAAAAAACATTTCTTCACCAATCATGTAGATTTCGTGGATTTTTTTTCCGGAGTCGTCGGGAGTTTGTTGCTGCGTGCTAACTATCCCTTGATGGTGGAAGGGCTCATGCATGACTATTGTTTGCTGAGAGGATCCCCCTTGTGCTCGGTTACTTTGCAACTTCTTCAGCTTAGGGAGGTTGGGAAAGTGGTGAGTGTAATGGCCATACTCACCATAGATCAAACAAGAGTGGTTTGTTCGAAGAATGGGCCTTTTGTTCTTCCTCTGGGAGTTGCTTGGTTCCTGGTTTTGATTTCGGTTAGAGTTTCCTCCAATCTGAGATCGTAGAGGGCATTTTTGATTGTTGCCCCCCTGTCCAAGATCTCCTTTAGGCTTGTTTTTTCAGTTTTTCTTAACCACATTAGGAGGATAATTTGGATTCTCCTGGTTATATGTTTGGCACGGTTGGTTTTTGAGGGGTTCCACAAAGTTCACCTATCCATTATTATACATGGGCGGGTCTTGCACTGGGGACTGGGCATATTGCGGTCCTTGGTTTATAAATGGTTGTTGGAGGGTAGCTCTTTCATCAGTATGTCTATCTGCGTACTAGGTCCCCTGAGCTAGAGAGTAATTTCCTCCATGCTGATGGTGATACGATGACGCCCTACTGGTCAAATTTTACGGAGGCATGTGATGACTTTGGTAGTCGGGTTGTGGTATGTTCTGGGTAGAATCATACGTGTAACCAGGCTATTGAATGCTACTGCTTAGGTGATTTTGGGTCAATGACCCAATCAAACCATCTACAAAGTTTGACGTGCTTGGAAATTATTTGTAAGTTTACAAGTGTGGGGTGTTTGATAAGATATTGTAAATATACCCTAGTTACGTATAGATCAGCTCGAGTTGTTGGGCCTTACTGATGGCATCCTCTTTAGATATGGGTTTTTGTTGCGCCACATCTTTCTAAATCTTTGCAGTGAGGGTTTTCAGGAACATGTCTAATAGGACTCGATCGTCGAGTTTTTCTTTGCACAAACTACGACACCACTGCCATTCGTGGAGATGGTCCGAGATATGGACGAAGGGTGTTTTCTTAAAGTGGTTCAGTAACTCGATTCTGGAATCGTGGTGGATGGGTAACTAAAAATAGGTCATGAAAATGTTATTTCCTTATAACTTAGCAGATTAGCAATGACCAAATGGACAAGGGTAACATCAAACCAATATTTGGATTCCTAGGACCTAGCCTTCCTCGACTCAGAGAGGGCTCTCTCTATGTTTGTGTAAAGGATGTGACTTGGTTAATTATAGGGTTTTGATTTTAGGCTAGTTATAGTGATAGGGTTTGTTTTTTTTTTTATTTAGTTGGATAGGTTTTCAAGAAGAATAGGTAGAGTAAGAGAAAATCAATCCATTGGGCTATGGAGTTTGCAATGTTCTTGAAAAGTGCAATAATAGGTCAAGGGTGTTTCATAGGGAAAGGTAACAGGGCCAAATGGACCTAGGTAGGTTTAGTGAGTGTGAAATGAACATGAAGTTATGGATGTACTAGTTTCAAAGGGAAATTAAGGATCCTTCAACATACTACAAACAAGAAAATCTTTTAGGATGATAGCATAGCAAAACTGAAGAGAAATAAAGGATTCTTCAACTAGAATTTTTCTAAACAGACCTCAAAACAACAGACAAGTAATCCTAGAGAGTAGTTAAGAATTATCTGAACATTACTTTCAAAAAAAGAGAGCCTTTAACGTAAAATTTTAGTGAAACTAAAGAGCATTCAAGGATTCTTTAATTAAACTTCAAGGAAGAAAACATAGAGATAAAGGATGCAGACAGAAGTAGGGTGCCAAGAAAGCATATCCTATTGTAAAATTTATGTCCTATGATAAAAGAAACCATGAACACAATGAAAGATTAAGTAAACAAATACAAGAGTGGAATAACATCACCATCTAATAGAGCTCATGAATCCTAGCAATGTGCTTGATCCATTGATGCTCAATCTAAAGCAATCACAACACACCAAAGCCAATTTATTCAACAAAATCAAAGTCTATATCATATTGAGCTCAAAAATAAACCAACATGTACAATGAGGCATCAATGCAGTATTTAACTAGCAAGGAGGACCAAAATCCTAACTAGGGTTTTAGAAACCATTAATTACTCATAAATGTCATTTTTGTCCTATGAGACCATGCAAGGCCCAAGGCACAAATATCCTAATTCATTAAATGAAAAAATAAATCCTCAACCAAATTTGGAAAAAAAATGACTTTGAGGCTCCTCAATAACTTCCAAAATATCTCCAAGTGTGTTTTGTTGATTTTTTTGCAAGGGTGCAGCATTGAGGTTCAAGGGTGCAGCGCCAGCACTAGGAAAAATTTCCTATTTTGTAACCAATGTTTGGAAGCCTTCCAGGTGTACAAATGAGCTTCATGATAACTCATTAGAAAGCTTGTCCAGTTTTCTTTACAAAAATTCCTTTAGTTTTCTGATTGGACTTCATTTACCTACTAAAAAAATCAATCTCCCAAGACTGCTCAGGGTGCAGTGCCAACTCTGAAAATAGGGCAGAAAGTTGTTTTTTGCATGTGTTTGGCACTTTTGGAGGACCAGTTTTGCTCCAAGTGAGCTGAAATTTTCTGTGAGTGATGTCCTTGGCAAGATGAACGTGAAAATGCAGGCCATTCATCCATTGGGTGCCCTAATAAAGAGTGCAGCTCCAGTGGTGCTACACCTTTGGCCCTTCAAAACTGTCAAAAACCAAACTTTACAAAAATATGCCAAAATTTGAATTTGGCTTGTTAATTATGTTTGGAAAGCTTGTAGGGATGCATCAACAATGATTTCAAGGTTTTCTTTTTCTTTAGCCTCCTTTATGTATTGAATCTTTGCATGGGCTCTTTTGAGCTTGGCCCTTGCAATCTTGTTCCTTATGGCATAATTCCTTGCCATCTTCTTTTGGAGGTCAAGGTCCCTCTTGTTATTCTCCAACAAACCCTCCAAGTGTATGTTCTCCCTCTCAATCCAAGGTTCCTGATCATAGACAATATCCATGGCAAGCAACTCACTTGAAGTGAGTTGCTCTGCCAAGGCTGCCTCTTGCTCTCTCTCTCCTTGGCTAAGGCCTTATGTAAGCCAGTTTTCCTTCACCTCCCCCTAGGAAGTTGTTCTTCCCCATCATCAGTGTTCCCATATATATCCAAGGCCTCATCTAGCTTAGCCTTGGCTTTTGTAGCCTCTTTCTGAGCTCTAATAGCTCTGATCTCATAGATGGCCTTTTGTGCCTCCAGCTGCTTGTTTTCAACCTCAAAATAGTGAATCACATTCTTTTCCCTACCTATATTGGCTTGCAGATCTTTGATTTGGGCATATTTTCTTTTGAGCAGCGTGTTTGAGATCCTTGCCTCATTTTCATCATCACTATCAACATGAATGAGTTGAAATTTTTGTTCAGTCTCATGTTTTTCTTCTTATTCTTCATCAATGACCTTTTCTTTACCTTTATCAAGCTACTTGGTTAATGTAGAAGGCATTACCCCTTGCCTTTTGAGGGCAGAAAAAACATGCCTATTTCCACTTTGGTAGGTCAAAGGAAAATGTTTAATGTTCATCATTGTTGTGCCACTTGTTTCATTTCCATCATTGTTGTCATATTCACTGTCATGATGGCTCTTATCATCACTGCTCTCATTGTTTCCATCATCACTGTTGCTTTCTCCCTCGTCACTATTTTCCTTACTACCCTCACTGCTTTCTTGGCTCTTTGGCCCACTGCCACCATTAGTGTCAACATCATCACTGCCCTCTGCTTCAATGCTCTTTGCCTCACTGATATCCTCCTTACTGGTTTCATTGCTCTTTTCCTTGCTTGATTCTTCATTGTCATCTCCCTCATTGGCATCTTCTTCACTGGTATCCTCTTCTTTCCTTTCATCACTACTGTTATGTGCTTCACAGTTTTTAGACTCATTGGCATCTTCTTCACTACTTGATTTCTCATTGTTATCTCCCCCATTGTTTGATGCACTAGTACCATGAGAGGATGGTGAGGGATGGTGAATAGGCGATGAAGGAGGAAGCTCACAATGATGTGAAGGACTGTGAGTGGATGGTGAGATGGAAGAGTCATCATGAGGTGAGGGAATGTGAGTGGATGGAGGAATAGGAGGATGAAAAGATGAAGGGTCATCTTGCTGCTGTTGGGCTTGCGGATAAGTAAACACCTCATTGGAAATGAAGGTTTCCCAAGGAATACCCTTTTGCTACAATTGATTCATCACAATAATTTTAATAAGAGAGTGGTGAAAGAGGCTTTGCATCTGTTGAGGATAGTCTCCCTTTTGTACAATATAGGACATTTTGTCAATGCTTCTTTAGAGGTAATAGGGTAGGTACAACATCCTTACCTATAATTATCCTCATCATAGGTGCATATATATCAAGCAAGTTAGAGAAAGGAAAGATGGATTTATTGTGGTTTTTGTAACTAGGTTTTAAATATTGCTCATAGTAGCTCATGTCAAGATTGGCCTGCTTGAACTATTTCTCCCCTACACTAGGTATGCCTATGGCATTGGCAATAGCATCTACAGACAGCTCAAAGGTTACTCCTGCAAGGTTAACTTGTTTCGCATGTAATTTAATGATGAAAAGCCTGGTTAGCTCAGGGTGGTTTTGCACCTTCTCTACCCTTTCACAAAGATCAAAGCATCCTACATGCTGGAAGCAGGAAACATTTATGGGAGATGTCATTAGCTCTATTGTGTTGAGTGGTTCAAACTTATTGATCTTTCCACATTTATGTTCATGCCTCCTTGGAATTTGGCCTTCTCTTCCACTACCATTGTCCTCTCTTTCTAAAATTTTGACCACTTTGCCTTTGAAGTCGTAGCACTGATGTGAAACTGATATGAAAGAGGGTAATGGAATGATAGACTGATTTTGAATGAGGTGAGTGAGTGTATATGTATATTAGGCTGAATGAGAGGCTAAATAACTTGATGACAACCCCATCTATGAAAACACCCTTTGTTTTAACTGATGTTCTTTATAGGTAGATGCAGTGACGTTCGAATAGTGTTTTCAAGGTTTTAAAATCAGAGTTTGAGCTTAAGGTTTGATTTTCTTGCAATTAAATCATCAAAAATGCTTGAAAATGAAGTTAGGCCATCCACTTACCCCTTAATGTGCTTAGATGACCTTGGAGGAGACTTGAACAGGGTTTTGAGGTGGTCTGAGTGTTTGCAAGGTGTAGGAGGCCCTCCCAGCCAAGGGTGCAACGGCTAAGTTGAGGGCACAACACTTACTCTAGGTGTGCAATGCTCAGTCCAAGTGCGCAGCGCCTAAGGAAAAACTTGTTGTGGGTGTCGGGCAAGAGCACAACACTCTGCCAGGCACGTAGTGCCTATGTAAAATACACAGGGAAACTTTTCCAAGGTCACAGCGCCCGATCCCAGTGGCGCAGCGCCGGGAAAATTTGTCCAATTTCGCTTAGAAAATTCACAAGTTTTTCTCTCCTTGGCTACTTTTGATCTCTTGAAGGCAAAATGATTCATTCGAAATGCCAAATGAGATTTTATAGACTTGTGACTTTTAATTAAACTTTTGAAAACCAACTTTCTAATGTTTTAAGTCGTTTTTCCTTTCTTACTGATATCATTTACATTTCTGTTTGCAGGTTGGATTAAGTCATAAAGTTGACCTCTCTTGTCTTATTGATGTCTTTTAACACTTTTACTTTGTAGGTGACAGAAAAACATTGAAGTGTATTTTCCTTTTGCTTTGTTAGATTTTACATGTTCATTTTGGCCCTTTGGGATTCAAACACAAATTAACACCTTCAAAACTCTCCTTTCCCTACACCATGGAATTCAAACCATGCTTTTTACCTTCTTTGGCCACTTTTGATTTGCAGGTGCCTGGAAACACTGACTTAGCTTTCTCTTACTCATTGGAGCACGAAAAATACACTTTTGACGATCTTAGGATGCTTACACAGTAGTAGTATCTGCAAAAACTTCTTTTGTCCCCACCTTGGAGCTTAAATCATCTTTTACTTGGCAAGTGACTGAAAACCTTGGATTTACCTTTCCCACCGATATTGTTTACATCTTTGTTCTCTGAGGCAATGACACATTCACCTTGGAAAACTTTGGGATGATTGCACATAACAACACCTTCAAAATCCTTCCTTTGTTGTCATCATGGAGTTCAAAATCATCATTTCACCATTTAGGAGAGATAAACTCATTTTGACAAGTTTTGGATCTGATCACATAATGACATCTTCAGAATCTTTGCTTTGCTTTCTCCATGAGGTTCAACATCATCATTTCACCTTTTCTTTTCACTTTTCCGAAACCCTAGGCATCTGGAGTGCTTTAAAAAAATCATCAGCGTTGTCTTCTAAGTTCTCTATAGCCCTTTCAAGTTCATCCATTTCTGTCCAGTTCACCTCACCTTTTTCCCTATTTCATCAATCTTTTTGACAGACTTTCTTCATGTTTGGTTTGGTGTACCTCCTCCATGCTCATTTCTACATTTGATCCCTATTTGGCACACTGCTGGACTATCAAGCTCAAAAACCCTAGTTCTTCTCAAGACCAAGTGTTCCTGTATTCCTTACTACAAGATGTCTTCATTCAGGAGCAAACCTCCTACCTTAGCAATTTTTTGCTGATAGACCTTTTAACACTCCTGCAAAAGTGTCAAAGCTTACATTTACCTCTTGTATATCTTGAATTTGATAAGGTAATCCTCTTTAGAATATTTTAGATCTTTTCTTGAATAACCATGTCTCAACATTTCAATACCTCTGAACCAGATTTTAACAAAGAAAAACAATGTCTGAAACAACAATGATGACCTTGGACCATATGAAACCCTAATTGACCTAGTGGGAGGATTCTTTGACCTGGTCTTTGACTGAAAATTGGCTTGGAGCCTTCAAGTGAAAAAACAGAGTATTTGTCAAAGTGCTGTATTGAAGATCCAAAATCCAATGTACTTGATTTATTTAAAGAGCCTACGGAGATAGTTTTGAGACCATCAATGCTTGGTGAACTTTGGGAACATGGGAATGATTTGGCTTATAGGAAACCCTAGATGGAAAGTAAAGTTATGGGCAAGGGAAAACAGAGTAATGAGGTCATAGGCAGGAAAGAAGGATGGAGGTGAGAGGCATTATCCCATAAGGATTTTTTTAAGAGTGGCAGGGTGGCCACCAAATGGCAAGTTTGATAGAATAGTGAAAAATTTTCTATAAGGATAATGAAGGTAGTGAGATTTCTAAAACTCAAAATGCTCAAAGAAAGTTGTTTTTAGAAATTTGGAAACAATCTAAAGTCATCTACCAATAGTGAAAAATACTGATGACTAATAGTGGCTCCACTTGGGGAGGGCAACACCTTTTCAGGAGGTGTTAAGATCCTTAGAGTTTAGATCTATGAGTTTTGAAGATCAGTACCTTACTTTTACTTGGTAGATCCCTCTTCCTTTATTTGATGATGTTCTCTTGAAGTTATGATCTCAAAAATATGAAAAGACATGATTGCTTCAATATCAGTTCTACCTACAATCATATTTTTCCTAACATTTTTCTTCACTTGGGTGCATTGGGATTGGAAAACCCTTGACATTATTTTCTTTTGAAAGCATTAAACTATCTACTTCTACTCTTATGTCATCCAAGAGTTCAGATTAGGATGATGAACTCTTTTATTCTCTACCTAGTCTACTTATCTGTCAAGGTTAAGCTGTTTGAAAAATTTTCATTCTCTAACCAACTAACATGAAATATAAAACATGATCAAACCAAGTTTAAACAATCTAATTTGTCATGGGCTATGGCATTTTGGACAAGCTACACATAGAGTTTATTTTTTGTACAAGAAAAACTAAAAACTTGCGGGCTAATAATTTGGATTTTTCTATGCATCCCTCTCATTTTTCTTTGGTTCATATTTGAGCATTGAAACCAAATATCTTTTCCTATTCTAATCTACTGACGAGCTAAGTTTATATGGTTTTGAAAATCCTCTTTCACTAACCTATTAGTAGAAAATTAAAACATGTTCAAACATGATTAGGCTAGATTACTAAAAAAAAACTTTTTTTTCTTCAACAGTAGTGGCATTTAGGCTTGCACACTTTGAACAATACTCTTTTTTGGTATGGGGTTGTACCTATTCTTTTTTCCTGCCCTCTTCTTTTTCTTTTCTTTGTTTTTGTGCCTTTTTAATCAACATTCTAAAACTAAAAACTAGAAATATTCTCATGGTGCTGAGCTTATTTGCATACCTATCTATCCTAATCTAACTTACATATGATATATATTCATTTGGTGAACTCCCTTTTCCAATATAACCAATCGAGTAGATGATTCCAGGAGTGATCTTCATTCATCTCTTTGAGTGCGCTGAAAAAATAAAAAGGCCACTCCCTCCTCAATTTTTTTTGAACAGTAGTGCCTAAAATTTTCTTTAAACCCAGCAACAAACTGCTCCTGGCATATTTTACTCCCTTTTCAAATGTCTTTAGGAAAACAACAAAGGGATCTTAAAACAATACCTGGCTTTGAGGATTTGAATAACCAGATGTATCTAGAACCATTCCTTGTTCCAGCTTGTTAAGCTTGGGATTATTTTGAGAAAGAGTCTCTTCCTCTTCCTCATGATCATATGTACTGGCAGCCTCATCATATATTGCAATGTTTTCCTCTAGCAAACCTAATGTGCTCTGATTGAGTGGACTGAATTCTATCTGACAGACTTTATTAGGAGCATCCTTTGGCATTAGGTCATCTAGAAGAGGTTGTATAGCCTTAGAATCAATCTTTTCCTCTATTTGTTCATGAGGCAAGACTGCAGCACAAAAATTAGTAGGAGGACAAACAAAAAAGTTTTGTTTACATGAAGGATTAGAGGTTGGCTGCATGTTTAGAATCTGATTTAATTCCTGTTTAGTTAAAAGAGGAGGCATTTTTCTCTTTCTTTGGATAGGACCATAGTTTCTCTCTTGTGAAGGCTGGTCATAGGGCTGAATATCTTCTTTGTAGTTAAAATCAATACCCAAGGAATGATGATTTCTGATTGTATTAAGGTTTTCCTTGATGAACTGAAATGAAGTACAAAAAAGAGGTAAATCTTCTTCTCTTTCTTCTGAATTTTTTGCATTTTCTTCTTCACTGTCATAGCTAATCTGTGTTTATTGATTACTATACTTGAGCTACTGAAAATGATTGTATTTATCCCACAAACTAATCAGTGATTTTTTTGTAGTGTTAACTTGAGTCTGGAGGACATAATCATCATCATATTGATCATACCTGGTCAGCTTATCATAGAATGAAAGTTGTCCAATATGCTCACTAGATCAGCAGATTTCTCTATCATATGTTGATCTATAAGTCTATTTTCTGATCTATGGTAATAGGGATTAGAAAGAGGGTGTTTATGGCCAATAGCTTCTTCTTTTCTCGGGATTGAAACAAAGTGGTATTCTTTATCTTGTGAAAGATCAGAAGGCTGGATGTTTTCTTGAGTCTCACACAAAAGAGATGATGAATCATTGCTTGTCTCTTTAAAGAGATCTTGTGGATATTCCTTTATTTCTTGATTGATTTCATCCTAAATCAACTCCTCTTGGTTGTCATGACAGTTAAATTGAGCATGAAATGCATGAATTTCCTCTAATAGATCTTCAAGATGCCAATTTCCTACATCTTCATCAATGTTTACAAGTTATTGTATGTTGAGATTCAACAAGATGATGAGCTTAGTGAAAATCAGTCACCTTCACTAAGTGGGCCCACGGGCTATTTTTAGGTGCAAGTCTATTTTTAGACTATGTTTATTTTTAGACATGGTGATCATATTTTAGAAGTTGCAGGATGATATTTGTGGATGGTTGGTCAAGTTGGAAAAATAGATGAAATTCTAGTTTTACAATATTGGGTGAAGTCTATTTATAGATCTTCAATCTAAAAATAGAAGTGTCGATTATTATTAGGTCTTAATAATAATCCGACAATAAACATCAACTTATTCTCTTAGAGAACTTAATTTTAGTATACATATTTGTCAAATCAATGTACTGAAGGAATTACACAATTACTAGGGTTTATTGATGGTTCATGCATGGAGAACTCAGTTAGAACTAAAGTGGCAAAGTTATGACAGAGTTGGAAGAGTAGTTCATGGAGTTGTTATTCAGTTTAACTTAGTTAATGGAGTTAAACTCAGTGGAGCTACTTGTATCTAGTCTAACTGAATTATACACTAGTGAGAGTGGAGTGAATTAATTAGTTAATTAATTCACAAATAATAACTCATTAATCAACTAAACAATACAGCAGTTAGCTACAATGCATATCAGTTCTAGTGGAGAACCAGTGGAGAGATAGGTGAAAGGACAAGATGGACTATCCATTGTGACTAAGTGATGCATTGATTGAACCACACACACATTGGAGTTACCAATGAGGATTGCACAATGTAATAAAGGTATATTATAATTCATTCAGGGGTCTTCTTCAGCATGGATTGCACAGTGGAGGCAGGCTATTAGGTGACAAGAAATCAGTGCATGGATTTGCATATTTCTTTTGATTAGTGTGTGATGATTGATTGTAATGAGAGCTTGATGTAATAAGATTTGTATGAGATTGTTACATGATCTCCATGATACATAATATATGATAGTTGGGTTTTTCAGCTTTATGCTTTCCCATTAAACAACTGTGTTATGTGCGATTGTTTTTATTGCTTCATGTGTTTGCAATTTATTTTAATTTCCGCAAAAGATTAACAGTGTAAGGATTCTATATTTAGCAAGAAGATAAATATTGTTAGATCAGGAGAATCTGGATATATACATGCATATTATATCTAATTTCTACATGGTATCAGATAAATGTTAATTCTTGAAGATTGCAATTGTGAATAAGTGTTGAGTTTGTGTTGGTGGACAATTTGAATTTGCTGCAGAAAATTCTTGGTGCGATAGTTGAGTATACATTGAAATGTATTTCAATGGGTTGCAATTGGAGTATTCCCTTGATGTAAACTCAAATTACATAGCTTGGAAGGACAGGATGGAGGAAGTGCTGGAAGATAATGGACTGAAGGATTTCATCGATAGCAATGTTCCTAAGCCGAGATCTAGCGATGATGCATTACTTGACGCATGGAAAAAGAAGGTAGAAAAGACAAGAAGAATTTTGTTGGAAGGTGTGAAGGACCATATAGTGTCCAACCTTCATGGGAAAGCTACTCTATTTGCAATGTGGAAGGCTTTGAAAAAAAAATTCCAAAGCAGCAGCGACCAGAGGAAGTTGGTGCAGAAAGATAAGCTTAGAAAAATAAAAATGGAGAAGGGCGACAATATTCCAAAATATGTCACGAAGTTTGTCCACTGTAGGGATGAACTGGGAAGTGTGGGGATTAATATTGATTATGAAGACTTGGTGAGATTGGCTCTCCTTTGGATTCCAAAGAATTGGCATAGCTACGAAGACTCTGTCAATGGACGGGAGAAACTGTCGAGATGGGAGCGACTTTGGTCGGATCTTGTGCAGGAGGAGATAAGGCAAAGTACCAGGGATGGCTCTTCATTGAAGAATGAAGATGAAGAGAATTATGCTTCATTTTCCAAATAAAGGAAAGGGAAGGTGAATACATTTCCTTCAAAATCCCAAGCTAAAGGCAAGAAGCAGGATTTGTCCAAGGTGAAGTGTTTTCACTGTCACGAACATGGGCATTTTGCCACTAACTTCCCATAGAAGAAGAAGAACAAGAAGTTTTCTAGAGATGAAACTGGAGAGGCCTTAGCCTCACAATTTGAACTTGATTTCTATTTGATCACATGTTTCAGGCTCAATGGGATCGGTGTGGTATCTTGATAGTGGTGCGTCTCTCCATATGAGGGGAGACAAGGAGTTGTTTAGTGACTTGGAGGAGAAGGACCTTCAAATGCATATAGAGATGGGCGAAGATGGTCGATAAAATGTGACTGGAATTGGGACCATTACCTTTGAGAGGGATTCAAGTAATCCATTTCTATTGAAAGATGTTATGCATGTTCCCGGCAAGGAAAGTTTTAGGGGCGAATTTTAACCCAAAGGCGAATTTTAAGGGGTTTTAAATTTTGATACGGCGAGTTTTTTATATAAAACCCATTCTCTATAGTTTTATAAATTTATCCCTATAATTATTTTAAAAATAATTACTTATTAAATATTAGCCCACCAAAATGAATGCCCATAAAACTGAAAAAATGGAATTCGCTCCCGATTTTCTTTGCTTGGAGCAGATTTCAATGGCATTTGCTGCTGATTTTCTTTGTTTGAAGCAAATTTCAATGGCATTCGCCTGGATTTACTAGGTCAGAGGGAGGGGTTGGAGTGATTTCCCCTATTTTTTCACTGGTTAGTGCTTGGAAGTTGGAGGTGCAACAAATATTTCACTAGATTTACTGGGTCGGAGAGGTGGTTGGGGATTGGAAGGGGTTTGGAAGTTATGTGCAAACCTACCAGATCGATGGAGGTGGAAACTTACAATATCTGGATGCATTGACCGATGACAGCTGTGTGCATTGACAAGGGAAACTGGTTCCAAGAGACAGTAGCTGTATTTAGAGTACCAAGGTCCAAGATAGTCCATTTCCCTGGTGCCATGGAGCTAAACCCGTGCCGCAAGGAGGAGTTTGGGCAGTGGTGTTCGCCCTTGGGTTGCAACTGTAATTATGTTTTTTTTTATAAATTTGTTGAGTATGAATGCTTCAAGTGTGGTGTGATTGCTTTGGCTAGTCTAACGGTGCTTTGTAAATGGTGATTGCTTCAAATTTCATCGAGTCTAAGTGCAGTGAATGCGGGTGCTCTGTGCTAGTCAGTGGTGAATGCTTAAGAACACATAAGAAGTTTCATAGGTTCAATGTGTGAAGAGTTCAAATGTTCCCTTGATGCGGTTTAAATTCAGTGGGATTTCAATTGATCTCTTATATGCAAGGCTTTCTCTGAGAACAATTCCGGAAGTAAGTCTGATCTTCACTGTTAAGGTTTTGAAATTAATATATTGGTCAAAAAGTGTTGGCTTTATCTTTACAGGACTACTGACAAAATTTTAGTGAGACATATCTCTTTGAGATTGATTCCTTTCCCCAAAAGGACAGGGTGCAGGAGTCAGCTTGAGTTTCCTACTGATTATAAATTTCCTCTCCTTTCTATTGAACCCCAAAATGGTCAGCAACCCTGATTTCCAAGTATTGCAATCTACTTCATTTAATTCTGTAATTATGCCCTCTACAAAAATTTGGTATGTTTAACCCAAACTGTTAGAACTCATCTCTCTCCATTCATCAGTTCACGCTCTCCTTCACTAATACATGGCTCTACCACTACCTAGATCCTTGACATTTTGTAAATGGCATGTATAATCTGGCAATGATGGCAGTTATACAATTGCAATTTGACAGTCCCAATGACATAGTTGATATGCTCACACAGTGATGTTAGTGATGTTGATGTTGTGGATGATATTACTTGATGCTTCATGATGGGTGTTCTTTCTCACTTTCACATAATATTGTTATAGCCTCTGCTTGATGCTTTTGTTGCTATGGTCATGTCACGCATTAATTAATTGTCTTCAATGTTCAATGTGTGAAGAGTGCAAATATTCCTTTGATGCAGTTTAAATTGAATGGGATTTCAATTGATCTCTTATATGCAAGGATTTCTCTGAGAACAATTCCAGAAGTAAGTGTGATCTTCACTGTTCAAGTTTTGAAATTAATATATTGATCAAAAAGTGTTGGCTTTATCTTTACAGGATGGCTTACAAAATTTTAGTGAAACTTCTCTCTTTGATCTTGATTCCTTTCCCCAAAAGGATAGGGTGCGGGAGTCAGCTTGAGTTTCCTACTGATTATAAATTTCCTCTCCTTTCTGTTGAACCCCAAAATGGTCAGCAGCCCTGATTTCCAAGTATTGCAATCTTCTTCATTTAATTCTGCAACTATGCCCTCTACAAAAATTTGGCATGTTTAACCCAAACTGTTAGAACTGGACTCTCTCCATTCATCAGTTCATGATCTCATTCACTAATACATCGGTCTCCTACTACCTAGTTCCTTGAAATTTTTTAAATGGCATGTACAATCTGGAGATGATGGCAATTATACAATTGCAATTTCACTGTCCCAATGACATAGTTGATATCCTCACACAGTGATGTTAGTGATGTTGATGTTGTGGATGATATTACTTGATGCTTCATGATGGGTATTCTTTCTCACTTTCACATAATATTGTTATAGCCTTTGCTTGATTCTTTTGTTGCTATGGTTATGTCAGGCATTAATTAATTGTCTTCAATGTTCAATGTGTGAAGAGTGCAAATGTTCCCTTGATTCGGCTTAAATTCAGTGGGATTTCAATTGATCTCTTATATGCAAGTCTTTCTCTGAGAAAAATTATGGAAGTAAGTGTGATCTTCAAGTTTTGAAATTAATATATTGGTAAAAAAGTGTTGGCTTTATCTTTACAGGACGACTTACAAAATTGTTGAGGATGGATACAAATAGGTGAATGCTAGTGATTGCTTCAAAGTTCAGTGAGTCTAACAGTGCGGTGAATGCGGGTTCTCTATGCTAGTCAGTGGTGAATGCTTCAGAACACACAAGAAGTTTCAAAGGTTCAATGTGTGAAGAGTGCAAATGTTCCCTTGATGCAGTTTAAATTCAGTGGGATTTCAATTGATCTACTATATGCAAGGCTTTCTCTGAGAAAAATTCCGGAAGTAAGTTTGATCTTCGGGTTTTGAAATTAATATATTGATATTCATTGTCTTTATTTTTTGTGAATATTACATTTCACATTTTCATGTTCATTGTAACTTCCCTTCCAGATGATAGAAAAGGTAGACCATGGAGTAAAGGTGTTGTAGGTTGTAGACTAACATGAAATTTTACAATATGGGTTTGGTCATTCGTAATATTCTCAACAATGTATGTTGCTTCTCTAATGTTAATAAGTTCAAAAAGAGAATCTCAATGCACAATTGAGGCATTTACATATGATACAAGGAAGTTGGAACTAACTCACAAACCTAGCGCTCTTAAATCATAGCAAGTTTATTTGCACTCGTCTTTCATTCTCTCATGAACCGAGTGATATTTCTTGGGGAATTTCTAATCAACAAGTTCTATGAGTTTGTGTGAGATTTGGGTAGACTCGTAGAGTGATTAGTGTTGTGGATGATTTCTTCACCCCCCTAGAGACAGTCTAGAGTTGCCATAGACCAGTGCCTAGGACATCTTAATATAGCAAGGAGCCCTTTATAGTTTGGGTTGTCAGTCCAAGAATTCACTTACTATCTCTTGTTCTAAACAAGGAAATTAGTTTTGAATGGGACCAATCTCTCTCAGAAGATGGTACAAAGACAAGAACAATGTAGGAACATCAAGTAAAACTTCGATACAAAGGCATCAGACAGTTAAGAGACCGCTTACTGTAAAGAGGGCTAGTTCAGATAATATATCACAGAAATCAAATATCAGATGATGAGTGCAGTGAAGAAACATAAAGAAGATATCAGCTGACATGAGATTGATACCCAGATACACAACAGAACCATATAAGGGCATACCAATTTATGAATCCTTATATGACAATGGCGTTTTAAAAGCACCCCCCTTAAACAACTAATATAGCAGAAAATATGGATGAAGTGAACATGAACCAGTATACCATGACTAGGCCTATTTAAAAAGCTTGACTGATTCCAGAAAGGGCATCAACAAGGATGAATCCTTACTGCAAACTAGTGAGCCACTCGCATTCTAGAACATGATACAAGAAGATAAATAGCATGAAAGAGATATTGTATTAACACATAAGAGAAATTATATACTATGAGATACCAGAGACCAGAATCCTCATTACAGTTATAACCGCTCCTCACTGAGACCCTACGGGCTCTGAACCTTCATACAGAAAATATTACAAGATGTATACGAGAGCCTTTTCACTGCACAGTCTGCTGATAGAAATCTGGAACCCTTACAATACCTTTTCTTTTTGCCCTTATAGATGAGACAGAGAGTTCTAGAGGAGGAGATAGATAGAAAGCATTTAATAAATTATTGTGAATCAAATGGCGGAAAACATTCACGCCCACACTGTGAAATGACTGAACATAATTGTCTGTACTTTACAATTTATTTCTGGAATGAATGCTGGAAATGAAAATCTACCTATACACAAGACATAAATAATAAAATATGTAAACATTCGGCCTTTTCCTGGAGGAGGAAGATCTGCGGCAATAAAACCTTGAGGCGCCTATTTCCATGCATGGTACTTTCGATCCTCTATTCTTGAATTTAAATTTGAAACCTCTTTCGAGCTGGACCCTGAATTCATTGCTTCTTCATTAATAATCTATTGCTGCATTAATGTTTTCATCCGCCCAAATGCGTCCCTTTTGATTTTTCTCTGGAGAGTTCCATGGATCGAAGTACCCTTCTTTAATGGAGGTCACATCATAGTGACTTCCAGATCTTTTCCGCTAATTTTGTTCCCACCACAAGTTCCTGCAAAAACCAAAGCCTCTTGAATAAAACTAATGACAGAGATAGTGGACAAAGTGAGACTATCAGAAGTGGTGGCATAGATATGGGAGGATGACGGAACGACGCGGGGTGGAGACTTCAAATAAAAACGTTGAAGTGTGGCACATAACCGGAATATGAGAACAGTGGAGGAACAGTGGATGACATGTAGGCAAGTGACGAAAAATGGCGGAAGAACGCTGATGATACGAAAACTTCAAGGATTAACTTTTGGGGGAGTTACAAATGGAAGACATAACAAAACAACGAAGCAAAGGCTTAAGAGGTGGGACCCGGAGCGCATATCGCAAACTCGCAAGAAGAGAAAATGCGATGGAAGAAGAATGGAATAGCAAAAATTCTGCGCTCTGCGCTTATGCGATGGGCATGGTCAGTCGAGCGCGGATCGCAAAAATGAAAAATGCGATGGTGGGGGGGGTGCGCGAGAAACTGCGCTTTTGCGATGAGGTGGACCTGCGATGGCGTGATTATGCGATCTGCGATAAACGCTCAAAGGGGCAGCACTTGGTTACATGCAACGAGGGAGGCACGGAGTCAAGGGAGAAAGGGGGCTAGGCCTTATATAACTTTGCAGAGCGGCTTTTAGCCCCTGTCCAATGTATTTCCTGTGCGGGAAAAGGGCAGCAGTAAGGGGGAAAAGAGGAGGCTTTAGCCCAAATTTGAATGAAGGGGCTGACTTGTACAACATTGGCTCCAACTGGGGATGGCATGTTCGTCCTCGGACATGCCGAGAACTCGCAAACCTCGGACCCCTTTTCATTTTCTTCAAAACTTATCAGCTTATCGAAATCACACTTGCATACATTATATACATAAAATACACCAAGCCCGGACTGCCTGAGTTAGTACTGAAAGTAGTGTTTAAGGAATTGTCCATTCACGGGAGCGTCCAACAGATCACCCTGTAGATTTTCTAACATGAAAGTATTATTTCTCCCTAGGTTCACTATTTTGAATGGACCGAACCATAGCGGGTCAAACTTGGCATGCTTGCCTTTTTCTGCTCTGCGGACATCCCACCTGAGAACCAGGTCTCCTACCTGGAAATTCCTATCTTTTGCATGGCGATCAAAAATATCCTTCATTTTTTCCTGGTATTCTATCAGTCTCTCATTCACCTGGTTGCGCGTTTCTTCCAATTCTACCAGCTGATTAATTCTTCTGATCATGTCATCTGATTCTTCTTGATTCTCTTGCATGAAACGTGCCACCGGAAATGCTAATTGCAGAGGAAACACAACAGCTCCCCCATATACCAGCTCATAGGGTGACTTGCCTGTTTCTCTTTTGCTGGTTATCATGTTTGCCCATAGAGCAAACTTCAATTGAGAGTCCCAGTTTTTATGATTTTCAGCTATTGTTTTCTTCAAAGCCCTCACCAGGGTTTTATTAGAGGACTCTGCTAAACCATTCCTCTGTGGATAGTATGCTATGGAGTGAGTCAATGTAATGTTGTACCTTTGACAAAACTTTACAAACCTGGCAGACTTGAAAGCCTGCGCATTGTCAGTTACAATTCTAGCAGGACAGCCAAATCTAGATATGATATTATCCTCTATAAACCTCATTATTACAGCATCAGTAGCGTTTCTTGTCAGTATTGCTTCCACCCATTTTGTGAAGTAGTCCGTAGCTGTTAGTATCCATCTATGTTGGCCACTTGATGGGGGATGTATTTCTCCTATAAAATCTAGTCCCCATTTATGAAACGGTTCATTTACATGGATGGGAATCAAGGGCATAGCTATTAATTTCTATCTCTCTGCAAACCTTTGACACTTGTCGCATGCTCTGACCTGGGAAAAAGTATCTGAGTACAGTTTTGGCCAGTAAAAACTGGCCCTCAAGATTTTATGTGTTGTGGCCCTCCAACTGTAATGTCCTCCACAAATCCCTTCATGAAATTCTATTAATGCTTTCTGCGCTTCATCTTCTGTGAGGCATAACAATAATATACCTAGAGGGTCTCTCCAATAGAGCTGTCCATTGGCAATTACATATTTTTGTGATTTCATTCTCACAGCTCTGTATTTCACTTTATCACAACCCGTAGGACAGCTAAGCATTAAAAGATATTCAGCTATTTCTTTATACCAAGGACTAGTTAGATATCTTACATGTATCTTTTGCGTAGCCATTTCTAGTCCTTGCCGTTCTTCTTCTTTTTCTGATTCGTCATTCGCTAACATGGATATATTAATGCCCAGAACTTGATGATTTGATTCAGGTAACATCTTGGCAAGTCCCTGTCCTTTGACCAACTTGGTAGGTCTTATATCCAAATCATACTCCTAGATTTTTGCAATCCATCTTCCTCTTCTACCTTCGTTGTCTCCCTGAACTAGAATGTCTTTGACAGCAGCTGTGGGGACATATGCAGTAATATGAGATTGCAAAACATAGACTCTGAAAGCTTTAAGGGACTTTACCAGGGCATATGCCTGCTTCTCCAATATATTGTATTTTAGTTCAGCATCATAAAGTACTTGACTGAAGAAATCTATAGGTTGTTCATATCCCTCTTCATTTTTCTGTAGTAACACTCCGGCAATTGTATGGGGTGAGGCGAATGAGAATATCATAAATGGATTTTTGTAATCGGGTCCAGCTAGCACAGGAGCTTTAGCAAATGCCTGTTTTATCCTTGTGAATGCATCTCTAGACTCCTGGGACCATTTGACTTCACTGTCCTTCTTCAACATATTAGTTATATGCCTAACTATCTCAGCATAGTTAGGAATGAACCTTCTTAGAAAATTAATTCGGCCTAGAAACACGTGTACTTATTTCTTATTCCTTGGCAAAGGAATGCTGTTTATTACTTCAAATCTCTTAGGGTCTATTTTCACGCCATCTTTTGTTACAATGTGCCCTAAAAGTTTTCCCTCATCTAATGCAAATAAAGATTTTTGAGGATTGAGGGATAGGCCGTACCTTCTGCATTTTTCAAAAGTTCTTCTTAAATGCTCAATATGCTCATCATCATCTTTTGAAAACACAATGATATCATCAAGATAAACTACCAAAAATTTGTCCTGTTCTCCAACAAAGGCTATGTCCATTGCCCTCTGAAAAGTAGCTCCTGCATTAATTAATCCGAATGGCATCCTGGCATACATAAAGGTTCCCCATGGTGTAGTAAATGCAGTTTTCTTCTGGTCTTCTGGGAATACAGCTACCTGATTATAACCAGAAAAACCATCCATCATTGACATTCTGGATGCTCCCACCACTCTCTGTAGGATGTGGTCCATCTTAGGCAGTGGATAATTATCTTTCAATGATGCTCTATTTAAATTTCTGAAATCCACACAGAGCCTTATTTTTGTAGAGCTATAAAAAGGGTCTCTTTCACCTCTAATTACCTCACATTAATATGTCAATCCAGGAGCGTTTTGTTATTACAAAGAGTGACTCAGTCTGAGGCTATCACTTGTCAGAGTAATGCTAGTAGTACAGTGCTTAAGAAATACAAGAGTAAATGGATGCTTGTCTGTAACTAAATTACTTCAAAGAATAAATCACACACTCAGAAAACTCAACAGCTTATCAGTCAAGGGTTCGGCAGTGATAACCCATCCCTTCAGAAACTGATGGAAAGGAAACTAGAGCATAGACCACGGGTCTGGGAGCTAGACAGTGACTGCAAATTCTCGCTACAGCCTTAGATCATCTCTCACGCCAAAACAACAAATGCGAGTAAATGGAACAGCAGATAAAGGATTGAACAGCAATTCTGGAATAGAACAACAAATCTAAAATGGAACAGCAATTGAATAACTAAGTCCCGCGGGTTGTAACCAAGCTTAATATATTAACTCAAATACACTCTTCACAATCAAAACAACAATCTTTCACTCTTAAGGCAAATCACACGAAACACACTAATGGAACAGCGTTAACTATTGATGAATTATGGAGCAGCTCTAGTAAATCATAAACGCACACAACATGCTGAAATAATAATTTGATCAACCTTAATCAATAGGAATACGACTGTGCTTCCAAATAGAACACTATTATTTCTGAATCCAACGATTATGAAGAACACTACCTCAAATGAATGTATGACACGAATGTTCAATATACAAGCTCTGTAACAGAACAGTAAGAACATGCAATCAACTCTTGAAAGGATTAATAACTTGATACGGAGTCAACACACGATTCTATCTGTAAAAACCTCAATGATTCAGTCTTTAACAGAGCATGTAATATCAAATTATAAAGCATATCAAATTACCAAATAACAATGATAAACAAACCACGCAGAAATCAAGTCGTAATGGTACAGAAGCAAGTGTCCTCCGGGGTCGGGCCCTTAGCCTCCAAGGATACACCGCTTGAAGTTAATCCAGACGCAGAGATGAAATAATCACCAAGCTTTTATTAATGCATCGGTCAAAAATACAATGAACCAGTTCTCAACGAGACTTAATAATCAGAGCTGATGTTTAACAGAAAATTACATAAAAGCGTATCCTTCTTATTATTCAGCTAACAGTGCTGTCCCTTTATATAAAGGCGACGGCGGAGATGTCCAAGTAACAAGATAAATAAAGCAGCGATCCCTCAGGATCGAAGATCCTGAGGGATTCGCCAAACTGTTAATTCTTCATCCTTTCCTTTCTTTTGCGCCGAGCTGGTGTCTTCTCCTTCTTTTCCGGGCCGACTTGCTTTAATCTGTTTAGCCTTTTTTGCATTCGGTTCACCTTCAGAGGGACAACAGTTATCTCGACTTTGTCTCTTCCTTTGGAGCGGAAATTCCTCATTTTCTCCTTTTCCTGTACAGAAAATATCCATTATCAGTGGTTAAGTCTTTCATATCAATTCTCACATGTTTTGTTATAGTTCCTTATTACTTTCCAAATTCATGATACAAAAAGGTTTACAAATTCTACTAAAAAGCCACTGAAATAATCATCAAAAGCATACCTTTTTAGTACTCCACACACCCCCCTGCTTACCTTGTTTCATGTCCTCATGAAAAAATTGTAGTTGACATGCAAGGCAGTGAGAGAATATGCTGGAGAAGGAGTCTCATGCGGAGGCCTACAGCCATGATGAGTGATTAGATAGTCAAAGAACTGACCCGTTTGCCCCTCAGGCATCTCATATAGGGCCTGGTATCCGGGTGCGGGGTGCCAAATAATTGGAGTGCGAAATCTATATCCTAACCAGGATGACCCTGATTTCAGAATGCTCTCGCCATAGAGGTTCAAACGGTTGGCAGCTAATTCAAAATTCTCATACTTAAATGGTTCCCTGAGCTGGATGTTTGGATCAGAGATTCGGTACCGAAATTTGGCTGCATTAATGGCCAGATTTTTGATGGAAAGAAAATATTCTAAACTCTCTCGAATGAGTGCCTCATGCATGGGTCCTAACGTTTCATTGACACCCGGAGTCTTTATGAGGTTTCTATGAGCTTTCCACAACTGCACTGGGTTCCTAGGCTCAGCCCTTACCCGTAAATCTAGACCATTTTCCTGACTCTGGAAAGTATCATAGGCTTTGAGCCACTTAATCTGATTAACCCCGAATGAAATGAATGCTTGTAATTGGATGCCTCCAACGAAAGGGCCAGGGTTCAACTCAGTCTCCTGATCTAGCACAAGGTCATGCAAATAAAGTTCACACAACAATCTCTGGACTTTCACTCCATAATGTTTACAGCAGTCTATAAAGTCATTGACAGTGTTGATTTGTATAGGGGCGCCTGCTTTAACAGCTTTTATTTTTAATTGTAAATACCGTTCTAATAAAAATAGAGCATAGTTTTTAGCAGGGGCCCTACATGCTAAAACATCATTGTATAAAGAACACAAGGTATTCATCTGCTTGATAACAGTATCTAGTCTACGGGTTACCTGTGCAACTTCCTCTTTTTCCTTTTTCCACCCTTCAAAGGCCTGGCTTTTGGATTGATTGACGTCCCTTAGTTGCTGCTGTAACTCTTTATATTTTTCTCGGGGAACCGTTTGCTCTCTAAGTTGTTCGGCTTCTTGTTGGGCTTGCTTCATCATCTTATGCATGGTTTTTGTCTTCGGATCTTTTTTCCATAGGTCAGTGGAGGCCGGGAGTTTTACCTGAACTTTCTTATTATGCTGTTTGGAATTCAGAACCCTTATTACCCCTGAGGGTGGTGCCTCTGTCTGGATTTTCTTTTCACTAGTCCTTATATCATCCCTTTCTCTTTTAACGCGAATATCGGTCTGTTGTTGTTCCTCCGCATCGTTTGGAATGGCGGCTGGATTTTCAGTAGGGTTTTGAACAGTAGGGCGATTGTTGGCCTTCTTTTTCTTCCCTCCGCTCTTTCTTACCCTCTGGTTTGCTTTCAAAACTCTAATTTGCTGTCTGAGCTGGTTTATTGTATTCAATAATTTCTGCCGTTCCATTCGCAATTTCTTAATTTCCACCGTTTCATTAGAAGGAACAGCAGGCTGTCTGCTGCGGTTTGGACCATGACTGGTTTCTAGATCTTTCTCTTGGGGTGGTTCCTCGCTGTTCTGCTCTGGCTGTTCTGGGGTAGGAATCTTGACTGGTTCTGTCTCTTCCTGGGCAACTGCTTTTTCTGCTCCTACTCCCTCTGGAATTTCCTCTGGTGTCTTGGGAACAGATTGTTCCCGTTCAGTATCTCTCATCTCTTCTTCATCACGAACAGGCAGATTCCCTTTTTCTGCCTCTACTGCATGTGATTTTTCATATGCGTTTTCTTCTTGAGGTTTGTCGTGGAGGTCTGCTGAATTAGAAGGTTGGCCATACTTACCCATATCGGCCAGGACTGCGGCCAATTCGTCTTCTCCCATTGGGTCTTGTAATGGGCTACCTCCCTGCTGTCCCATTTCCTCCTCCTGTTCAGTTTCTGCTTCTATTTCTGTTTCCGAATGCTCGGCTGCTTCTTCTTCAGATTGCTCGTCCTCAATTACCACTGGTTGGCTGGTGCTTTCCTGGAGCTTTTCCAGCCTTCCTCGCATCCGAGCTAACCGGACTGATTTTCTGGGCTTCTCTATCCTTCCTTGCATCCTAGGTAACTGGGCTGATTTTCTGGGCTTTTCTAGCCTTCCTCTCATCCGAGCTAACCGGGCTGATTTTCTGGGCTCCTCTGGCTGCTCGGGTGGATTACTGACATGCTTGTGCTTTGCCGATTCCTGGTGTATCTCTGGTCGTTCTGATGCACTAGAAACATGTTTTTGTTTTACTAATTCTCTACGTTTTTCCGGGCGTTCTGGTGTGCTTGTAGAATTCTTACGTTTTGGGGATGGTGCTGTCAATCCCCCCTCAATCATTACAATCAGCTCTTCCCAGCTGCTCTGCTGCTGGGTGAGACTGTGACTAACTATTAATCGTATTAACCCATGGTGACTGACAACTGACTCTACATGCTGTGCCTTTTTTATGCTTCGTGCAGCATCATGCAGTAATGAATTCAGAAGTGCAGGTAGGTTTACAGAGCATTTCTGCTTTAAAACAGCTAAGAGTTTAAGATGTCGTGGTCTAACCACGTCTTTCCTTCCTTCGCAGGTGATGTAGCTCTGCACTGTTCTTGCTAATTCCGTCCAGGGTTCTCCTAGCGTTGCTGGCAGAATGCCCTTCCCCTTAATTGTTAAGCTCTGACCTTCGTCCTGGAAAATTTCCATGATCTTCTGTAATCTTTCCTTCTTTAATGTCCATACTGGTCCGGTGGCTGGTAGTCCCGAAACTTCTGCAATTATATTGTCGGTGACCGCTATCCGCTTCCCCCTTACTGTGGAGTGATCATCCTGCAGGTTCTGCAAAAATTCCATCGCTACTGTTTCATTGGACTCCTGCAGGCGACTGAGATAATTCAACCAGCCTGCTCTTTCTAGGATCTCTCGAGCAGCAGCGGAGATTGTCAACTTCTGAGGTTCGCTTCGAATTGCCCTTCCTCCCATGGTTTCACTGTGGATTCTCAATGGAACAGCAACTACTTGTGCTGTTTGAAACACGGAGAGGGTGATAATCGCAAGAAAAAACAGAGAGTATGCAACAATGCAACGGAAATGGATTATGAACAGCAACTTGTGTAAAAATAGAAATGCCATGCCGTTAAACCATGCCAAACCGTCGTACACTATCTTTCCCAAATGGTGAGCTGACACGTAATTCAGGGAATGATGAGGTTAACCTCCCCCCCCCGCAATGTGATAGGCTGTCCCAGCTGGCAAATAAAGGAGCAGCACCCGATCTGCAACCGAGTCAGAAAGGAACAGCATATGGAATTATGCCACGTTTAGGAGGACAACGAATTACCAAAATCGAGGCGGAGAGTTGATCGCGTATTATGTAAGAGGCTGCTGTGCTATGATATGAGGCTGGTGGGTAGGACATCTATCGTACTTGCCAAATCTCAAGTGGTCATGGTCACTGCCTTTGCCATGATTGGTGATGATAAATGTTCATGCGATGTATAAATCGGGAAATAACATATGATTAGTTCCTAGGATATAAGAAACAAAAGAGTATTAGTATCTTACCCATTGGTGTAACCAAGGTGACTTCAATACCATTAACAGTGCTCTGCTGCCGACAGGTGTCCATAACCTTGGCAGAGTTGTTTTTTTTCACCCTCGGAACCATAATCCTTTGTGTATACTTAGGAATGTTGTTATGTCAAAATGTAGACCATTATGCTGGCTTGGTGACCAGTTAACCATAATTCCATTCACGAGGAAGGAGCGAAACGTGGGCAGGCCGGCTCGTGATGAGACCTCCTGCTCCAAGGTTCATTTATTTGATATACCTTTTGGACCATATCCCTGGTGTGGTGGCCATAATGGGAATGCCACTTCACTTCCATCCTCATGATCATGGTAGGCTGGCTCTCGATGAGACCCCCTATCCTGCATTTGACATCTCACATATCATGTTCAGATATATATATATATATATATATATATTTTATAGTGTACTTTTCCTTATTTATACACAAAGGGTGGTGCAACACTCCTTAAGAGTAGGAATGGTGGAAGAAGTCTTATTATCTCAATAGGAAGATATAAGCCCTTTGCTCTTATTCCTAAATAATCAAAGAGGGTTAAAGGAATCAGCATGATAAAGATAACCAATCAGGGCAAAATTAGTAAAACAATGACAACAAAAGATAAGAAATAAATATGTCCTTCCTTTTGTCCTCTTACTAATGCAGAGCCTTATAAATATAGCGATTTATGATTTGCGGATTTCGATATGTTGTGATTTTATATTCATTGCACAAGTACATAGCTGTATCTTAAAGACTAGAAAGAAGATGGGCAAGAAGCATCCTCAATTTAGATCAGCAAAAGGAATAAGCTGTTTCACAAGGAGAGCAAAAGTATGCTAGTGGTGTTCCTTTGGAAAAGAAACAACGACGGATGATAGAAAAAGGGACAGGAAAAAATGCAAATGCCGTTCCTTTGGGAAAAGGAACAGCAAAGATAAAAAAATACTATAAAAACACTCAAAATGCCATTCCTTTGAAAAAGGAACAACAACAATAAAAGAACGTTGTTTCTTTCAAGAAAAAGGAACAGTGGTAACCAAAAGGAACAGCAGAAGACGCAACAATGTCGTTCCTTTGGAAAAGGAACAGCAGAGATCCAGAATGCTGTTCCTTTAGAAAAGGAACAGCAAAAGGAACAGCAAAACAAGCAAAGCCAACAGCATAAAAAAAAACACGCAGATGCTATTTTTAGAACGGCAAAAATCGAACTTTGTGAAAGAAAAGGAACAGCAAAAAAAATGATAAAAAAAACATTTAATTCAAACTTATGTACAAGAACCACTCAAAAACAAGAACTTATGTACAAATTGTAAAAAGAAATGAACCCTTAATGAATTACAGGTGAGGAAGATTTCTCTTCCTCTCCTAAAATCTCCATATCAGTGTCTCGGCGTAGCTGCTGGCAAAAGGATTCCCGAGTGAGTGGTTTGCGATAGAGACGGACTCGGTGGCCATTTACATTGAATGCATATCCAGAACCGTCAATGGTAATTAGAGTAAGGGTTCCGTTGTCATGCACCTTCTGGATTTCATATGGTCCCAACCATCGAGTCTGAAGTTTTCCAGGGAAGTCCTAAAACCGAGAGTCGTATAACAGAGCCCAGTCTCCCTCGTGGAAGACTTTGTTTTTTATGAGCGCATCATGCCATTTAGCTCGCTGCTGTTGAATCAATGCTGTATTTTGTAGTGCAGAGAGCCTAATTTCGTCTAATTCATTGATCTGCTGTAGTCGATTGATTTGTGCCTTGCTTAGATCTAGGCCAACTTCCTGTGCTATCCGTAATGTTTGGATTTCGAATTCTATGGGAAAAATGGGTTGTTTTCCAAACACTAATTGATAAGGTGAGTAACCGGTGGTGCTCCGCCATGTGGTTCTATAGGCCCAGAGTGCTTCAGGTAGTCGGGTAGCCCAATCACGCCTATGTGACGCAATGGTTTTCGTTAGGATTGATTCTATTATCTTATTGCTACTTTCTACCTGCCCATTCGCTTGTGGGTGATATGGAGTAGTGATTTTATGCTGGACGTGATAATTGTTGAGTGTTGCGGCTAATTTATGCCCAACAAATTGTGGTCCTCCATCTGTAATTATTTCCCTAGGCAGGCCATAACGAACAAATAGATGGAACAGGAACTGTATGACAGAGTCCTCTATGGCTCTTGGCAATGCTTCTGCCTCAACCCATTTGGTGACATATTCTGTTGCCACCAAGATATATGTTTTCTGATTTGATGAGGGGTTGATGGGTCCAACGAAATCAAGAGCCCATCGCTCGAATGGTTAGATGACTAACTGTGGTTTCAGAGGCATCTAATCAGCTTGACCAGGTCGTCCTGCTCGCTGGCAGCTGTCACAGGCTTGGACAAACTTCTTTGCATCTTTGAAGATCGTAGGCCAGTAATATCCTGTCTGCAATACTTTATGTCCAGTTCTACGCTCAGCGAAGTGTCCTCCACACGGTCCATCGTGACAGGCTTTTAGGATGTCAAAGATTTCATCCTCTCTAACACATCGCCTGATATGCATGTCTGCTCCTGTGTGAAACAAATAGCCCCCAATCCACGAGAATCGAGAACTTTTCTGAATAATCTGCTTGCGCTCATTAGGAGTTAAATGTTTTGGTAATTTACCTACTGCGAGGTAGTTAGCAACATCAGCATACCAGGGTGTTTGAACGGCAACAGCAAACAGGTGTTCATCCGGAAATTGATCTTCAACTGCTGCTGCATCGCTTGATTTTGGTATTCTCGAAAGAAAATCGGCTACAGGGTTTTCTTTGCCAGGCCGGTCCTTGATTGTGATGTCGAATTCCTGCAATAAAATTAACCATCGAGTTACTCTGGCATTTGTGACAGGCTTATTTGTTGGGAAAAATACTGAGAGGGGGGGTGAATCAGTATTTACTGCATAATCAAATCTTTTTACTTTTTCATTCCTTAAAACCCATACGCTACTTTCCTTCAGTAAACTAGCGTATATACGCGGATCCCCTTTATGAAACTAGCGTATACATAGAGATTTAGATATGTCATTAAATCTTCACTTAAACCATTCCATCATTTATTCTTCAGATATTCAATAAGCAGTAAACAGGTGCAGTAAGAACAGAATAAACCATCACACAAAGCATCACATATGAACACCAGGATTTTTAGGTGGAAACCCAAATCGGGAGAAAACCACCGCTGCAGTTGCTCAGCCTTCAATATTTTATTATAGAGAAAACATCTTACAACATATGTGCTGGCGCAGACTTGACCAGCACGCAGGCACCCACCTGCGCTCGTTTACCAGCCTCTCTGGAAGGGAGCTCCAACCCCCTGACTCGTTTACCAGCCTCTCCTGGAAGGGAGCTACGACCCCCTGCTCTCGTTTACCAGCCTCACCTGGAAGGGAGCTACGACCCCCTGACTGAAGGCTACAACCCTCAGCACCTCTTTGGACCACGTTTCATCAATTTTCACACTGGATCCAACAACTTCAATAGAACAACACTTGCAGGCCACATTTCATCATATTTTCATACTGGACCCTTTCCATAATTTTAAGCACAAACATACGTCACCAACAGATACATATCAACACAGATCAGATAGCAGAAACACAGCAGAACAGATCAGATATTTCATACCCCTTTCTTCAGCAAACCCTAGTTTGCATACGCGCTTTCCCTTCACTGATGTCGCGTATATACGCGCTTCCGTCCACACAAACCAGCGTATACCTCAGTGTATATTTTATTGCGCATACGCGCTTTTTCTTCAGCGAAGCTGCGTATATACGCGCTTCCTCCACGGAGAAGTAGCGTATAGATCTTCAATCATTACAGAGCAGCATACTTCATCAGATCAGACATTCAGCTCAGATTCAACCCTTTTCTTCAGACAGATGTTCGCCTAGATGTTCGCTTCATCACAGATCTAATCACTCCATAAACAGATCTAACAAATACAAGTACATTTCAGATCTAAAGATCCTGCTTCATCATTTCTTCATAAGTGCTTCATAGATTCAGATCTATCATCAAACCTTTACCCTTTCCATACAGATATACTTCACAGAGAAGTATTCATTCAAGCTCAGACATCTTTCTCTCACACTCATGATTTGCACAATGAATTTCTTCTCCTTATATAGGTTTATCCTTTTTCAATACCATGAGCCCCTTTTTTAATAACATGGACCAAAACAATACCATGAGCCCAAAACTACCTGGACGGGGTCAATTAGGCGGATCATTACCCAATACAATGGGTCAATACCATAGAGGTTACCCCTGGTTTTGCACTTTTTGAGCGCTTTAGCCCATACGCTACTTGGCACGTTCTTTTCCGCGTGCATACGCGACTTCCCCTAGGACAATCCGCGTATACCAAGAGACATACTCTTTTTCATCATACTTTGAGTACATTCTGAAATCCTTTCTTCATAGCCTTCTGTACACACTGTAGAAACATCATATTTTCAACAAAAATCATATCACATCAGATTTACATCATTTACTAAGTCCATCAAGTCAAGCATAACTTCATCAGGTGGATTGCCATCAAGGACAACACATGTCAACAGTCGCATGTCTTCATCTCCATTCCGTGGGTTGCCATCAAGGACAACACTCTGCATCATATTTCCAACAATCTCCCCCTTTGGACTTGATGGCAACCATGATGGTGTTTGGTTACCACAGTAGATAGATATCATGTCACTCTCCCAAATATGTCACATCATTATCTTCTTTTTATTCAACCACCATGTCACTATCTTCTCTTTATTCAAACACCATGTCACTCTCCCCCTTTGACATCAAGGGCAAAGGGCGGATCAAAAACCAACATTCTCCCCCTTTTCTCCTCATGTGGAAGAAACATTCTGCAGATCTGATATGTGCTGAAGTGGCCAAGCTCCCCCTGAGTTCATGCTGAATCTTCAAACATATTTTCAATGAAGTACATGACTCTATGAAGTTCCTATCACCAATGACTCATACTTACATCAAATATCCAACTAAGTGGATTTACATATGAGACTCAAGTACCCAACCAAGTGGGTTTACAAATTTGACTCAGCTACCCAACCAAGTGGGTTTACAAACATGACTCAGCTACCCAACCAAGTGGGTTTACAAATTGACAAGTCCTTACATGACTGAATATTACGATTTTACAACATGGGTCTCAACCAGACCTTTTCATCAAAGTACAAATATGAATTTTCAAGACCAACACCAGAAAGTCCTCAAGAAAGAGAACATAGTTTCAGAACCATCATAATGCCAACACTGCATTATACTCAGCAAAGCTAATGCTCCCCCTGAATCTGTGCAACCAAGAAATATTTTCAAATGACTAAGGCTCCCCCTTAGTTTGTGCATCCTGAAAACTTCCACCAACAAATCATCAAGGCATCTTCATCAAAGCATTAGAAACAGAATTATGAGAACTGGAATACCACCAGAGATACCAAACAGTATCAGAGATACCAAATAGCACTGCAGCTGTGTTGAAGAGAGCTGAACCAACCAGAAAAATTGTCAGCAACCAACCATACGCGGTTTTCTATGCATGAACTCGCGTATATACGCGACTGTGTTTCATGAAACCCGCGTATCCCAAGCCATCTTCTAAATTTCAACCAGATCTGATTCTCTGTGAGGAAAAGACAATGTTCAGCTTCTTTCTGAGATATTTGACTGCTTCCCTGGACTACAGATATAACAGAATAGTGTAGTTGTGTCTTCAAGCATAAGCCCATTAGTAAACAAGCCTTTAGATCCTTTGCATCATTAATACAATCTTTCCAAGAGAGATTCTCATATCAAAACAACATCTTCACATAGGTGTCAAGCAATCATCCACGTGGTCCAACATCACCATGATCTTCAATATTTAAGCATGAAGTAACATATGTAGGCAAAAGATCTCTCAACCATATTAACACACTCTGCATGATTTATTTCTGAATTAAATGACATCCCACTCATCCATGTGTGAATACAAAAGATACTTATCAGCAACCAGGGCTCAAAAACTCATCATAATAAACCATGTACCAAGTCATCATCATTTGAGCATGAGTTTCACAAAAACCAAAAATAAGCAGTCATATTGCCAACAATGCAATCATTAGTATTCAACCTGCTGCTCCCCCTAAACCAGTGCTCTTCCTTAACTTGTGCAATCTGAAACACCTAGCAAGTCATCAGCAACAATCTCTGCATGATCTGTCCTTGTCTCTGAATTATAAGACTTTCATCTCAGCAACGAATACTCAAGCAAACAGGACTCCTCCATAGTCTTCAACATAAGAAACCATGTATCATAACATCATTATTTAGAACTGATAAATTAAGCTGATACAGAGTCAAAACTTCAGTTATTATTAGTCAGACTGATGCTCCCCCTGGACCTCTGCTCCATATCTTCAGCTATCAGATAAATTCTCTTGTCATCAATGCATACGCGGCTGTGTCAGCTAGAACTCGCGTGTATACGCGACTTTGTTTCATAGAACCCGCGTATAGAAAGTGAAATATAGAAAATTTCACACTTTCATCTTCTCCTGCAAATTTACCTTCTGTTCCTGTCCTTTTCCACACCAGATGCTCTGTTAGAAATACATATAACCAGACTAATCAAATCAACCATGAGAGACATCATACATTGCTCCACCTATGACGATACATTACTAGATCTTATAATGTATCCCACATCATTCCTGCAGTCAGTCAGAGAAGTAAGCTTCAGAAGCGGATGACTGCAGTAGGGTCAGAATTCCCTACGTTTCTGACCGGTCCTCCTTCTTTTTCCAGATTTGCTTGAACTTTCTAATTGTGTGCTGGAGATTGTCCACTTTCCCAGATCTGTTCATCCTGCATTCTTTTTCTACATGTCCATACTTGTTACAAGCATAACATCTCATGTGTCCAGAAAAATAAGCATAAGAATCATAATGAGTATTTCTATTCTTCCTCCTTTTACAATCAGCTGCTTTGTGTCCATACTTGTTACATGAAAAACAATATCCCTTGAAGAAACCAGAGTACCTTTCTATGTAGGAACTGTTTGTTTGAGGCTGAAATGATCTGCTCCTGCAATTTGCTGCAACGTATCCATAATTATGACATTTAAAACATTCAACGTTCTTGAATGAATTCCTTTGAGAATTCATGATTGTTGGTTGAGCTTTTGTCTCTTTCAATACTTCAGGTTTTGCATTGACATCCTCTGAAGTTTTGGCACTTCCTTGTGAGCTAGATTCTCCTTTAACAATTTCATGGGAACCAAGACCATGTTTGATAGCAGGAGACCTTTGATTACTTAGAATATTGTCCAAAATGTTAGTTCTATCATGAAACCTCAAAATTTTAACCTTTTCTTCTAATTTACCTTTGAGAATATTTACCTCAACCTCCAAGGCTTGACATTGCTTTGTCATGCTTTCTTCTTTTCTTCTTCCATCTTCAACTTGATCCTTCAGATTTAGAATCTCTTCTTTCAACCAATCTTCATTTCCTTCACATGTTTTTTGCAGCTCTTCATTCTTCTTATTTGATTTTTCCAGATCTTCTTTAAGAGAGATGATTTCTGCTTCAAGGCCTTCCTTTTCAAATGATTGTAGAGGTTCCTTATTTTTCTTACTTGATGCTTCTAAATCTTCCTGAAGACAAATGATTGCAGCTTCAAGTCCTTCATTCTTCTTGCTTGATTTTTCAAGATCTGCTACTAGATCTTTAATTCGATTGGATGCATAAGTATGAAACCTTTGATACTTGTCCACCTGTCCATTCAGCATTTCTATTTGATCTTTCATTTGTGAGATCATCTCTTTATAGATAGTTTCTTGCTTATTGTATGAACTTTGTAGTTCTTCTTCTTTAATCTTGAGAGCATCTTCTAGATCCACAACTTTACTTTCACTATCTTTACTATTGTTTGCACAAAGAAGAGTATTACAAGTGGCCATCTCCTTTTTCTTCTTTGCCATGAGTGCTTGTAGATCTTCGTCAGAGTCTGTTTCATCTTCTTCAATTTTTGCTATACATGATTTCTGAGGTATCTCCTTTCCTCGAGTAACCTTCTTCTTTTGCTTCTTAGCCATGAGCACTTTCAGATCTTGGTCAGAATCTTCTTCATCTTCACTCGATACTTCATCATCATCTTCTTTTGCATAATAACTCTTTCTCTTCTCAAATTGTTTCTCTTTACCATGCTTTTCTCTATAAGGACATTTAGCAGCATAATGACCAACTTTTCCACACTCAAAACATTTGAAGGGAAGCTTGCCTTTGAATCTTCCAGTACCTAGTTGGAGCTTTCTCACGAAATTCGCTTCTTCTTCATCGGATATATAGCTGGATTCTTTGACAACTTCCTTTTCCTTTCCTTTTGTAGATGCCTTAAAAGCAGCTTCTCTTACTTGAGAAGGACCTCCTTGTCTCATTTCAAAAGCGGTCAGAGTACCATGTAATTGAACAATAGTAAGCGATTGCAGATCTTGCCTTTCTTCAATAGCTGAAACTTTAGAGTCAAATTTTGAAGTCAAAGATCTTAAGACCTTTTCTACCAGAGTAGTATCAGCCATGGTTTCACCCAAATTTCTCATCCAATTTACAATATCATCTAGACGAAGAAAGAAACTGGCAACACTTTCATCACTATGCATCTTCAAATTTTCATATTCAATTCTAAGAGATTGGAGTTTTTCACTTTTTACCTTTGTGTCTCCTTCATAGCTTAGAATGATTTTGTCCCATATATCTTTTGCTGAATGTAGCTGCATCACTTTAGCAAATTCTGATTCAGACATGCTTCCCAATAAGACATTCACTGCTTTGGCATTAATTTCATACTTCTTTCTTTCAGCTGCATCAGTAGGAATATTTGCCGGGTATTGATAACCTTCTTGCACGATTGCCCATACATCTGCACCAAGACTTTGCAGATATGCTTTTGTTCGTACCTTCCAGAAAATCAGATTTCTTCCATTGAATAGAGGTGGCTTTATAGACATCACTCCTTCTTGACTTCCCATTGCGACGGATCTCCTTCAAGCGATCAAGCTTCTGCAGAAGGACCACCCTCTGATACCAATTGTTGGGAAAAAATACTGAGAGGGGGGGGTGAATCAGTATTTACTGCATAATCAAATATTTTTACTTTTTCATTCCTTAAAACCCATACGCTACTTTACTTCAGTAAACTAGCGTATATACGCGGATCCCCTTTATGAAACTAGCGTATACACAGAGATTTAGATATGTCATTAAATCTTCACTTAAGCCATTCCATCATTTATTCATCAGATATTCAATAAGCAGTAAACAGGTGCAGTAAGAACAGAATAAACCATCACACAAAGCATCACACATGAACACCAGGATTTTTAGGTGGAAACCCAAATCGGGAGAAAACCACCGCTGCAGTTGCTCAGCCTCCAATATTTTATTATAGAGAAAACATCTTACAACATATGTGCTGGCGCAGACTTGACCAGCACGCAGGCACCCACCTGCGCTCGTTTACCAGCCTCTCCTGGAAGAGAGCTCCAACCCCCTGACTCGTTTACCAGCCTCTCCTGGAAGGGAGCTACGACCCCCTGATCTCGTTTACCAGCCTCACCTGGAAGGGAGCTACAACCCCCTGACTGAAGGCTACAACCCTCGGCACCACCTTGGACCACGTTTCATCAATTTTTCTGCCCCAAGGATACTTGACTTCAATGAGTTCACCACTTGCGAGGCCACATTTCATCATATTTTCCTCTTTGGACCCTTTCCATACTTTTAAGCACAAACATACGTCACCAGAAGATACATATCAACACGAGATCGGATAGCGAAACACGGCGAACGGATACGGATATTTCATACCCCTTGCTTCAGCAAACCCTAGGGGGGATGGTCGTTGCATACGCGCTTTCCCTTTACTGATGTCGCGTATATACGCGCTTTCGTCCACATAAAACAGCGTATACCTCAGTACATATTTCATTGCGCATACGCGCTTTCACTTCATCGAAGCTGCGTATATACGCGCTTCCTCCGTGGCGAAGTAGCGTATAGATCTTCAATCATTATGGAGCAGCATACTTCTTCAGAACAGATATTCGGTTCAGATTCAACCCTTTACTTCAGACAGATTTTCGCCTCATCTCAGATCTAATCACTCCATAAACAGATCTAGCAGATACAAGTACATTTCAGATCTAAAGATCCCACTTCATCATTTCTTCATAAGTGCTTCATAGATTCAGATCCCCATCATCAAACCTTTACCCTTTCCATACGGATATACTTCACAGAGAAGTATTCATTGTAAACTACGGAACATCTTTCTCTCACTCATGATTTGCACAATGAATTTCTTCTCCTTATATAGGTTTATCCTTTTCCATTGCATGAGCCCCTTTTTTAATACCATGGACCAAAACAATACCATGAGCCCAAAACTACCTAGACGGGGTCAATTAGGCGGATCATTACCCAATACAATGGGTCAATACCATGGTGGTTACCCTTGGTTTTGTACTTTTTGAGCGCTTTAGCCCATACGCGACTTGGCACGTTATTTTCCGCGTGCATACGCGACTTCCCCTAGGACAATCCGCGTATACCAAGAGACATACTCTTTTTCATCATACTTTGAGTACATTCTGAAATCCTTTCTTCATAGCCTTCTGTACACACTGTAGAAACATCATATTTTCAACAAACATCATATCACATCAGATTTACATCATTTACTAAGTCCATCAAGTCAAGCATAACTTCATCAGGTGGATTGCCATCAAGGACAACACATGTCAACAGTCGCATGTCTTCATCTCCATTCCGTGGGTTGCCATCAAGGACAACACTCTGCATCATATTTCCAACATTATTTGCTAAATATTTTATAGCAGATATTTTATTATAGAGAAAATATCTTACAACATATGTGCTGGCGCAGACTTGACCAGCACGCAGGCACCCACCTGCGCTCGTTTACCAGCCTCTCCTGGAAGGGAGCTCCAACCCCCTGACTCATTTACCAGCCTCTCCTGGAAGGGAGCTACGACCCTCCGATCTCGTTTACCAGCCTCACCTGGAAGGGAGCTACAACCCCCTGACTGAAGGCTACAACCCTCAGCACCACCTTGGACCACGTTTCATCAATTTTCACACTGGATCCAACAACTTCAATAGAACACCACTTACAGGCCACATTTCATCATATTTTCAGACTGGACCCTTTCCATACTTTTAAGCACAGACATACATCACCAACAAATACATATCAACACAGATCAGATAGCAGAAACACAGCAGAACAGATCAGATATTTCATACCCCTTGCTTCAGCAAACCCTAGTTTGCATACGCGCTTTTACTTCACTGATGTCGCGTATATACGCGCTTCCGTCCACACAAACCAACGTATACCTCAGTGTATATTTTATTGCGCATACGCGCTTTCTCTTCGCTGAAGTCGCGTATATACGCGCT